>JAKELL010000656.1:0-18653 GCA_021524915.1 Lactarius akahatsu | reverse complement strand
CGTCGTTGTCAGTTTCTTCGTCGTCCCCACTAGTCTCGGATGGTGCGGGGGTTCTTGGTTCGGATGTGCTGGGTTCTTCTTCGGGTTGTCTGTCTATGCGTCCCCACTCTTCACGTGTGGGTAGGTTCCTTGCATCGATGTCGCAGTTGTAGTTTCTTCCTGCGGGTCGTACTGCGTCGTACCGGTTGTCTGTAGGGTTCCAAGTAATCTCAACCCAACACAAGTTGTCAAAATTGAACTCAACGGGGCGGTATCGGGTTGGCCCCGACGCAAAGTCCACGAAGTATCCTGTTTCTCCTCGGTATTCTCTCCACCTGGCGGCTCCTAGGAACTGGGTTGGTACGTTGCGGTCTCCTCGTCGTTCGAGGGAGTAGGTTTGAAAGTTTCTCCACTGATCTCGAGTTGTGAACGCCACGATGAAGGGATCTTGGTCTTAATGTAACGCCACCACTGGCGTTAGTCCGACTTGGACACGAAAGGGCGTTCACGACTTAGCAAAATATCTCTTCGAGGTCACGTGACCTGATTACGGGATACACGGCGCTCACGGGCACGTGATCTTGAATGTACACCGGGGCAAATTGTGCCACTAGGTGATCCTACAGTCGATGAAGGCGACTTGCTCGGAGGGAGACAAGCGAAAGCACGCGTGAGAGGAATGAGGAGAAAGTGGTGATTGAAGAAGACCAAGATGGCGAATCTTGGTCTTGTCAGGCCACTATTTATACATGTTTGAGGACGCTTTAAAGCTCCTCTTGAACCCGTACTACTAATAGCGTAAGTAGCTCGAACCCTACTACGGCTATCATGTGATAAGTACATGCCTCGTTGGCATGTGATTGTGCTACTCCTGCTGACTGATCCTTCTGTCCATGACACATTACTACTTACTAACGCGGTCATATTCGTGAGTAAGAGTCCTTCCCGTGTGCCGTGACACATGGTGGCGGTAGCCCATTGTATCCGTGGTTGGAATGTTGCTAACCAGGGGTAACCGAGGATGATGTCTTCTCCTCCTACGTTGGTGATTAGGAACTGGATGGTTTTAAGTTTTCCATCAGTTTGTATGTTTAAATCGACGTAGTGGGTGATTTTTCCCCCTTTGTTGTGTGTCCCGTCAATGTTCCATATGTTGCGCGGATTTGGTAGTTCTTTCGTTCCCAGATGCATTCTTCTGACGAAGTCTGGGTGTATGAAGTTGTGGGTGGCTCCAGAGTCCACCAATGCTTTCTTGTCGGCCATGAAGTAACTCGTGCGAATCGAAACTGGAACGTGCATAGATCGATAGTGCGTGATAAATGTTGAGTTACAATTTAAAGCCCTCACCCAGGCCGTTGGGTTCAGGCGCTCAGAAAATCCTGCCTCCCCATCATTTCCCTCATAAACATTCCCCTTTGTTCCTCCGGTAGTGCCACGACTTGAGTTAATAGTTCGCCCACTTGAGAGCTGGTAGCGCCTCTGTTGCCTTGGACTGGTTCGTCCAGGTCGATGAGAGGTTCTTCGACCACACTTTGCGGTGCGGTGGAAACTTCTTCGATGTATGCGCTTCTTCCTCTCGCTCTTCGTGGCTGGTTGCAATCTCGTGAGAAGTGTCCCTTCTGGTTACAGTTGTAACAGGTTACGTCCCTTATGTTCAGGACTCCACGTCCTCCTCCCCTTTGTTGCATGAATCCTCCTCTTGGCGGGAATGGAGGTCTTCCTCCTGAGGTCCAGTCTCTGGGATTTTCTGGGTGGTTTCTGTTGACGTCGCCGATTTCCGCGACCCTTGCTCTGATCCTTCCGGGGTGGTATCCATTGCGTCTGGGTGGTTGCGGTATTGCTGCCACCCTTGTTGGTTCCCTTGTCGTTGCGGGGGTTGGAATCGGAGCGGCTGGTTTGGGCGGGGTCGTTGCCCTGTCTGTGGCTGCCTTCCGAAGCCGGTTTCTCTGGCTTTTATGTGTAGGTACCTCTTCTGTTGTTCGATGAGCGCGCTCTTCCATTGGGAGTAGCTGCGCGGATTGTGGAATTGGTAGGCGTTTTGGTATAGCTTAAGGGGAACGCCTCTTGTGAACTTGTCGAGTACGAGTGGTTCGTCCAGCCGGTAGTCAGCCTGTCGGACTAGTTTTTCGAATTTAGTGACGTAGCTGTCAATGTCCTCGTTCATCATTCTGAACCCCTTGTCGAGTTCTACTCTCGCGCGGTCCTTTTCCAGGTTGTCTCAGAATTGTCCTTTGAACGCGAGTTCTACTCCTGCCCAGAGCCATGGGTCGTTCCTGTTGGCCTGTGTGTCGAGCCATTTGGCTGTTTCTGTTGCCCATTCGTCGACCAGTGGTCCTTGGACGTAAGTGAGGAACATCATTGCTTTGATGTAGGGGACCTTGAGGCTTTTGTTGGCGGCGTTGACTCCTGCGAACCGGTTCCATTGGGCGAGGAATGCTTCTGCTTCGTCACGGTTTCCGGTAAAGATTTTGGGCTCCTTCCCGATGAATTTGTCGGTATCGGGCATTGTGAATGTTGGTATGCCCGCTTGGTCATCTTGTGGGTTGTCGCCTGGGTCTCCTCCGGGTGGTGCTCCTCCTCCTCCGTCGGGTGGTCCTCCAGGGAGTGGCTGGTATCCCCCGATGTTTCTTTGCCTAGTAGGGCTGTTCGGGCTGCGGCCATGGTTGGGATAGTTATGGACATGTCGGTGGGAATCAACTCAGCGATTTGTTTCAACTGTTCCTCTTCTTGTTCGTCTCTGATGACGATCTCTTCTGGGTTGCTTCTGATTGATGGTGATGGTGCAGGTGTCTTAGGTGTGGGGGATCTGATGGGCTCTTCGTCCTCTCCGTCGATTGTTCCCCACTGGTCTCTGGTGACGACTTCTGACTGTTTGATATCTAAGTTGAGGATCGAGCTTGCTGGTCTAGTGGCTTGGAGTTTCTCTCTTCCGGCGTCCCAACGAACTTCTACCCAACAGTGGTTGTCGAAGTTGAATTCTACTGGGATGAGTTGCGAGTTGTTTTGTCGATTGAAATAGTAAGTGACGTAGCCTGGTGTCTCCGCGTCGTCTTTCCAAAATGCGGATCCCAGGTATCTCTTTGGGACGTTGCGGTCTCCTCTTCTGTCGATGTAGTAGGGTCTGAACGGGACCCAAAGTTCTTTGGTTGTAGGATTGGCCACGGTGGGATCTTGGTCTTAATGTTACGTCTACCACGGACGTTTGCCTGACTTAGGCTTCTTGCTTGGTGGCGATCCGTACACGTCGGTAGTTGTGATTAGCGAAAGTGTCTGCATAGAAGGCTGGATGAGGCTGGAGGCTCTCGTCCCGTCCGAAGTATGCGTGAAGGTCCTCGAGCTGTGGTACTCCTGCTGGGATGTGATCGATGTACTGGGCGTTAGCCCACGTGACGCTATCGATGATGTAGAATGTGTGGTAAGGGGACGCTACTCGGTCGTTGCGGTACAGGAAGACTTGGTATGCTGCGACGTCGGCGGGATATTCCACTGATCCACGAAGGGACAGTCAAAGGGTAAGTCACGGGGATCCCCTGGTCTCTGAGGGATATGCCGGACACTCACTTAAGAGGGGAAGACCTCTTAGCTAGAGACGAGTAAATGGTAGTGGTATTGGAAGAAGACCAAGATGCCGTTCTTGGTCTTCGCACTCGTCTACTTATACAGTTACGCGCGGGCTTTGAAGCGCCGCTTGAATACTAACTAGCCAATAGCGTAAGTACCGCGATCCCTAGTACAGCTATCCTAGTTACGAGTCACTACGAGTCATTCCGAGATCCGATCCGTTATCGTACAATCACATGTGCCGGAGCTTACCTGGCTGACTGATCCTACAAGTCCATGACGATATTCTGCTGACGGCGATGTCATAGTCGACGCGTCAGTGTCCACTTCCCGGCCCGAGGCGCCGATCAATCCGAATCGTAACATCTACCTTCCTTAACAAGATCTGGGCTGGTTCTGACTGCTCCTCAGAACCAGATTCTATAAACATCTCAAATGGCTTCGCCCACATTCCACCTCTCTTTCCCACCTACCCTCGTCCTTTCCAAGCTGGACGGGACAAACTGGCAGACATGGGGAGCAACGTTCACGTCGCTCATGCTGATGAACGGAGTAAGGAGGCACCTCACTCACTCCAACCCAGCCCATGTCCCCCAACATCCCGTACCAGCTGCAGGTGTTGTTGGTGCTCCTGTTGGACCCACCGACGAAGGGTTGGCCATTTTGGCCCTGTGGGAAAAACAGGAGGAGGTCATCACAGGCCTCCTATATCTCTCAGTCACTGCGGAGGTCCTCTCCGGCATCGTATCAGAGGCGCTGTTCCCAAGCGTCCACGATAAATTCATGCATCTGGATCACCTCTATGGACAGGTCGGCTCTATGGCCACCTTTAATCTATGGGTGGGCTTGGCCAATACCAAGCTTCAGGAAGGTAGCCCCTTCCAACCGCAACTCCAGAAAATGCTGGACGCGAGGAACACCCTTGTGGAGCAAGGGATGCCCGTCTCGGACATGCAAATGTCCTTTATACTACTAGACGCGCTACCCCCCCTCCTACAGCACCATAGCAGGCACCATCCTCGCCTCTGGCCCCCCTGCCAACCTACAACCTCAGGACCTAATTAACAGGTTCATCAACGAGGAATCACGTATCGCTGGTCCCCCGGCATCTTATAACAAGATAGCCCCCGTCAAGAAAAATTCGCCTCCACACGATCATGCGTCGCAGGCATCAGGCAGCTCTGTGTCCCCGGACATAATCTGCCATTACTGCAAAAAGTCTGGTCATAAAAAACCAGACTGCTATAAACTCAAACGGGACCAGGAAAACGCCAAAAAAGGGAGGGCTGGGCAACGAGGGAAAGCTGCCCAGAACACCATGACTGAGACCCCGAACTCACTTCCGGGAAATAGGTTTGCTGCGGCCAATAGCATACCTGTACCAAAGAGTCGATTATTTACAATAGTTAACGGCTCTGGCAAAATAGAAGAGGTACATGAGGTACCTCAGGTCTCCCTCTACATGATGAGTGCCAAAAACACTCAGAAAGCAACAAGATGGATGATGGATAGCGGAGCATCAGCACACTTTACACCACACCTTGAAGACTACGACTCCTATACACCTCACGAAGGAGTAGAAGTGCTTCTTGGTGACAACTCTCTACTCAAGAGCGTTGGCACTGGTACGGTCACAATCCGAACCAACAGAGGTTATGACCTCAAAATATCCAATGTGCTGCACCTCCCCAACACGCACTCGCGTATACTATCCGCACCTGCCCTAACAGACAAAGGTGCAATCATCAGCTTTGACGCTACATCTTTTTCTATAAGATTCAATGAGGAGACCATTGCGGAAGGACACAAGGCTTCAGGCCTATATTGGCTTGACGGACAACATATGAACTCAGTCCGAGCACCTGCATCTGCTAGCCTTGATGTCTGGCATCAGCGCATGGGACATATGTCCAAGGAAGCGCTTAAAAGATATGCTCAGGAGTCTGTAAAAGGACTCCAAATAAATAACTCACCAGTAAACGATAAGTTGTGCCATGGTTGTGAAACTGGCAAATCAACGCGTCTACCCTTTCCACCTTCCTCAAAACGCGCACAAGAACCCCTTGAAGTCATCCACAGTGACCTTGTTGGCCCCATGCAGAGCCAATCAATACAAGGAAACAAGTACTTCGCCACGTTCATAGATGATTACTCCAAAGCAGCAGTCGTCGTCTTCATGAAATCAAAAGATCAGTTTAAGGACGCCTTCATACACTACAAGGCATGGGCTGAAAAACAACTAAACAAGCCCATCAAAACCCTACACTCGGATCGTGGTGGCGAATACGTCAATAATGACTTAAAGCGCATACTTCTGGAAGCAGGAATTGAGCATACTCTCACAATGCCACATTCTCCACAACAGAATGGGAGAGCCGAGCGTTTTAACCGTACGGTTATGGAAAAAGGCACTAGCATGCTTCATCATGCAGGCCTTAGCCTTGGTTTTTGGGAACAAGCAGTACAAACTGCTGTGCAAATATATAACCGCACTCCCACTCGTTCTAATCAGTGGAAAACTCCGCTGGAGCTCTGGGATGGTACAGTCCCAGATGTCTCTTATTTTAGAGTATTTGGCTGCAAAGCCTACTATCATGTACCCAAACACAACTGGCGCAAACTAGATCCTAAAGCAAAGGAAGCCGTGTTTGTGGGCTATGAACCCTTATTGTAACGTCTACCACGGACGTTTGCCTGACTTAGGCTTCTTGCCTGGTGGCGATCCGTACAAGTCGGTAATTACGGTTGGCGAAGGTGTCTGCGTAGAAGGCTGGGTGGGGTTGGAGGCTCTCGTCTCGTCCGAAGTATGCGTGAAGGTCTTCAAGTTGTGGTACCCCAGCCGGGATGTGATCGATATACTGAGCGTTAGCCCACGTGATACTATCGATGATATAGAACGTGTGGTAAGGGGACGCTACTCGGTCGTTGCGGTACAAGAAGACTTGGTATGCTGCGATGTCGGCGGGATATTCCACTGATCCGCGAAGGGACAGTCAAAGGGTAAGTCACGGGGATCCCCTGGTCTCTGAGGGATATGCCGGACACTCACTTAAGAGGGGAGAGACCTCTTAGCTGGAGACGAGTAGATAGTAGTGGTATTGGAAGAAGACCAAGATGCCGTTCTTGGTCTTCACACTTGTCTACTTATACAGTTACGCGCGGGCTTTGAAGCGCCGCTTGAATACTAACTAACCAATAGCGTAAGTACCGTGAACCCTAGTACAGCTATCCTAGTTATGAGTCACTACGAGTCATTCCGAGATCTGATCCGTTATCGTACAATCACATGCGCCGGAGCTTACCCGGCTGACTGATCCTACAAGTCCATGACGATATTCTGCTGACGGCGATGTCATAGTCGACGCGTCAGTGTCCACTTCCTGGCCCGAGGCGCCGATCAATCCGAATCGTAACATCACCCCCTTCTTATGGTCGAGCCCCAGCTCGACCCCGCTGGACTGCCTCTCTCTGCTCCGCGACTTGCTGCCCCGCCTCCAGGCCTGGTCGATAGGAGTCCCTCTCCGCTTCGATGCGCGTGATCGCATTGGCGCGTTGCAGACGGAGCACACACTCCCGTCGCACTCTGGCGACCTTGTCTAGCTCCTCTGTGAGCCTCGCCAATTCCGACTCCTTCGCCTCCACCCCCGCTTGGGTGCAGCGGTATCGATGGACCTCTGCTGTCAGCGTGAGGTCCTTCATACCCGCGAGGGCGCGGTCCACCGATTCCCGCATGATGCTGCGCTGATCTAAAAAGATCAGGTTGTTGTCGCAGTAAGCGGTGTCTCGGGGGTAGTCGTAGTTGGGGGCGGCGTGTACTGGCTTCCCGTATTGCTGGTCGCTGCCCCTCCTGTAGGCGAGGACGAACGGGTCCGCCGTAAGGATGAGCTGCGTATACCGAGCTGGGTGCAGCCGGTCTTGAGCATCGCGGATCTGGAAAGGGATATAGTGTACTCCCCTGTTGTGTCTGAACCCGAGGGGTGGAGGAGTCTCCACTTGGCGTCTTGAAACCGGGCTGTGTTCTTCCACACGATAGACGCGGACCTTGGGTCGAGGATTTTTCGGCATACGGATGGGCTCTCCGTCTGTGGTGCATAGCGGAGGGGTTTCGTTGTGCGTGGTGGTGAGGTGGTTGCCGTAGACGAGGTGTTGGTGTAGAGGGCAATGTTCCTCTGATAGGTACCGGTCGAAGTCCCGGTCCTCTTGAACCTGAGCCTCGTCCGTATCGGGTTCCGCGGTCGTTGACATGTGGGTCGGCGAAGGATCTCTTGAACCAACTCTTGTAGTGGTTGGTGAAGGAAGGAGGGATGGTACGGGGGTAGGTGGACGACTGTCTCCGTTGTGAATGGACTGGGGAAGCAACAGGGGTGATGATGGCGCGTTTTGAACGATGAGGGTAGGTTGTACAGAGATTGGGAGTAGGTCGTCGAGGACATAGTGCACTTGGACTGGGGATGAGGACATGAGTATGTGGGAGAGTGGGTGAAGGAGATAGGGACGTCTCTTGGGATTTCCCTGCGCTTATATGTGCTTCTCTGGCGGGGTTTGAACGTTTGAATTCCCGAATCGCTTCATCGGCGAATATGTCATCCTTGGAGACCCACTGGTTGTCCGAGTCCGGGTATCCGCGCCATTTGACCAAATATTGCAACTTCCTTGTCCTGCCGAATCGCCGGGAGTCTAGAATCTTCTCGACCTCGTATTCTTCTTCTCCGTCTACCAGATCCAGCGGTGGGCGCTGATAGTTTGGTCCGTGTGTGGGAGTTTCTTTGTACGGAGTAAGGAGGTCCGTGTGAAATACTGGGTGAATGCTCCACTGCGTGGGAAGTTCTAGACAGTAATTGACTGCGGACATCACCTGGATGATCTGGAAGGGTCCATGTCTTCGGGGCGCGAGTTTTGCCGTTGGTTGGTTGGTACGTAGGTGGCGCCCTTCGAGCCATACGAGGTCCCCAATTTGGTATTTTGGGGTGTCCTTGTGTTTGATCCAGCCCTGCTGCGCTTTGATCATCAGTTCCTGGGCGCGTGTTCTAGCCTCCTTGAATTGCTGCGCTCGTAGCGCCACTTGCGGAATAGGGGATGGTCGATCGATCCAATCAGCGCGTGGGTTGTACCCCATGAGGATGTTGAATGGGGATTCCTTGGTTGATTCATTGGGCCAGTTGTTATGCGTGAATTCTGCCATTGGTAGGTATTGTGTCCAGTCATCCTGTCGTTCATTAACCCAAAATCTTAGGTATTGTTCTAGCCATTGGTTGGTTCGTTCCGATTGGCCGTCAGTTCTGGGGTGGTATGCGGTGGAGATGTTTTGTTCTATGCCGAGTATTCGGCACAGTTCGCGGATGAACCTTGACGCGAATCTGGGGTCTCGATCGCTGATGATGCGCGCTGGCAGTCCGAACCTAGGAAAAACATGTGTCACGTACAGGGCTGCCGTTCCTTCTGCGCTAATCTCTTCTAGGCACGGAATGAATACTGCCGCTTTAGAACAGTCGTGGTCTGTTACTGTCAGTATGGAGTCGCAACCGTTCGACTGGGGTAGTTTGGTGATGAAGTCTAGGGCTATGACTTCGAATGGGGTTGCTTCCGGTTTCGGAAATATCGGTTGCAGAGGTGCGCGTGTTGGTCTATTGTTGACTTTGATTCGTTGACAGTCGGCGCATCCTTTAACGTAATCCTGTGCTTCTTGCCGGAGTCCTGGCCACCAATAGTATCTTTCGATTAGTTTGATGGTTCGGCTGATTCCCGGGTGTCCGTACGTGAGGGTGTCGTGGTGGGCTTGTATAATACGCCTTCGTTCATGGGCGTTGCCTGTGACTACCCTTCGCCCCTCCTTGTACCAGGTGTCTTCGATGCGTTTGAGTTTGTGGGGGTCTACCCATTTCGCGATGATGTTGCTGTCCTGGGTGTATACTGGGTACGTGGGTTGCATTTCTTCCACAGAGATCGTTGCGCTCATGCGCGTTGGGTTGTCCGTTGTGTCGATTGTTGCAGCTCTGACGAATACGTGGTCCGGGAGTACTGTGACTTGTTCATTGTTGTGCTCTCCTTGGTCGTAGTCGGGTCTCCTTGATAGGGCGTCCGCTCTTCCATTCGCTGTTCCCTTGATGTGGTGAATCTCTATGTCGTATTCGGAGAGTTCCAGTACTTCCCTTGCTATCCGTCTGCTTATTTTTTGTGGGGATCTCCAGTATTGCAGGTTCATGTGGTCGGAGAACACTTTGATCTTGTGGGGGGATCCGGCAAGATAGGGTCTCCAGTTCCTCAGTGCTTTGACGATGGCTAACAGTTCCAGATCGTAGATGTCGTAGTTCCTTTCTGCTGCGTTGAGGGTGTTGGAGTAGTAGGCGATCGGGTGTCGTTTGTTGTCCTTATCGCGTTGGAGTAGTACTGCTCCCACCGCGTATCCCGAGGCGTCGACTTCTAGTTCGAACGGTTTGTCTAATTCCGGGTGTTTGAGTACTGGTTCTTCCGTTACAAGGGTTTTGAGTTTGTCGAACGCTGTCTGTTGTTCTGTTCCCCATTGCCATTCCGTGTCTTTGCGTGTAAGTTTGTTGAGCGGTCGTGCGTGTGCGGCAAAACCTCGAATGAAAGCGCGGTAGAAGTTGCAAAATCCTAGGAATGATCGTACCTGTTTGACGTTTTTGGGGACCGGCCATTCGCGGATTCCGGAGATCTTGACAGGGTCCATGCGAATCACCCCCTTCTTAATGATTACCCCCAGGTAATCGAGGGTATCTGAGTGGAATGTGCATTTGTCCAATTTGAGGTAAAGGTCGTTTTGTTCCAGTAGGTCTAGGATGTCGTGGATGGCTTCCGTATGTGCTTCTTTCGTTGTAGCCGTGGCTACTCCGATGTCGTCCATGTATACACGAATAATGGTTCCTTTCTTCTCGTGGTGTTCAATGAGAGGAGCGAAGGTCCAGTTCATCATAGCTTGAAAGGTTGCCGGTGCGTTTGTCATTCCAAAATACATCACTAGAGGTTCGAAGAATCCTCGTTTGGTTTTGAATGCCGCTTTGTGTTCGTCGCCGGGCTTGATTCTGATGTTGGTATATCCCCACCGGACATCGAATTTCGAGAATATCCATCCTCCACTGAGGTCTGCGATTAGCTGGGGTATGAGTGGTAGGGGATATTGGTTGCGTATGGTCCATGTGTTGAGTTCTCTGTAGTCCTGCACCGGGCGTAGTTTTCCGTCCTTCTTTTTGACGAAGAAGAAAGGGGCCGCGTACTGTGATTTAGACGGTCTAATGTATCCTTTTGCCAATTGTTCATCCAGGAATTCTTCTAAGGCTTTGTCTTCCGTTTGATTGAGCGGGTAGACTTTGCAGTTGATGTGGTCTGGGGCGTTTGGTTTAAGGTCGATGGCGTGATCCCAAGGTCTGGATGGTGGGAATCGATGGGATTCCTCCTCGCTGAATACCTTCGCATGTCTCTTGTATTCCTCTGGGAGTTCCTTCTTTTCCGTTGTTTCGTGTGCTGCAATTGCCAAGTCGGTTGCCGTTGTTCGTAGGTGTATCGGGATTGTTTCCTCTAATTCCTCGAAGGCTCGTGTTCATTCGTCGTCCTGCATTTTTGTGATGATGCTTCGAAGTTCTTCTTGGACGGTTGCTTGGTTCGGTGGTTTGTTGGGGTTAGTGGTTCGTATAATGATGGGGTATTGTTTTGTATCCATGGTGGCGGTAGCCCACTGTATCCGTGGTTGAAATGTTGCTAACCAGGGGTAACCGAGGATGATGTCTTCTCCTCCTACGTTGGTGATTAGGAACTGGATGGTTTTAAGTTTTCCATCAGTTTGTATGTTTAAATCGACGTAGTGGGTAATTTTTCCCCCTTTGTTGTGTGTCCCGTCAATGTTCCATATGTTGCGCGGGTTTGGTAGTTCTTTGGTTCCCAGATGCATCCTTCTGACGAAGTCTGGGTGTATGAAGTTGTGAGTGGCTCCAGAGTCCACTAATGCTTTTTTGTCGGCCATGAAGTAACTCGTGCGAATCGAAACTGGAACGTGCATAGATCGATAGTGCGTGATAAATGTTGAGTTACAATTTAAAGCCCTCACCCAGGCCGTTGGGTTCAGGCGCTCGGAAAATCCTGCCTCCCCATCATCTCCCTCATGAGCATTCCCTTCTGTTCCTCCGGTAGTGCCACGACTTGAGTCAGTAGGTCGCTTATTTGAGAACTGGCAGCGCCTCTGTTGCCTTGGACTGATTCGTCCAGGTCGATGAGGGGTTCCTCGGCCACACTTTGCGGTGCGGTGGGGACTTCTTCGATATATGCGCTTCTTCCTTGCGCTCTTCGTGGCTGGTTACAGTCTCGTGAGAGGTGTCCCTTCTGGTTACAGT
Source organism: Lactarius akahatsu (assembly GCA_021524915.1). Classification (NCBI taxonomy): domain Eukaryota; kingdom Fungi; phylum Basidiomycota; class Agaricomycetes; order Russulales; family Russulaceae; genus Lactarius; species Lactarius akahatsu. Next base: position 6,771 of record JAKELL010000656.1, on the reverse strand, counting down.
TGTAACAGATTACGTCCCTTATGTTCAGGACTCCACGTCCTCCTCCTCTTTGTTGCATGGATCCGCCTCTTGGCGGGAACGGAGGTCTTCCTCCTGGGGTCCAGTCTCTGGGATTTTCTGGGTGGTTTCTGTTGACGTCGCCGATTTCCGCGACCCTTGCTCTGATCCTTCCGGGGGTGGTATCCATTGCGTCTGGGTGGTTGCGGTATTGCTGCCATCCCTGTTGGTTTCCTTGTCGCTGCGGGGGCTGGAATCGGAGTGGTTGGTTTGGGCGAGGTCGTTGCCCTGTTTGTGGCTGTCTTCCAAAGCCGGTTTCTCTGGCCTTTATGTGTAGATACCTCTTCTGTTGTTCGATGAGCGCGCTCTTCCATTGGGAGTAGCTGCGCGGATTGTGGAATTGGTAGGCGTTTTGGTATAGCTTAAGGGGAACGCCCCTTGTGAACTTGTCGAGTACGAGTGGTTCGTCCAGCCGGTAGTCAGCCTGTCGGACTAGTTTTTCGAATTTAGTGACGTAGCTGTCAATGTCCTCGTTCATCATTCTGAACCCCTTGTCGAGTTCTACTCTTGCGCAGTCTTTTTCCAGGTTGTCTCGGAATTGTCCCTTGAACGCGAGTTCTACTCCTGCCCAGAGCCATGGGTCGTTCCTGTTGGCCTGTGCGTCGAGCCATTTGGCTGTTTCTGTCGCCCATTCGTCGACCAGTGGTCCTTGGATGTAAGTGAGGAACATCATTGCTTTGATGTAGGGGATCTTGAGGCTCTTGTTGGCGGCATTGACTCCTGCAAACCGGTTCCATTGGGCGAGAAATGCTTCCGCTTCGTCACGGTTTCCGGTGAAGATTTTGGGCTCCTTCCCGATGAATTTGTCGGTATCGGGCATTGTAAATGTTGGTATGTCTGGTTGGTCATCTTGTGGGTTGTCGCCTGGGTCGCCTCTGGGTGGTGCTCCTCCTCCTCCGTCGGGTGGTCCTCCAGGGAGTGGCTGGTATCCCCCGATGTCTTTGCCCAGTAGGGCTGTTCGGGCTTCGGCCATGGTTGGGATAGTTATAGACATGTCAGTGGGAATTAACTCAGTGATTTGTTTCAGCTGTTCCTCCTCTTGTTCGTCTCTGATGACGATCTCTTCTGGGTTGCTTTTGATTGACGGTGATGGTGCGGGTGTCTTGGGTGTGGGTGATCTGATGGGTTCTTCGTTCTCTCCGTCGATTGTTCCCCACTGGTCTCTGGTGACGACTTCTGATTGTTTGATATCTAGGTTGAGGATCGAGCTTGCTGGTCTAGTAGCTTGGAGTTTTTCTCTTCCGGCGTCCCAATGAATTTCTACCCAACAGTGGTTGTCGAAGTTGAATTCTACTGGGATGAGTTGCGAGTTGTTTTGTCGATTGAAATAGTAAGTGACGTAGCCTGGTGTCTCCGCGTCGTCTTTCCAAAATGCAGACCCCAGGTATCTTTTGGGAACGTTGCGGTCTCCTCTTCTGTCGATGTAGTAGGGTCTGAACGGGACCCAAAGTTCTTTGGTTGTAGGATTGGCCACGGTGGGATCTTGGTCTTAATGTAACGTCTACCACGGACGTTTGCCTGACTTAGGCTTCTTGCCTGGTGGCGATCTGTACAAGTTGGTAATTACGGTTGGCGAAGGTGTCTGCGTAGAAGGCTGGGTGGGGTTGGAGGCTCTCGTCTCGTCCGAAGTATGCGTGAAGGTCTTCAAGTTGTGGTACCCCAGCCAGGATGTGATCGATATACTGAGCGTTAGCCCACGTGATACTATCGATGATATAGAACGTGTGGTAAGGGGACGCTACTCGGTCGTTGCGGTACAAGAAGACTTGGTATGCTGCGATGTCGGCGGGATATTCCACTGATCCGCGAAGGGACAGTCAAAGGGTAAGTCACGGGGATCCCCTGGTCTCTGAGGGATATGCCGGACACTCACTTAAGAGGGGAGAGACCTCTTAGCTGGAGACGAGTAGATAGTAGTGGTATTGGAAGAAGACCAAGATGCCGTTCTTGGTCTTCACACTTGTCTACTTATACAGTTACGCACGGGCTTTGAAGCGCCGCTTGAATACTAACTAACCAATAGCGTAAGTACCGTGAACCCTAGTACAGCTATCCTAGTTATGAGTCACTACGAGTCATTCCGAGATCTGATCCGTTATCGTACAATCACATGCGCCGGAGCTTACCCGGCTGACTGATCCTACAAGTCCATGACGATATTCTGCTGACGGCGATGTCATAGTCGACGCGTCAGTGTCCACTTCCCGGCCCGAGGCGCCGATCAATCCGAATCGTAACACTTATTGAAGGGTTACAAACTCTGGGATAGACATAGCCGGTGCTTCGTCTCTTCACGAGATGTTACATTTGACGAAAGCACTTTCCCATCCCTGAGTGACCTGGCTTGTCACTCTCAAACTCCTACCCCTCCCGTGTCTGGTGAACTCAAAAGAGGCGCTGCCGGCGGTGAGATCTTCTTTGTAGTGCCTAGCCCGCTGTCACGAACCTAGAAACTTGGATCGTGACTCGGGCGTCTAAGACCGGTCCGCACCGGCCCGGTCTTACCTAATCACCTTCCTAAAGGGGAAATCCGAAATCGGAGTTTGAATCTCGCACTCCGACGATCACGTGATGAGTCACGTGATCTCCCATCGTTTATCGAGTCACCTGATGACTGAGAGTCGTACCATTCCTTGGATTTATCTGATTGGACTGCGGAGCAGTCAAATCATTATGACCAACTCGACTGCGGCGCAGTCGTACCACTCCTACGATTATTCTGATTGGACTGCGGAGCAGTCACGTCATATGGCGTCATCGACTGCGGAGCAGTCGTACGACACTATCCCGATTTTCCCATTGGACACTATATTTAGATGTTACCGGAATGTTCCATTCCGCAGTATTCCGCAGTACCCGTGGGCAGACCTTAAGCCTGCCCTAAACTTACGCACAGACCATCCCTCTGGGTATATAAGCCAGCGCAATAGAACGGACAGTCCCTCAGACTGTCCACTTGTGACATCCTCCCTTTGCCTCTTCCCGCCTCTTGAGCACTAGTGCCCCTTCAGCTGTCAAGCACGACTTGTCACTAAGCGCCACTTTCCCTGAGCCGTCGCGCCAGTTCTGACGGTTGAGCCAAAGCGTTCCATCACAGTAGTCTCTGTGCTCCGCTCCGCGTTCTCCACCACCCCTGGTCTTCTGAACCCGTCGTGATTCCCTGTCGAGTGACAGTGAGTCATCACACTTGGACAGTCTAACCCAATTAGACCTGACCCCGGGTGTTCCCAGTGTCTGACTACGACTACGACTTCTCGCAGTTTGGTCAGTGGGACGGAGATTCTGGGTCGTATTTCGAGGAAAACGACCACCAATATCCTCGCCCCCCTCGTCGCCACTCTTCCCTTCGCTCCACCACTACTCCCCGCCCTCCGTCGCCTCCCGTCGTCGACACCACCCCTCCCCTTCGTCTCCCATCGCCCCTCACTCCCCTCGCGCCCCCCTCCGCCTTTGTTCAAGAGTTCGAACAAGGCTCGTCCACCTCAGGCGTACAATACGAGTACGTCCTCACCGACATCTTCGGTGAACCCCTCTCTGGGCTCCCATCGCCCATCACTCGCCCCTCCTCCGCTCGTGTTGACACCCCTCGCCCCGTCTCCCCCCGCCCTGCGACTCCTCTTGAGTACGAGGAGTTTGATATCCAGACACAAGTAGCGGTCCATTCCGTTCCCCTTCGCGCCCAGACACCAGAGTTGGTGTACCCTGACCCCCCCTCCGAGCCCTCGCCGCCATCACGCCCCGAAAGCGCCCCTCCTCATGCTCCGTCCCCTCCCCCTCGCGTCCCGACCCCTGACTCTCCCATCGACTACGAGCGCATAGCCGAACAGTCCCCTCTCGTCCCCCACGCCAACCAGGAGAACATTGCTCCTGCCGTTCCCCTCTTCCGCCCCCCCCTCGTGCATTAACAGTCAGGAGGACCACCCTCACCAATACATCGCCGTCTACACCCCTGAAGGCGAGTCTTGGCGCCCCGCTTCGGAAAGTCTTCGTGAGCACTTCCGTCGTATTCCCCTCGCGTCCGCTCTTGTCAGAGCTTCCCACACTTTCCCGTCCGTCTCCCCGTTCCGTATTCCGCCCCCACACGTCTACACCCTTCTCCCACGCCTCATCGACCCCACCGTACACCCCGACTTCCCCGCCCTCTATGTCTGTTCGAAGGCGATCTTCGACCTCCCCTCCGTCGACCTCCCCCTTGGAAGCGTGAGATACGACTTCCGTGAAGGACTCCGGGCGGCGTTTGAACCCCTCTCCAATATAATCAGAGCTGGTTATATTGACTCCTTGGTAACGTTGGAGATTCAGGACTTTCTAGACGGACGTGTTGTTACTACTTACGGACATCTTCGCTTCGCTTTCAACGGACAGGTGTTTGCCCACTATCAGGGCTATTTCTTTGAAGATATTATTCGATCCAACCCCCTTCTCTTGTCTCATTGTCTTACTCCACGACTCCCAGCCGATCCTTTTTCCTTTGTACCGGCTATTCCCGACTCTCAACCACTATAAAGTATTAGTGGTATAGATTTGTTGCCTTGACCCCTGAATCGAGTGATTCAACTCAACGCGACGAGTAAGTTCTTGTTTATTTCCTTGAGATAGGACTGTAAACCGAGTGGTTTAAGTGCCTCCAACCCCCCTTCGCGTTCCCACTGACGAAGAACGAGTCCGACGAGCTCGTGCGAACTTCGACACCCACAGAGACCGACAAGTCCGTCGGTATTATCCTTCGACCTCCTATTACGAGCTTTCCGAGTCGTCCCGCATCGACTGCTGGACGGACCCTCCCTTGGTGCTCAAGAATCTAGTCAATCTCTTCGAGTTTGGAGAGACTTGGGATCACGACACCTACAACGACTTTGTAGACGACCTCTCAGCCGTTGTCGACGCCTGCAACGACCAGCTCCTATTCTGGCACCTCTCTGATATTGTCACAGATCAACTCCTTCTGTGGACAAAAAGCGACTATCTTTGGTTCAACTACATTCCCCCTCGCCGCGACTACTTCATTTCGACAACTCCAGTGGGGAAATTCGATCCGGTTCCTCGATCGATTCCGCCTTTCATACGAAGAAATACAGATCAACTTCTGCGAAGTCCGTGTAGTGGACAGAGAAGGCCCCGCGCGCTTGGTTATTACCGAAGGAACCGAGCTCACGTATTCCTGGAGTAGAGCTACCTGGGAAACCACCCTGACAAACCCGGACCAAAGCCTGGTCAACCCCCGCGTCTTCCAAGACCCTCCCACGGACCCCAACGACCCCGAGCTTGTAGAGCTCCTAGTAGGACGTGTTCAAGACCCCCCGAGCCTACTAGCACGATTATCCCTCCCTGCGAGCAGCCCGGCAACAGACGAAACCAGCAACACGCAATCGACCAACAACGATTGGGGAAGCACCACCAATCACGGTCCTTGCTGGTGCACTCAAGAAGTGTGCATCTGTGGCTACAGACCAGAGACTCCCCCTACTCCAGAAGGCGTAGTACTTTGGGCCCCTAGTGTTAACTACCTACCCTTCAGTGATAGGAGTAGAACACTTTAATTTGTAGAGCTACAAATTAATTTCCGAGCATTTTTTACGAGTGTAAAAAATTGACACCCTGGAACCCATAACGAATTGGGCTATCAACCTGGCTTCATCCCATTTACGACCACCCCATCGCCGCTTCCAAGCAAGAAATTCCCACATCTCCTCCCACGAGAACTCCCCAGTAATCCCGAGAAGACCTACGGGACCCCGACGCCCCCTTCGTGAAACTATTCCAATAGTTCCAGAACCGGTCATCCCAAGGTCCAACCAAAGTAGACCGAACGAACCCGTCTACCCGAGTATCTACCCAGCCGGATCAAGTAATCCGACCCTCCCAAGTAAACCCAGTTGCGAGGCAACATTCGACAAGTAGCGACGAGGCTCACTTCCTAGAAACCCAACCCCAAGAACTTCACTGTCACCTCCCTGAAGCCATTTTCGTTTCCGAGCAGCTACCTACGAGAACACCCCGAGAGCTTGACGTCTTCAAGCATCACTGTCGTCTCCAGTACGATCAGTATCCGCAAGAGACTCTAATCCTTGCATCGCCTCTTACCCGAGCACGGGACGTTACCTCAAGCCCGTTGAATTTCCAGAACTTCTTGTGGAGAAGTAAAACTACTCTGACCCATTTCGGTATTTACGAAGAATACCAGTGGATTCGCCGCCAGCAAAGGACGAATCAACCCGATCAAGCGATCCTCCGCCCCGCGTAACCAAGTCTTCTACCCGTGGAACGAGACCGGGTGGAACACTTCCCTGTTACACCGACACCCCCAGTGAATGAGTGAGGAAAGAGAGCTCACCTCTGACGAACGAGATCAGATTCCTGTGTACTTCCTGGACCCCTACTTTTCCCTCGTCGACGATCTCATCTACGCCACCTTCAACGATCAGCCCGTCACTAGTCCCGACGGTCACTTTCCGTGGGTACACGTCATTACCCAGAAGCGTCTTACAGGTCCAAGACTTTGAGCAAGTCTTTCCCCACATCCGAAAGGTTCGAAAGCTAGATTGGGCTATCCTTTGCGGATCCTTCAAGAAGAAGAGAGTATTCTGGTCCTTTACCCACTCCCGTTGGGTATACGGAAACACCGAGCGGTTCGGTTTTCTGACTCTGAAGAGCAATCAGAGAGCGAGTGTTCGCTAACCCCCTTGAAGCCCTTCCAACGCCCCGGATTCCGAT
>JAKELL010000655.1:0-18802 GCA_021524915.1 Lactarius akahatsu | reverse complement strand
CGCGGACAGACGCATCCGCGTTCTGGTCCAGCAAATACTGCACAACGTCGGGATATCCATTTGACGATGCGACCATAAGTGAAGTATATCCATGGATATTCCGGGCGTTGACCTCTGCATTGTGTTCAAGTAGTAACCGAACGATCTCGAGGTGCCCCCTGCCGGCCACCCAGTACAGTGGGGTCGAGCCGAACGAGTCCCGGGAGTTTATGTCCGCACCAGAGTCGAGCAGCCACTTTGCGGCAGCATATTCCGACACAAAGTAAAGTGGAGTCCTTTCGTACGCACCGAGGGCGTTCACGTCAGCACCGCACTCTCGAAGGAGCTGTGCGACCTCGATGTGACCGTTGAAGAGCGCCGCATGAAGCGGGGTCCCATAGAGGCCAGATTGAGCGCTTATGTGGTGTGGATGTTTGACGATGAGGCGCTTTGCGAGTCCGTGGAATCCACAGAACGCAGCATAGTATAAGGGAGATGCCGAGGTCAGCGTGACATCGGGCCAATTCTTGCCTTCGTTATATATTGGGGCCCAAGCTGGAAAATATGGCTTGTCCATGTCGAAGAAATAGTCCATTGCATCCTTTATGCGCATTTCCACATTCCCGACCTTGGCGTGCGCAACCCAATATTCGGCAGCATATCGAACAAGAGGAACCCTCTTGGCGCTGTCCTTGTCTTCGGTGCGTTGATCCAGGCAGAGTAAGGCGCCGAGACACGCCTGGGCAAGAACCATGTGCGAACGTTCGATGGGAATATGAAACCGGGACACTTCTTCTGTACAACCCGCAAGCCGATCCGATGTGAGGAATTCCTTTACGGAGAAATGCGAGAACTGAACGACCCGCGAGCCATCGTCGGTGATCACGGTAACCAGACTGGAACACGCTGACAACACAGCTTCTTCTTGGTCCTCCCACCGCCAATCCGCATTCAACTTCGGGATCCCTCCAGCATTGAGATCAATTGTTAGCAGCCCAGCGAGTTCCTCAACCCGAAGTGGTCGAGAAGCCACGGTGAGACATTGCAAAAGTCGATACGAATGCTCCCGGTTCGCACTGCTGATCCCCTCCAGGATCCGCTTGTAGGTCTCGTCCAGTGATTTTGGTAATTCCTCGAGCACGCGACGCACGTCGGTTGGAAAGCAGTACCGAAGCACCTCCAATTGGCAATAAACCCACCGAAACCTGTGTGAGAGCATGAGAATCTGAGATGAGCGCGAGCGTTCAAAGATATCCTTACATGCCGTCCGCTTTCTCGGCGAGTTTCTCAATTACCATATCCTTTTCCTCCTCTCTCCATCTCTTCATCCGTCTGTCCGACCGAACAACATCCATAACATAATTGTTGATATCCTGCTTTTGTCCGCTTTCAGTTGTGAAGAGATACTTGCTGGGCTGCCAAAGGCTCGAGCACGGTACAGATGTCGAACTCGGGACGACTTGTGATACATAGTCGCAGAGTTGGAAGGCGAAGCTTGACAAGCTCATCCAGAAGGTCCAGTAACTTTTCACGTGGGGACGGCAATCCAGAACCGTACGGACACTCGTCAAGAGCGTCCAGGATAAGATAGATCGGCACTGGTCCCGCGGTGGTTAGCATATATTTGAGGCATTGGGAGAGTGAGTCGTTGGTTGGTTGTTCCGACCCCTTTTTGTGTGCGGAGTACAAGGAGTAAAGAGCGTCACAGAACATATCGGATTGATCGGTGAGTTGGATTAGAAGGGAGGATAATAAAGCGCGGGTGTCCTGTTTTGCTTTGTCTTTGAAATCGAAGTAGAAATACGCCAAGAAGGCCGACCCAGCATCGGCCAAGGATTTAATATCGCGGATGATCACAGTACTGGTTGATCATCATATAAGTTCGATCGGGACGCAACTCAGCAGCGGGGGGTAGCGCACCTGAGAATACTCTTCCCGGAACCGGCTATCAGTCCAGGAGTCGTTAGTGGCAATTAAGACTCGGATAATGACGGAGATGTACGTTTTCCGTGTATCCATAACAAAGAACCAGATGTTTTCCAATTTGCGAGGGTGTTCCCGTTGGTGCACCATGCTGCGGTACCCTCGTGATGAGCATCGGAAGCAGTGTTGTAATTGGCAGATGGATCGGGGGGGACGATCCATTTACGAAGGTTCTGGCGTAACTCATTCCCTGTAAGAGAGGTCAAGGTTTCGTGGTCGGCTGAGGTTAGGAGACGACGGACGCTTTAGGTCGCTGACTTGATTGACCACCTGGTTAATCACTAGTCCGTTCTCCTTTACGTCTAAAGGTGTCTTAGGATAGGTTCGGGGGCCGTTAAGGCAGGTATAACTCGTCACCTTGAGTGACTGAACCGACTTTGTTGTCGATACCCTCTACTTTCGCATTGACAGTTCGTACCCCCTCATTGATGCCGTCCACCTTGTCATCAATGCCGCGAATGATCGATAGGGCTTCTACGGCTGCCATGCGGGCCTCCTCTTGAGTCAATTGGTCTAGTCGTTGAAGCGCGTCCTCGACATCATTTTTTCCAGCCAGCTTCTTGAGGTACTTCTCTGCGTGATGTTCAATATTTGGGGATATATCCGAAGAGAAGGACATACTCGTTCGTCCCTGCCTGATCTCTTTCGTCACCATCCCAAGAATCGAGAGCACCTCAACCATGATCTCTACGATAACGTCAGTCATAGCTGCAGTTGGCCGGACATCAATATATCTCTCAAGCCGCTTAAAAAAGTGTTCCATGCGGCCAAACAAATCCACAAGAGCATTTTGGCTGGCGCGAACGTCCTTAACCGCCTAAGAGATATTGGTGTCACCAAGGCACAGGCCGGGTCAAGAAAGATACTTACCTGGAGGAGGACACCAATCCCAGTAAAAATCGTCTTCGCGGGCGGGAACGCCTGTAGTCATCCACGTCAGATGGTCTCAAGTGGCCTAACGTCTCGCTATTTACCAGCCCAACACCCTCACCGAGGGTCGCAGAGAAAGCGTACAAGACATTTACAGTGGGATCCAGCCACTTTGTCAACCTTTCATCTGCGCTTTGAGATTGATCGAACGCCCGTACTTGGGTCCGAAGAATGGCGAGAATGGCACCGGGAGAGTCGCAGGACTGCAGCTGGTTGGCTAGGGGATGGGAGGCGATATCATTCCTCGTCTGCTTCCTGTACGCTTCCAAAGCAGCTCCGAAGATTTTCCCAAAGTCCATAGAAGACGTTGCAGTAGATGGAACTTGGGACATAGGAGCCTGGGGGGATACTTAGGGGATACAGGAAGATTGCGCTGAGAAGGGTGGGTAAAGCCTGAGGGCACCGGTTCACACAGCGCCTGAATTACGGCTATTATAGGATGCCTCGTGTTCAACTGATAGCCGCCCTGATATTCCCAGGGAGCCCCGCCACCACGATAGCTCAGACGCGCATACTCGCGGCGGCCGGCCCGACCGAGATGCCAGTGCTAAAGACACACGAGAGCGTCACACCTACATTCGTTCAGTCACTCTAGGACAAGTGGGAGTATGAGAAGTTGAGAACCAAAACCTTCCGCGACTCGGAGGAGCCCTTGGAGGAGCCTGCCTTTGAGGCTTTGAGTTGGCACTCGCGTGTCTGTGTTGGTCTTAGCGCGCCCAGTTCAAGTTGGCGAAGACATTCTGAGAGCTGATTCTCCCCCTTTTCTCGTTTAGGATAAATAATCCCTCGCGAGGTCATACCAGTGAGTGCCTCATGGTACAGAACAAGGTGCAGAACGTTCTGCCGCATGGGACAGGACAATGCCTCACGAACGGGGCGTCCGGGCCGACTGAACCGGCAACTCTCAATTCGCTTAGTTAGGCTTCGAGCTCACTGGCAGTTGCTCGACTGCGGTTCTTGTTTTACCCAAGATATTTTATCTCTTTCGTACTTATATACTTCAAAAGTCCTAGAGTACGTACCTCGGCCGTTTCTCCCAAAATGCCGAGGTTAGTAGTTCCTCGTATGTTCACTTTACTCACTGTGTATTAGTCACACAGACTCACGCTTCTCGCCCTCGGGCACGGGTTCGGATGGGGACGGGTAGGGACTGTCCGGTGAAAAGGAAGAGGGGGTAGAGAAAGGACGGTATGTGGGATGCGTTTGTTCTGCGAATCGATGAGTATGAATGGCTCGATGGTGGGTGAGGAAGACTGACTTGCACTCTGATCCAGTTCGGTGGATTAGAATCAGCTATGATGTGGTCACAGGACATCTGATCGCAAGTGCTATTGTGCTAGTAGACGCGTCGAGAGCCTGAAGGAGCACCTTTTTAGCCCGCCGCCTGCTTACCTCAGGACTCGTTCTACCATCTTTCGTGGAATACGCCCGTGTTTTTGGACGAAGGTCTTTGTTTTCCTCGGGCTGTACACTTCTGTTCCCGCGTCCGGCGCTCTCATTCATGATTTTCTGACAGACTGTCTGCGTACCATGTCCGAAACCCATTCCAATCGATAAATTCGCACGTCACGTATGGTACCACGGGCGATTCGACGCGCTGTTCACGTTATTCCGTTTGCCCGTCCGTTGCCGCAACACAGCGTTCCTTAGTACCGAAGAGTCATCTCCCCTGCTTCTCCGCCGCACCTGTCGACCCTATCTAACTTACTCACCGGATACCGCGTCAAGCTCACATCGGACCTTACTTCACTTCCCCTTGTCAGGCGAGGCTTTCAGACCCGCAGCGCGAAAGCCGGCCTTCGGGTCTGCCTCTTTTTCGCCTTTGCCTTACTCTCGCGCGCTCCTGATCGGTGATGTTGCGCGGTCGGTCGTCCTGCTTCTAGTCCTCCGTTGGTCGTACCCACAGATACCTGAAATAGCCTACTCAGAACAACGTCCGCATCGGCGCTAAGGCCACAGTTTACACCTCGGCTATCCTTGAATACCTCACCGCCGATGTCTTAGAGCTAGCAGGTCCGTCGCGTGCTCTCCTCTCTCCTCAGTGTACTTACGCATCTTGTGATCGAGGCAATGCACCAAAAGATCTTTGCTTCAAGCGCGTCACACCACGGCATTACAACTCGCTATTAGGGGAGACGAGGAGCTCAACACGCTCGTGCGAGCGACGATCGCTGGTGGTGGTGTCATGCCGTTCATTCATAAGAGCTTGACTGCAGGCAAGATTAAGAAGCCGGAAGGGGCACCGGCGGCGTAATTTGCGCAACGATGATTTCATATGCCCTCGTGCTCAGAGGTGGGCCAACACCGGAACATTGGGTGTCAGCTTAGTTTTCGATGCAACTCGGACGCCTTGAGGATACCGTCGTATCTCTGCAGTATATTTACTTTTCTTGCTTTTATCCTAAGCACATAGACATGTCGCGTAGAATCAGTTCCGATGCCACCGCGAAGCGCCAAAGTCTGGCAATTGCGGCGGCGCTAACATCACTTGCAATTGGCGGGTTAGGGGTTTCGTTGCACGTTTATTCACACCTACCGTCGCGTACGCTTGTTGTATCCGAGTCAGGGCTCTATGCTTGTGTGAACCCCCTACGTCCCGTGGGACTGGCAATCGGTTGAATCGCAGTTAACACGCCCATCTTTCAATGAGTGAGTCATTTTCTGCAACTTGGCTTTTAGTATGGCGAGCTCCCTTCACTGCTGCTCTCAAGGACGTCCTGTCTGTGATAGACGTTGATCGAAATGCCTGAAGACAACTTCCACGGATCACTGTAACACCCGCCGCTCTCCAGCAAGTCTGGTCGCTGTATGTTGCGATGGTGTTGATAACGAAGCACTGGACCGTATATACAAAATGACATGGGAACAGTTGTAGATGACAGGAATGCGGAAGGACTGCACGTATTCTACACATGATTTCGCTACATAAAATAGCACTAATCGGTTCCGCACTGTGGAAAGAATTAATATACCGTAAACGAACAGGGCGATCCGTCACTCACATAGGTCGACAAGTCAACTATACCCTATCTCGTTCGTCATCGCGTAGCCTGCTGAGAGAGCAATCGTACAATTTCCTGTCGTTTTGGGCCATGGGCCACCTCAAACGCGGTCTTTCCATTGAGATTGCGCAGCTGTGCATCCGCGCCATGGTCTAGCAAGAGCTGTACAACGTCTGCACATCCCGGCCTACCACCCTTTGATGCGAGGTGTAACGGGGTGGATTCCTCGTCATTCCGGGGATTGACCTCCCCATTGCGCTCGAGTAACATCTGACAAACCTCGTGATGACCGTACCGCGCTGCCAAATGCAACACAGTGTTTCTGTTGTCGTCGCGGACAGACGCGTCCGCACTGTGGTCCAACAACAACCGCACGACATCGGGTTTTCCCAGGGTCGATGCCGAGATAAGTGAAGTATATCCGTCGACTCTCCGGGCGTTGACCTCCGCATTGTGCTCGAGTAGTATCCCAGCAACCTCGAGGTGTCCGCGGAGGACTGCCAAGTGCAGTGGGGTCCAGCCCCCGATGTCGCGGGAGTTCACGTCCGCACCACAGTCGAGCAGCCACTTTGCGGCGGCGGAGCGTCCGCATTCCGACACAAGATGAAGCGGAGTCCTTTTGTGCACATTGAGGGCATTCACGTCAGCACCGCGCTCCTTAAGGAAGTGGGCGACCTCGATGTGACCGTGGAACAGCGTCGCATGAAGCGGAGTCCCATGGCGGCCAACTTGAGCGTTTACGTACTGTGGATGTTTGTCAATCAGGCGTTTTATGGGACCGAGGAATCCACAGATTGCAGTATAGTATAAGGAAGACGGTGGGGTCAGTGTGGCATTCTCCCGCGGACGGGACCATGACCTGGGCTGGTCTATGTCATGTATCCGGACCCACGCTCGAAAATATGGCTTGTCTATGTCGAAGAAATGATCGATCGCATCCTTTATGCGTATTTCCACATTCCCGACCTTGGCATGCCCAACCCAATATTTGGCAGCATACTGAACAAGAGGAGGTTTCTTGATGCTGTCTTCCTCTTCGGCGTGGTTATCTAGGGAGAGTAAGGCGCCGAGACACGCCTGGGCAAGAATCATGTGCGAAGGTTCGATGGGAATATGGAACTGGGATAACTCTCCGGTGCAACTCGCAAGGCGATCCGATGTCAGGAATTCCTTCACAGAGAAATGCGAGAACTGAACAACCCGCGAGCCTTTGTCGATGATCACCGTAACCAAACTGGAACACGCTGATAACACAGCCTCTTCTTGGTCCTCCCAGCGTAAATCTACGTTCAACTTTGGGATCCCTCCGGCATTGAGGTCGATTGCTAGCAGCTCTGCAAGCTCCTCGACACGAAGTGGCCGCGAAGCCACGGTGAGACATTGCAAAAGTTGATATGAATGCTCCCGATTGACGTTATTGATCTCCTTCAGGATCCGCTCGTACGTCTCGTCCAGTGATTTGGGTAATTCCTCGAGGGCGCGACGCACATTAGCCGGAAAGCAGTACCGAAGAACCTCCAATTGGCAATAAACCCACCGAAACCTGTGAGAGAGCATGAGACCGTGAGACGACTGTGAGCGTTCAAAGATACCCTTACATGCCGTCTGCCTTCTCTGCGAGGTTCTCGATCACCATATCCTTTTCCTCGTCTCGCCATCTCCTCATCCTTCTGTCCGACAGAACAATGTCTGTAACGTAAATCTTAATGTCCAGCGCCTGTCCGCTTTCGTCGTGGAGGGATACTTGTTGAGTTGCCAAAGGCTGGAGCGCGGTACGGATGTCGAATTCAGGACGACTTGTGACACATAATCGCAGAGCTTGATGGCGAAGCTTGACGAGATCATTTAAAAGGTCGAGTAACTTTTCACGTGGCGACGGCAGTCCGGAGCCGTATGGACACTCGTCAAGAGCATCCAGGATAAGATAGACTGGCACTGGTCCTGAGGTCGTCAGCATATACTTGAGGCATTGTGAAAGTGAGTCGTTGGTTGGTTGTTCCGATCCCCGTTTGTGTGCGGAGTACAGGGAGAAAAGAGCGTCACAGAATATATCTGATTGATCGGAGAGTTGGACAAGAAGGGAGGATAATAGAGCGCGGGTGTCCTGTTTTGCTTTATCCTTGAAATCGAAGTAGAAATATGCCAAGAAGGCCGACCCAGCATCGGCCAAGGATTTAATATCGCGGATGATCACAGTACTGGTTGATCATCATATAAGTTCGATCAGGGACGCAACTCAGCAGCGGGGGATAGCGCACCTGAGAATACTCTTCCCGGAACCGGCTATCAGTCCAGGAGTCGTTAGTGGTAATTAAGACTCAGATGATGATGGGATATGTACGTTTTCCGTGAATCCATATTAAAGAGCCAGACGTCTTCCAATCTGCGAGGGTGATCCCTTTGGTGCACCACGCTGCGGTACCTTCGTGATGAGCATCGGAAGCAGTGTTGTAATTGACAGATGGATCGGGGGGAGCGATCCACTTTCGAAGCTTCATGCGTAACTCATTCCCTGTAAGAGAGCGTCAAGGTTACATGATCGGCTGAGGTTAGGAGATGACGAACTGTTTAGGTCGCTGACTTGATTGACCACTTGTTGAATCGCTACTCCGTTCTCCTTTATATCTAACGGAAGTCTGAGGATTGGTTCGGAGGCCGGTTAACGCAGCTGTAACTCACCTTTGGTGACTGAACCGACTTTATTTTCGACGCTCCGCACCCGCTCATCGATGTCGCGAGTGATTGTCAGGGCTTCTACTGCTGCCATGCGAGCCTCCTCTTGTGTCAATTGGTCTAGTCGCTGAAGCGCGTCCTCGACATCCTTCCTTCCAATCAGCTTCTTGAGATACCTCACTACACGATGGTCGGTCTCTGGGGATATATCAAACGGGAATGGCATACTTGTTCGTCCCTGCCTGATCTCTTTCGTCACCATCCCAAGGATTGAGATTAACTCAACCATGATCTTTACGATAATGTCTGTCATAGCTGCCGTCGGCCTGACATCTATATATCTTTCAAGCCGCCTAAAAAAGTATTCCATGCGGCCAAACAGATCCACAAGAGCATTGTGGCTAGCGCGGACGTCCTTAACCGCCTAAGGGATATGGGTGTCACCAAGACACGCGCCAGGTCAGTCAAGAAAGACACTCACCTGGAGGAGGACACCAATCCCAGCAAAAATCAGTCTTCGGCAGGTGGGAATGTCTGTAGTCATACACGTCCGAGTCAGAGGGTAGGTCTCAAGTGGCCTCAGGCTAATATCTCGGCTATTTACCAACCCAACACCCTCACCGAGGGTCGCAGAGAAAGCGTACAAGACATTTACAGTGGGATCCAGCCACTTCGTCAACTTTTCATCTGCGATTTGAGACTGATCGAACGCCTGGACCTGGGCTTGAAGAACCGAGAGAATGGCATTGGGAGAGTCGCAGGATTGCAGCTGGACGGCTAGGGGATGGAAGGCGATATCTTTCTTTGTCTGCTTCTTGTACGCTTCCAAAGCAGCTCCGAAGATTGTCCCAAAGTCCGTAGAAGACGTGGCAGTAGACAGAACTTGAGACATAGTGCTGGTTGAAGAAGCGGGTGGATACTTAGGGATAACAGGAAGATCGCGCTGGGAAGGGGGAAACTTGAAGCGCATGGCACCTGACTTACGGCTAGGGCGCCTCGTGTTCGACCGACAGATAGCCGCCTTGATCTTCTTCATGGCGGAGCCAGCCACCATAACTAAGACGCGCATACACAATATCGTTCTCTGCAGCCATCACGAGGTGCAATAGACTCACAGGAAAGCATCAGACCTAGGTTCGTTCATCGCTCTAGGACAGGTATGTTGGGGATAAATCATTCTCGCGAGATTGTGAGTGCTTCATAGTGATGAAACGGACAAGCATTGGTTTACTGTATATGCCAGTGGTGACCTTACTACTGTAAAGTCTCGGGAGCTCATACACTCATGCGGCACACGACGGAACTAATTTCGATCCTCAGGTTGAATACAGCACGTTGAATATTGAATGAGCACAAGAATCTGCATTCGGAAATTCTGGCTCGATGTGTAAGTGTCACTGAGTGAGAATGTGCGCCGGCGGGGGAGTGATGCCCGTCGTCGGTGGTGCCTCTACCTTGAGAGTAAAGAAGGATACAATATCGACAGCCACCGTCAACGCGAGCTATCGATACCCCTCCTACGTCTTGACCCAACGTACATCAGCCCTATCCGCGCCCGATCGTCCGTGCTCGAAGCACCGCACCGTCCCCAGCTCCCGTCCCGGAGCTGCACAGGTTCCCGTGTCGCTGATTCTGGCTAAGTCGGTACTCCGCCCGGCGTGCGGCGTGCGTGGTCATCGAGCGTGGGTCACCATGCTCCGAGAAGAAGAGCAGCGCCGCGCGCGGTGGGAGTGCTGCGTGTAGCGCTGTCGGGTACGACTTTAGGTTCGTCACAGCTGCGAATACGGTATTGCCGTTGCCGTCTGGAGGCGGCGTCGATGGCGGGGTCTGCGTGTTTTCCGTCTTCGCATCTGCCACGCCGGTCAGGGTTTGGTTTTCTGCGCGAGGCTATCCGTGCCTGCCTTTGCCGTGATCCCTGTAACGAATTAATCGACCACCGATGATACAGGGTCAGTGGGAGGATTGAGAGAGGGGACCACACACACCCAAGCGTATCCATCGAAACCCAAAAGTCGCTGCCCGAGTACAAACTCGTGAAAGTCCGGCGCTCCTAGCAGCCCATCGAGAACATCCGCGTCATTCATACCGGCGATGGTCGTGGCGGGCGGAGTCGCCGACGAGACGTGCCAGGCACCGAGGTTGCCGTGGTCAACGATAGCAATGCCGTGCGCGTATATATGCCATTCGACCCGCGATGCGCAAGGGTCGGCTCATAATTCGCCCGGAACTCCCCAAACCCGCGCGCCCTTGGCCAGAAAAATCGTCAACTTGGTCGCAGAGGGACAAACAAATGAAGGACGCACCATACTTAATCTTGGCTTCGAGACTTGAGTAGATCTATGCACGCACGTGCGTCATCTTTGGGATTGTGCCTGCCAGGCCCGCGATCCTTATGCGTAAGCTATGTCAGTTCCAGTTGGAGCGGTCGACCGCGTGGGGGGAGGAAGAGCTGCGCAAGATGCAGGGCACGTATATCCGATTCGAGCGAATGGCCCAACAGGATTGTCGAAGGGCTTATAGGTGTGCGAAGATGCTTCTGCACGTCGGTGAGCGTCGTTGTTACAGGGAACGCTACAGTGGTTATTGCCGAGAAACTTGATTACGTGCGAGAAAGACAGTTCACTTGCAAATTACCAGGTACGACGGTGATCGGGGTTTTGCAGTTTAACAGGTTGATAATATACTGTACAATCGATCCCGAGTCAAACTCGATAACACAAACTCGTCATTTGTCGCGCACTGAAAAGAAAGGGACTGCGCGGGGTTCTTGTTCTGCATGCACCCCGCTGCAGTACAAATAAACGACAGGAGAAAGGAGAAAAACAGAGACACGAACCAGAGAGGCGCTCCTGTATGCGTCTCCTCTTCTCCTTACCACTGACACGGGCCCGAACAAATGTGTTGAGGACGGAGTGCATGCGTGTTGCATCGTCTGGCGTGCGAAAGGGACGAGCGTGCGATGGAGAGAACACCGTTGTAGAGCCCCGCAGCTTCTCCCAAGTGGGGGTCGATGGAAGAGGGAGGTGTGACGGTTCAAGTGGAGAGAGCGGGATGGGTATGGGTAGATTGGGGTTTCCCGTATATATGAGACGCACCGGTTGCCGAAAGGCGGGAACGTTGCTTACGTCGACATGAAATTACTCCTCGTTGTGCCAACTAGACAACCTTGTAGACAACCGTCCTTCGTTCGGACGCGCAGAAATACCCTCCTGGCCTTTGGACGAAGTCTTTGCTTTTCTCGGGTCGGGCTGTACACTCCTGTTCCCGACGCGTCCTCCAACGCTCTCACTCTTGCTCTCACTTATGATTTTCGAACTGTCTGTGTAACATCATGCTCGCCTCAGTGTTATTTCGCTTGCCCGTCCGTTGCCACATCACAGCTTTCCTCAGTACCGAACACTCTGAACATTCATCAGCTTCCTTTGTGCCCTCTCCCATGCGTGTCCGCCCCACTTGTGGATCCTATCTTCTCACCGGATATCGCGTCAAACTCACATCAGACTTAACTTTATTTCCTCTTGTCAGGCGAAGCACCCAGTCATGCCACAAAAAGGCGGTAAAGGCGGAAATTCTCAAGTTGGGGAGGCTCCCTCGACCGCAGCGGCCTTCTAGTCTGCTTCTTTTTTTCAGCTTCACCTTGCTCTCGCGCCCTCCGCTTCGGGTACTGATTGGTGAGGCTTGCACGGCCGTCGTGCTTCTAGTCATGCGTATCCACACCACGACATTCACAATTCACTATTCAACGAGATGAGGAGCTCGACGCACTTCTGCGAGCGGCGATCGCTGGTGGTAGCGTGCTGCCGTTCATTCATAAGAGCCTGACTTCCGGAAAGATTAAGAAGCCGGAAGGGACATCATTGGCGTGATTTGCACAACGATGATATCATATACCCTCGTGCTCAGAGGTGGGCTAACACCGCAACATTAAGTTGCTTTCAATGCGACTCGGACGCCTTGAGGATATTGTATCTCTTTTGTATTTTCATGTCTTTATCGCTCAACTTTGCCGCTATTGGATCTTCGGATGGCAGAGGGATATGACCTCGCTGATGGGGACCACATGGGGTCGAAAAAGAGCAGCCGGGGCCCCGAAGGGGGTTGCCCGTTTTGGCTGCCCGGAGTGCGTGTGGGAGCGCAGTGCCAATGCCGTGCTGGTTGGCTGGCTGGCTATATAAGCCGAGCATGAAGCCTCTCTCCTCCCCACTCACGCTCGCCCCAATTGCAGCCAGTCCACCAGGGGCCGCGCCGCGCCGTGCTATGCTGGCCCAAATCCCCTGGTAGGTCGTAAGACTGGTAAGCTCCTTAAATGGTCTCGGAAGGCGCAGCGGTCGGGGTAGCGGTACTAGCCCCCTGACGAGGACTTTCGCAGGTTCGAAACCGCTACTGACTGCTTGGCTTTGCCCACCTCTGGGCATACTGTACTGACCCTTATCGGAGACGGGTGGCAGACGGATGTACCATGTTGGTCTGACAGCCCGAGCGCCCCTCTGCACAAACTCATTGCTCTTTGCCCTAGCAGGCAGAGGCCGCTCGTAGACTCATCGCGTTCGGTCCTCTGCGTGGAATCAATTCCAATTCCGACGCACGAAGCGCCAAAGTCTGGCAATCGGTGGCGGCGCTGACATCAACACCACTACAACAACAATAAGCGGGTTGGTGGTTCTGTTCACTGGAACCGGGAATTGATCTTTAAGTAAAAAATCTTGAAATAAGACTTAATTAAGACTCAAAATATTTATGTGTGACAAATATTCGGGAAAGATTTAAAGTGTCTAAATCACATGCCCCGAAATGCGCCTGTTGCAGCTGTCATGCATGTGATCTATAAACTTTGTTGTCACACAATTTTACAAATAAATACTTTGAGTCTTATTCAAGTTTTATTCCAAGAATTTTTGCTTACAGATCAATTCCCGGTTCCAGTGTGTTGCATGGCTATTCACCCGGCGCGTCTTCGCTCGGGCGTGTTATTACATTCGAATTACTTTTCACATTTGTGGACCCCCTGCGCCTCGTGGGGCCGACAACCGGTTGAATCGATATTATTGGAACACGAGGATGGGCCGCGGTAAACACGCCGACCTCTCCAACGCTCTTTTTCGGTTCCCGCACAGCTCTCAAGACGTCCCGCCCTTATTGAATGGTGATAGACGCGGTCGAAATGTCTGAAGACAGTTTTCATGAATCAAACCTGCCACACTCCAGCAAGTCTGGTCCACTATATTGTGTTACAACGGCGTTCAAGTTCCCGATTCCGATAATGAAGCACTGCGCACCGTAAATAAAATGACGACGCGGGGACAGTTACAGCGGAATTCGGGAGGACCACACCTATTCTACACACGACTCGAATTTCGCTACATAAATAGTACCAAAGGGTCCGATGGATCGCCGTAGAAAGAGTCAATATACTAATCAGGCAGGAAAATCACCACTTGCATAGGTCGACAAGTCGGCTACACACATCTTGTTCGTTCATTGCGCCGCGTGCTGGGAGAGCAACCGTACAATTGTTTGTTTTCTTGTGCCATCGGCTACCTCAGATGGGGTCTTTCCACTGAGGTCGCGCAGCTGCGCATCCGCACCGTTGTCTAGCAAGAGCTGCACAACGTCTGGGTTTCCTTCCACCAGACCCCCAGATGCTAGATGTAATGGGGTCGATCCATACTTATTCTGGGGATTGACCTCCACCTCGCGGCGCTCGAGTAGTATCCGAGTAGCCTCGAGAGAACCGAACCGCGCTGCCCGATGAAGCGCAGTGTTTCCGTAGTTGTCGCGGTCATACGCACCCACATTGTGATCCAGAAAAAGCCGCACAACATCGGGTTTTCCATTTGCCGATGCCAAGATAAGCGGAGTATCTCCGTCGACATTCCGGGTGTTGACCTCCGCATTGTACTCGAGTAGTATCCGAGCAACCTCGAGGTGGCCGAAGGCGGCTGCAAAGTGCAGTGGGGTCCAGCCGTTCCTGTGCTGGGAGTCCATGTCTGCGCCACATTCGAGCAGCCATTTTACGGCAGCGAGCCGTCCGTGTCGCGACACAAGTTGAAGTGGAGTCATCTTGGACGCATTGAGGGTATTCACGTCAGCCCCGCATTCTCTAAGGAGCTGTGCGACCTCAATGTAACCGTTGGAGAGTGTCGCATGAAGTGGCGTCCCATAGTGACCGGCCTGAGCGCTTATGTGGTGTGGATGTTTGTCAATGAGGCGTTTTACGAGACCGTGGAATCCACAGAATGCAGCATAGTATAAGGGAGATGCCGAGATCAGCGTGGCATTCTGCCTCCCATCTATGTCATGTATTCTGACCCACGCCGAAAAATACGGCTTGTCCATGTCGAAGAAATAATCCATTGCATCATTTATGCGCATTTCCACAAACCCGACCTGGGCATGTCCGACCCAAAATTCGGCAGCATATCGAACAAGAGGAAACTTCTTGATGCTGTCGCTGGTGTGGTCGTCCAAGCAAAGTAGGGCGCCGAGACACGCCTGGGCAAGAATCATGTGCGAAGGTTCGATGGGAATATGGAACTGGGATAACTCTCCGGTGGAAGCCGCGAGGCGGGTCGATGTCAGGAATTCCTTTACGGAGAAATGGGAGAACTGAACAACCCGCGAGCCTTCCTCGATGATCACGGTGACCAAACTGGAACATGCTGACAACACAGCTTCTTCTTGGTCCTCCCACCGCAAATCCGCATTCAACTTCGGGATCCCTTCGGCATTGAGGTCAATTGCTAGCAGCTCCGCGAGTTCTTCAACCCGAAGCGGTCGCGAAGCCACGGTGAGACATTGCAAAAGCCGATATGAATGCTCCCGGTTCACATTGTTGATCTCCTTCAGGATCCGCTCATATGTCTCGTCCAGTGATTTGGGTAATTCCTTCAGGGCGCGACGCACATTGGCCGGAAAGCAGCACCGAAGAACCTCCAATTGGCAATAAACCCACCGAAACCTGTGTGAGAGCATGAACGTGAGACGGCCGTAAGCACTCAAAGATACCCTTACATGCCATCTGCCTTCTCTGCGAGTTTCTCGATCACCGTATCCTTTTCTTCATCTCGCCATCTCTTCATCCTTCTGTCTGAGCGAACAACATCCGCAACGTAATTCTTAATGTCCCGCGTCTGTCCACTTTCGTCGTGGAGAGACACTTGTTGAGTCGCCAAAGGCTTGAGCGCGGTACGGATGTCAAACTCGGGACGACTTGTGGCACATAGCCGCATAGTTGGAAGGCGAAGCTTGACAAGTTCATTCACGAGGTCCAGTAACGTTTCACGTGGAGACGGCAATCCAGTACCATACGGACACTCGTCGAGAGCATCCAGGATAAGATAGATTGGCACTGATCCCGCGGTCGCTAGCATATACTTGAGGCATTGTGAAAGTGAGTCGTTGGTTGGTTGTTCCGTTCCTTGTTTGTGCGCGGAGTACAAGGAGAAAAGAGCATCAAAGAATAGATCTGATTGATCAGAGAGTTGGACAAGAAGGGAGGATAATAATGCGCGGGTGTCCTGTTTTGCTTTATCCTTGAAATCGAAGTAAAAATATGCCAGGAAAGCCGACCCAGCATCCGCCATAGATTTGATATCGCGGATGATCACGGAACTAGTTGATGAAATAAGTTCAATTAGGACGCAACTCGACGGCGGGTAGCGCACCTAAGAATACTCTTCCCAGACCCAGCTATCAATCCAGGAGTCGTTAGTGGTAATTAAGACGCATACGGTGACGGGCTATGTACGTTTTCCGTGGATCCATAACAAAGAGCCTGACGTCTTCCAATCTGCGAGGGTGTTCCCTTTGGTGCACCATGCTGCGGTACCCTCGTGATGAGCATCGGAAGCAGTGTTGTAATTGACAGATGGATCGGGGGGCGCAATCCATTTCCGGAGGTCCTTGCGCAACTCATTCCCTGCAAGTGAGGTCAAGGTTTGGTGATTGGCTAAGGTCTGAAGATGACGAACGGTTTAGGTCGCTGACTTGATTGACTACTCGTTGAATCGCTACTCCGTTCTCTTTTACATCTAATGGATAAGACTGGGGTCAGACTCGGGGGGCAGCGAACAGGCATTACTCACCTTGAGTGACTGAACCGACTTTGTTGTCGACGCTCCGCACCCTGTCGTCGATACCCTCTACTTTCGTATCGACACACTGTACCCTCTCATCGACGCCGTCCACCTTGTCATTGATCCCACGAGTGATCGTCAGGGCCTCTACTGCTGCCATCCGAGCCTCTTCTTGAGTCAATCGGTCCAGTCGCTGAAGCGCGTCCTCGACATCATTTCTTCCAACCAGCTTCTTGAGGTACTTCTCTGTATGATGGTCGATATTCGGGGGTATATCGAACGGGAAAAACAAACTCGTTCGTCCCTGCCTGATCTCTTTCGTCACTACTTCCAAGAATCGAGAGCACCTCAACCATGATCTTCATTATAATGTCCGTCATGGACGCAGTCGGTCGGACCTCTATATATTTTTCGAGTCGCTTAAAAAGTATTCCACGCGGTCCAAACAGGTCCACGAGAGCATTTTGGCTGGCGCGGACATCTTAGCGGCCTAAGAGATAGAGCTGTCGACAAGTCACGAACGCCTGGTCAAGAAAGATGCTTACTTGGAGGAGGACACCAATCCCAGCGAAAATGGCTTTCGCAGGTGGGAAACGTCTGTAGTCATACAAGTTAGAAGGTCGATCTCAATTGGGCTAATGTCTCGACATTTACCAGCCCAACACCCTCACCGAGGATCGCAGAGAAAGCGTACAAGACATTTACAGTGGGATCCAGCCACTTTGTCAACTTTTCGTCTGCACTTTGAGATTGATCGAACGCCTGGACTTGGGTTCGAAGAATAGATAGAATAGCACCGGGAGAGCCGCAGGATTGCAGCTGGGTGGCTAGAGGATGGGAGGCGAGGTCTTTCCTGGTCTGCTTGTTGTACGCTTGCAAAGCAGCTCCGAAGATTGTCTCAAAGTCCGTAGAAGACGTGGCGGTAGGCGGAACTTGGGACATAGTGCTGGTCGAAGGAGCCTTGGTGGATGCGGGCCCGGGATAGCAGGAAGATCGCACTGGGAAGGGGGAAAGCGCACAGCACCTGAATTACGGCCGGACGCCTCGTGTTCACCAGATAGCCGCCCTGATATTCCCAGTGAACCGGCCACCAGCCACTGGCATATAACTTACACCCGCACATTCACTTTGGCCAGCCCTTGACTCAATAGCGCAGGATTCAGAAAGCGTCACACCTGGATACTTTTGTTGTTCTAGGACAGGTGCGAGCATGAGAATCGAATCACCTCTACGAGGAGACCGTTTTGGTACTCGGTGTCCGTGAGACCGAGTCGGCGAGGACAGTCTTTTTTTTCCAGTTTGAGATAAATTATTCTTGTGAGATCATGAGCCTGAGTGTATGAGTGCTCATATAGCGCTCATACGGCACAGCTCGAAGACTCGGAGGCCCATATCTCCCATGAAGCAAATGAGTACGAAGAATCTGTATTTGGAAATTCTGGCTCGAGGAATGTGCGTCCACGGGGGAGTGGAGTGATGCTCGTTGGTAGTACCTTCTAACCTGAAAGTAAACAGGGATATAATACCGCACATGCTCATCGCCAACGTGAACCATCGTAGCCTCCTACGACTTGACCCCAACCCCAACGAACAATAACCCCATCCGCGCTCGGGCGACCGCCTCCTCGAGCGCCCGATCGTCCGCCGTGGTCGTTCAGGCCACCTCTCGAACCCAAGCTGACATTCATCATCAAAGCTGCTCCAGCGCGCCGTGCTCCAGTTCCCGTAGCCGTCCCAGAGTTGTTCTGATTCCAATGACGCTGATTCTGGAAGGGTTGATACACCGCCCGGCGTGCAGCGTGCGAAGATATCGAGGACGGGTC
This sequence comes from Lactarius akahatsu, assembly GCA_021524915.1. Classification (NCBI taxonomy): domain Eukaryota; kingdom Fungi; phylum Basidiomycota; class Agaricomycetes; order Russulales; family Russulaceae; genus Lactarius; species Lactarius akahatsu. The sequence goes on along the minus strand of JAKELL010000655.1, from coordinate 337 downwards.
GCTGTGCCTCGAGGAGATGAGTAGCGATGTGTGCTGTTGGAGCGATAAGTATAGCGCTGTCAGGCGTGCGTTCAGGCTCGTCACGGTTACGAACAGGGTGCTGCTGCCGCCGTCCGGCGGCGGGGAACTCCGTGTTTCGCGTCTTCGTCTCTGCCGCACTGGTCAGGTTTTGGTTTCTGCATTGTCTACGCCAGGGAGGCTGTCCACACCAGCCTTGGGTGTGATCCCTGTGACAAATCAATCTCCACCGATGATGTGGGGATTCGAGTGAGAGGAGCCACGCACACTTCGGACACCAGCCAACCCCATCAGCCCTGTAGGAGTCAAAAGCTCCAAG
>JAKELL010000654.1:0-18846 GCA_021524915.1 Lactarius akahatsu | reverse complement strand
ACGTGATCGTCTCGGGCACTGGGGCGACGGCCACCAGGCGTACAAGTCGTCGGACGATCTGCCTTACAAAGGACAGACGTACTAGTAGGCAGATGAAGAGAATGAGACAGAGGAGGAGAGATTGGAGAAGTGCGATGGTGATTCAAGAAGACCAAGCTAAGGAGCTCGGTCTTCGTACAGCCAGCTAGATATACAGTTGACAAGGAGCTTTGAAGCTCCTCCTGAACGTAAGGTACCCAGTAGCAATAGTAGCTCGAACCCTACTACAACTGTCCTAGGTATGAGTCGAGTCTGATAGCGAGTACATGTGATAACACAGCCGATACGGCTGACTGAGACGACTGTCCCTGACTAATACTAGGGTAGTCAGAACCCCACGAGCCTGTAGTCCGTACCAATGAGTCCGATCGCAACAACTGCGTGGGAAGTTCCAGTTGATAATTGACCGGTGATAGGACGCGTGTGATTTTGAATGGGCCATGCCGTCGTGCCGCCAGCTTGGCAGTTGGTTGATTGGTTCGTAGATGTTGCCCTTCTAGCCATACTTGGTCCCCAACTTGGTACTTGGGTGTGTTCCGATGTTTGACCCATAGTGATTGTGCCTTTTTGATAAGGTTTTGAGCCTCTTTCCGTGCTTCTCGGAATTGCTGAAGTCGTGTGAGCACCTGTGGGATAGGGGATGGCTTGTCGATCCAATCAGCGCGCGGGTCGTATCCCATCATGAGTGAGAAAGGGGACTTCCTTGTTGCCTCGTGTGGCCAATTGTTATGTGCGAATTCCGCCATTGGCAGGAATCGCGCCCAATTATCTTGGCGCTCGTTGGTCCAGAACCGTAGATATTGTTCCAGCCATTGATTGGTTCTCTCCGATTGCCCGTCGGTCCGGGGATGGTACGCCGTGGAAATATTTTGGTAGATGCCGAGGATTCGGCACAATTCGCGTGTGAACTTTGATGCGAATCTCGGGTCTCGGTCGCTGATGATTTTCGCCGGTAATCCAAATCTTCGAAACACGTGAGTGACGTACAGGGCTGCGGTCTCTTCCGCCGATATTTCTTCGTTGCAGGGAATGAACACCGATGCCTTCGTGCAGTCGTGGTCGGTCACTGTGAGGATGGAGTCGTATCCCTGCGATTCCGGCAACTTAGTGATGAAGTCAAGGGCTATAACTTCAAATGGCTTGGCGTCGGCTTGTGGGGTGATGGGTACTAGTGGAGCTCTTGTGGGGCGGTTGTTGACCTTGTGTCGTTGGCATTCCGCACAACCCTGGACATATTCTGTGACGTGTTTCAGCAGGTTTGGCCACCAGTAGTCGCGTTCGATGATCCTTGCAGTTCTCTTGATCCCGGGGTGACCATAGACAGGGGGATCGTGGTGGTTAGTGATGATGACGCGGATTTCTTCTGGTCCTCCTGTGACTACTCGTGCACTTTGGTGGTACCAGACTTCGTTGACTTTCTTGAGTTTGTACGGGTCCACCCAAGGGCGTAGGGTGTCTTCGTTTTGCTCATGGACTTCTGGTGACTGTGTGGTGACGTTTCGTATGAATACTTTCTCAGGTAGGACGACGACTCCTTCGTTGTCTCGCTCTCCTCTATCGTAGTCGGGTCGTCGTGATAGGGCGTCTGCGCGGCTGTTGTTGGTGCCCTTGATGTGGTGAATTTCAAAGTCGTACTCCATGAGTTCCAGGACTTCTCGAGCTACGCGGCGACTTATCTTTTGTGGCGTCTTCCAGTGGGTGAGGTTGAGGTGGTCGGAGAAGATTTTGATCTTGTGCGGTGAGCCTGCTAGGAACGGTCTCCAGTGCCGTAGTGCTTTGACGATTGCCAGAAGTTCCAGATCGTAGATGTCATAGTTGCGTTCTGCTTCGTTCAAGGTGGCTGAGAAGTATCCGAGGGGGTGTCGTTTTCCGTCTTGTTTTTTTTGCAGAAGTACCGCGCCCACCGCGTATCCCGATGCGTCCACTTCGAGTTCAAACTGGTCCGTTAGTGTGGGGTGTGCGAGTACCGGCTCACTGGTGACTAGGCGTTTGAGAGTTTGGAAGGCGGTTTCTTCGTCTTTGCCCCATGTCCATTCCGTGTCTTTGCGTGTCAGTTTGTTGAGGGCTCGTGCGTATGTGGCGAAACCGCGAATGAAGAGGCAATAAAAATTGCAGAAGCCCAAAAAGGAGTGTACGTCACGTACTTTAGTGGGTGTGGGCCAGTCGCGTATGCCAGCAATTTTTACGGGGTCCATGCGAGTCACCCCCTTTTCAAGAATTACCCCCAGGTAATCCATTCGCGGTTGGTGGAATGTACATTTGGACGGTTTGAAGTATAGGTCGTGGTCGAGTGCCACTTGGAGTACAGCGCAGACGGCATCTATATGCGCTTGAAGTCCTGCGTGTTCGAGGGTAGCGATGCCAATGTCGTCCATGTATACTCGGATAATTGTTCCCATTGCTGCAAAGATTCGGATCGTGTCGCCTAGGATGTCGTTCATCATGTTCTGGAATGTTGCTGGTGAGTTTGTAAGTCCAAAGTACATGACGAGGGGTTCGAAGAGGCCGTATTTTGTCTTGAACGCCGCTTTGTATTCATCACCTTCCTTGATGCGTATGTTGTTGTATCCCCAGCGGACATCAAGTTTCGTGAATATGTGCCCATTCCCCAGGTCGTTGATGAGTTCTGACATGAGGGGTAATGGATATTGGTTACGCACGGTGCAGGCATTGATTCTTCTGTAGTCCTGTACGGGTCTTAACTTGCCATCCTTTTTTTTGATGAAGAAGAACGACGACGCATAAGGGGACTTCGATGGATGGATGTACCCTAGTTTGAGTTGTTCATCTAACCATTCGCGTAGTTGTCCGTCTTCGTCTTGTGACATCGGGTAGACTTTACAGTCGATGCTGGGGGGTGTGCCGGGTTTGAAGTCGATTGCGTGGTCCCATGGTCGCGAAGGTGGAAAACGGTGGGACGCTTCTTCACTAAAGATTTTTGCGAAGCGCTGGTATGGTTCGGGGAGGGTTGCCACGACAGTGTTCTGGTTAGCGGCTATGGCGAGCTCGGTAGCCGTGGTACGTATCTGGCATTCTTCCTCGAGCTCTTGGACTACGTTTTCGGCTTCTTCTTGGGTCATTGCTTTAGCGATAGTAGTTTGCGCTTCTGTGGGGTTGATCGATCGGAGTACTACCGGAAGGGCTTCTTCGTGAATGGTAGCGTGCGCCCAGCTGATGGTTGGTTCGTAGGTGGCTAGCCATGGGTATCTGAGGACTAGGTCTTCGTTTCCTATGTCGGTGACTAGAAATCTCATAATTTTTGAGACACCGTTGGTTTGTACATCTAGGTCTATGAAATGCGTAATAGACCCAGCTTTGTTTTCCGTATTGTCGATGTTCCATATTTTCTTTGGTTTTTCAAGGGTTTGTAGCCCGAGACCCATGCGTTTGGCGAACGCGGGTTGTATGAAGTTGTCGGTGGCTCCTGAATCGACGAGCCCTTTGATGTCGGCCATGGAGTAACTGGTGCGAATCGAGACTGGAATTCGTAGCGAACGGTAGCGAGTCATGATTACAGAGTTACAATTGACTGCCCTCACCCAGGCCGTTGGGTTCAGGTGTCACGATCGAGGGAACGGACGCTTACTATACGGATATGACCACGTTAGTAAGTCGTAATGTGTCATGGACTAGGGGATCAGTCAGCACGTAGTACAATCACATGCCGATGTGGCATGACTCATAAACTAGGATAGCGATAGTAGGGTTCGAGCTACTTTAGCTATTCGTCGTACGGATTGGAGAGGAGCTTTAAAGCTGCCTCGAATATGTATAAATAGTGGCCTAGGAAGACCAGGATTCGCCATCTTGGTCTTCTTCAATTCACCACTCTCATTCGTCTTCCCACGCGTGCTTCGCTTGTCTCTTTCTGAGCAAGTCGTCTTCATCGAGCATCGGAATACCTAGTGGCGCGACTTGCCCTAGTGTACGCTTGGATCACGTGCCCGTAAGCGCCGTGTATCCCGCGATCAGGTCACGTGACCCCGAAGAGATATTCTGCTAAGTCGTGAACGCCCTTTCGTGTCCAAGTCGGACTAACGCCAGTGGTGGCGTTACATTAAGACCAAGATCCTTCATCGTGGCGTTCACAACTCGAGACCAGTGGAGAAATTTTCAGACCTACTCCCTCGAACGACGAGGAGACTGCAACGTACCAACACAGTTCCTAGGAGCCGCTAGGTGGAGAGAATACCGAGGAGAAACAGGATACTTCGTAGACTTCGCATCGGGGCCAACCCGATACCGCCCCGTTGAGTTCAATTTTGACAATTTGTGCTGGGTCGAGATCACTTGGAACCCCGTAGACAACCGATACGACGCAGTACGACCCGCAGGAAGAAACTACAACTGCGACATCGACGCAAGGAACCTACCCACACGTGAAGAGTGGGGACGCATAGACGGACAACCCGAAGAAGAACCCAGCACGTCCGAACCAAGAACCCCGGCACCATCCGAAACTAGCGGAGACGACGAAGAAACCGACAACGACGAAGAATCCGAAGTGGGGGAAATAATACAGACAGCTGAATCCCTACGCATCAACGAACCCGAGAATATCGAAGTACGCCCACCCGCAGACATGGCAACAGCAACAATCACCCAAGAGGATCTAGCCCTCGAAGAAGCCAGGAGAATTACCGAAGAAGCAGAATCCTACCTGCGCCCCATCAACCCAACAACGGGACACCGTATGACCGCAGACAACGCGGCCATCTTCAGAGCAGTAGGCCCAGACGTCCCCGACCCACCACCAGGCGCAGGGGGACCCCCACCACCCAGAAGGCGTGGAGGACCCTTTGGTCAAGGACCACCAGGAGACAGGAGACCGCCGCACGAAGGAAGACAACCTCAATTCGGAGGAGGAGGCGGAGGAGACCCTTTCGGTGGAGGACCGCCACCCCCACCACCGCCAGCAGCAGGACCAGCGCCGGGAGCACAACACGGATCAGACAAGCTAGTAGGGGAAACCCCGACTATATTCGACGGAAACAGAGATGAGTACGAATCCTTCCTCACGCAGTGGCACATATACTGGGGACAGAATTCAGAAGCGCCAATCATGACCAATGTCTACCGGCGATGCCTGTTGTTCTTAGGCTTCATCAAAGGCCCGCGAGTATCCAATTGGACGCTCGGATTTCTCCAGTGGCTCAACAACGAGCTACATCAAGGACGCAGCCGATACGACCCATTCCTATGGGACACCTTGACTGCAGGATTTTCCGACCGCTTCTCGAACGTACTCGAACAAGAGCAAGCGCAAGCCACCCTAGCCAAGGGATTTAAGATGGTCGGCGATGACATTGACTCGTACGTCACCAATTTCGAACAGTTGGCACGGAAGGCTGACTATCGCCTCAATGACCGCCAAACGCTGGACCGATTCACGGCGGGTCTCCCGAGAGCCCTGTTCACCAAAATCTACGAGCTGGATGACCCGCAAACCTTCAACGAATGGAAGGAAGTGGCACTGCGCAGGCAAAAGCAATACATCCACCTACGCGCTCGCCTAGGGCTCGCCACCATGCCCCGCAATACCCCAACACCACGACCACAGCAAAACCGTGGATACGCCCCGCAATGGGCGCCACCTAGGTTCCCACCGCCACGATACGACCCAAACGCCATGGACACGTCGGCGGACCGAACCCGCGCACGCCTTGCAGAAGTAGGAGATCCGAATCGTGGAAACCCACGGCCACCGTTTCCCCCAAGGAACGGACAAAACCGAGGAGGCGGGCAGCGCCGAGATATGCGGGAAGTCATCTGCTATAACTGCAATAACCCGGGTCACTTCTCACGAGAATGCACACGCCCCAGAAAACCAAGACAACCCACTCAACAATACGCAAGCACAAGCCGAAGTGTAGACACCGGCCACTACAATCAAGAACCCACAACCGTACGCCGCACCGAAACCACAGCCGAAGAACAAGCTAAGGGGTGGATGGAAACACTAAGGGGAGCTAGCGACGAGGTCAAGGACCTCGTATTCAAGGACCTCTGGACCCAAGAGGGTTTTCAGGACGCCTGAACCCATCGGCCTGGGTGAGGGCTGTCAATTGTAACTCTGTAATTATGACTCGCTATCGTTCGCTTCGAATTCCAGTCTCGATTCGCACAAGTTACTCTATGGCCGATATCAAAGGGCTCGTTGACTCAGGAGCCACCGACAATTTCATAAGACCCGCATTCGCCAAACGCATGGGCCTCGGGCTACAAACCCTCGAGAAACCAAAAAAGATTTGGAACATTGACAACACGGAGAATAAAGCTGGGTCCATCACGCACTTCATCGACCTAGACGTTCAAACCAACGGCGTCTCAAGGGTCATGAGATTCCTGGTCACCGACATAGGCAACGAGGACTTAGTCCTCGGATACCCATGGCTAGCCACCTACGAACCGACCATCAGCTGGGCGCATGCCACCATACATGAAGATACCCTCCCGGTGGTGCTACGATCAATCAACCCGGCAGAAACACAGACCACTATCGCACGCGCAATCACTCAAGACGAAGCGGAGGGAATAGTTCAAGAGCTGGAAGAAGAATGCCAACTGCGCACCACATGTCACGATCGCGGGAAAGGACTCTTACTTACGGATATGACCACGTTAGTAAGTAGTAATGTGTCATGGACCTCACCATCAGTCAGCAGTTGTAGTATCACATGTTAAAGTACTATGACTCATTCCTAGCAGTAGCGGTAGTAGGGTTCGAGCTACTTACGCTACTAGTCGTCTCGGATTCAAGGGGAGCTTTAAAGTGTCCTCCCATATGTATAAATAGTGGCTCGATAAGACCAAGATAAGCCATCTTGGTCTTCTTCAATTCACCACTCTTTCTCATCTCTTTACGTGTGCTTCGCTTGTCTCGTTCCGAGCAAGTCGTCTTTATCGATTATCGGATTACCTAGTGGCACGACTTGCCCTAGTGCGCGTTCGGATCACGTGCCAGTAAACGCCGTGTATCCCGTGATCAGGTCACGTGACCTTGAAGAAACATTCCGCTAAGTCGTGAACGCCCTTTCGTGTCCAAGTCGGACTAACGCCAGTGGTGGCGTTACATTAAGACCAAGATCCTTCAACGTGGCGTTCACAACTCGAGACCAGTGGAGAGATTTTCAGACCTACTCCCTCGAACGACGAGGAGACCGCAACGTACCGACACAGTTCCTAGGAGCCGCCAGGTGGAGAGAGTACAGAGGAGAAACCGGATACTTCGTAGACTTTGCATCGGGCCCAACCCGATACCGCCCCGTTGAGTTCAATTTCGATCACCTGTGTTGGGTCGAGATCACTTGGAACCCCATAGACAACCGCTACGACGCAGTGCGCCCCGCAGGAAGAAACTACAACTGCGATATCGACTCCAGAAACCTGCCCACACGCGAAGAGTGGGGACGCATCGACGGGCAACCAGAACAAGAACCCAGCACATCTGAGCCGAGAACCCCCGCACCATCCGAAACCAGCGGAGACGACGAAGAATCCGACGACAACGAAGAGTCCGAAGTAGGGGAGATAATACAGACAGCTGAGTCCCTACGTATCAACGAACCCGAAAACATCGAAATACGCCCACCCGCAGACATGGCAACAGCAACAATCACCCAAGAAGACTTAGCCCTCGAGGAAGCCAGAAGAATCACCGAAGAAGCAGAATCCTACCTACGCCCTATCAACCCAACAACGGGACACCGCATGACCGCAGACGACGCGGCCATCTTCAGAGCAGTGGGACCAGATGTCCCCGACCCACCACCAGGCGCAGGAGGACCCCCACCGCCCAGAAGACGTGGAGGACCCTTTGGTCAAGGACCACCAGGGGACGGACAACCGCCACATAGAGGAAGACAACCTCAATTCGGAGGAGGAGGAGGAGGGGACCCCTTCGGAGGAGGACCACCACCCCTACCGCCGCCAGCAGCAGGGCCAGCGCCGGGAGCCCCACACGGATCAGACAAGTTAGTAGGAGAAACCCCGACCATATTTGATGGGAATCGAGATGAGTACGAATCATTCCTCACGCAATGGCACATATACTGGGGACAAAATTCAGAAGCGCCAATTATGACCAACGTCTACCGGCGATGCCTATTGTTTTTAGGCTTCATCAAAGGCCCACGAGTATCCAACTGGACGCTCGGATTTCTCCAGTGGCTCAACAACGAGTTACACCAAGGACGCAGCCGATATGACCCATTCCTATGGGACACCTTAACGGCGGGATTCTCCGACCGTTTCTCAAATGTACTCGAACAGGAGCAAGCACAGGCCACACTGGCGAAGGGATTCAAGATGATTGGCGACGACATTGACTCGTACGTCACAAATTTTGAACAGTTAGCACGGAAAGCTGATTATCGTCTCAACGACCGCCAAACCTTGGACCGATTCACGGCGGGACTTCCACGAGCCCTGTTCACAAAAATCTACGAACTGGACGACCCCCAGACCTTCAATGAATGGAAGGAAGCAGCACTCCGAAGGCAAAAGCAATACATTCACCTACGTGCACGCCTAGGGATCAACGCCACCCCACGCAACCTCCAGACGCCCAGACCTCAACAAAACCGAGGATACGCCCCACAGTGGGCACCACCCAGATTCCCACCACCACGCTACGACCCAAACGCTATGGACACATCGGCAGATCGGACTCGCGCACGCCTCGCAGAAGTAGGAGATCCGAACCGAAGCAACCCACGACCACCGTTCCCCCCACGAAACGGGCAGAATCGAGGAAGCGGACCACGCCGCGACATGAGGGAAGTGATCTGCTATAACTGCAATAATCCGGGCCACTTCTCACGAGACTGTACACGTCCCAGAAAGCCCAGACAACAATTCCAACCACGCGCAAGCACGAGTCGCAACACGGAAACCGACTACTACCAAGAACCCGCAACCGTACGCCGCACAGAAACCACGGCCGAAGAACAAGCCAAAGGGTGGATGGAAACACTGAGGGGGGCTAGTGACGAGGTCAAGGACCTCGTATTCAAAGATCTCTGGACCCAAGAGGGTTTTCAGGACGCCTGAACCCATCGGCCTGGGTGAGGGCAGTCAATTGTAATTCTGTAATCATGACTCGCTACCGTTCGCTCCGAATTCCAGTATCGATTCGTACAAATTACTCTATGGCCGACATTAAAGGGCTCGTCGACTCCGGAGCCACCGACAACTTTATAAGACCCGCATTCGCTAAACGCATGGGCCTTGGGCTACAAACCCTCGAAAAACCAAAGAAGATCTGGAACATCGATAATACAGAAAATAAAGCTGGGTCTATTACACACTTTATTGATCTAGACGTCCAGACCAATAACATCTCTAAGACCATGAGATTCCTCGTCACCGACATAGGAAACGAAGATCTCGTCCTTGGATATCCCTGGCTAGCGACCTACGAACCAACTATCAGCTGGGCACACGCCACCATCCACGAAGGGGCACTCCCAGTAGTGCTTCGCTCAATCAACCCCACAGAAGCGCAAACCACCATCGCCTGTACAATAACTCAAGACGAAGCCGAGGACATCGTCCGAGAACTCGAAGAGGAATGCCAGATACGTACCACAGCCACCGAACTAGCCATTGCAGCTAATCAAAACACCGTCATAGAAGCCCTCCCCGAACCATACCAACGATTCGCAAAAATCTTCAGCGAAGAGGCGTCCCACCGTTTCCCACCCTCGCGACCCTGGGACCACGCAATTGACTTCAAACCCGGCACACCCCCCAGCATCGACTGTAAAGTCTACCCGATGTCACAAGACGAAGACGGACAACTACGCGAATGGTTAGATGAACAACTCAAACTAGGGTACATCCGCCCATCGAAATCCCCTTATGCATCGTCATTCTTCTTCATCAAAAAAAAGGATGGCAAGTTAAGACCCGTACAGGACTACCGAAGAATCAATGCCTGCACCGTGCGTAACCAATATCCACTACCCCTCATGTCAGAACTCATCAACGACCTGGGGAACGGACACATATTCACGAAACTTGATGTTCGCTGGGGGTACAACAACATACGCATCAAGGAAGGCGATGAATACAAGGCGGCATTTAAGACAAAATACGGCCTCTTCGAACCCCTCGTCATGTACTTCGGACTTACAAACTCACCGGCAACGTTCCAGAACATGATGAATGACATCCTAGGCGACACGATCCGAGTCTTTGCAGCAATGGGAACAATTATCCGAGTATACATGGACGACATTGGCATCGCTACCCTCGAACACGTAGGGCTTCAAGCGCATATAGATGCCGTCTGCGCCGTACTCCAAGTGGCACTCGACCACGACCTATACTTCAAACCGTCCAAATGCACATTCCACCAACCGCGAATGGATTACCTGGGGGTAATTCTTGAAAAGGGGGTGACTCGCATGGACCCCGTAAAAATCGCTGGCATACGCGACTGGCCCACACCCACGAAGGTACGAGATGTACGCTCCTTTTTGGGCTTCTGCAATTTTTACCGCCTCTTCATTCGCGGCTTCGCCACATACGCACGAGCCCTCAACAAACTCACACGCAAGGACGCGGAGTGGACGTGGGGCAAAGACGAAGAAACGGCCTTCCAAACCCTCAAACGCCTAGTCACAAGCGAACCGGTACTCGCACACCCCACGCTAACAGACCAGTTTGAACTCGAAGTAGACGCATCGGGATACGCAATAGGCGCAGTGCTCCTACAGAAGAAGCAAGACGGGAAAAGACATCCCCTCGGCTACTACTCGGCCACCCTAAACGAAGCGGAACGCAACTACGACATCTATGACCTGGAACTTCTAGCGATTGTCAAGGCACTACGACACTGGAGACCGTTCCTGGCAGGCTCACCACACAAGATCAAAATCTTCTCCGACCACCTCAACCTTACACACTGGAAGACACCACAGAAGATAAGTCGCCGAGTAGCCCGAGAAGTCCTAGAACTCATGGAATATGACTTCGAGATCCACCACATCAAAGGGACTAACAACGGACGCGCAGATGCTCTGTCGCGAAGACCCAACTATGACCGAGGAGAAAGGGACAACGAAGGAGTCGTCGTCTTACCTGAAAAGGTATTCGTGCGAACCATCACCACGCAATCGCCGGAAACCCACGAACAAAACGAAGACATCCTACGACCCTGGGTAGATCCACACAAACTTAAGAAGGTTGAGGGAGTCTGGTACCACCAAGGCGCACGAGTAATCACAGGAGGTCCAGAGGAGATCCGCACGATTATCGCCAACCATCACGACCCCCCCGTCTACGGTCACCCGGGAATCAAGCGAACTGCGAGGATCATCGAGCGCGACCACTGGTGGCCAAACATGTTGAAACACGTCACCGAGTACATTCAAGGCTGTGCGGAATGTCAACGCCACAAAGTCAACAACCGCCCGACACGAGCCCCACTAGTACCCATCACGCCGATACCTGACGCTAAACCATTCGAAGTCATCGCCCTCGACTTCATCACCAAACTACCGGAGTCACAGGGATATGATTCGATCCTCACCATAACTGACCACGACTGCACCAAAGCATCAGTATTCATCCCCTGCAACGAGGAGATATCCGCGGAAGAAACCGCTGCACTGTACGTCGCTCACGTGTTTCGGAGATTCGGATTACCGGCGAAAATTATCAGCGACCGCGACCCGAGATTCGCATCAAAATTCACACGCGAATTATGCCGAATCCTCGGCATCTATCAGAACATCTCCACAGCGTACCACCCCCGAACTGATGGACAATCGGAAAGGACCAATCAATGGCTGGAACAATATCTGAGGTTCTGGACCAACGAGCGTCAAGATAACTGGGCGCAATTCCTACCAATGGCAGAGTTCGCGCACAACAACTGGCCACACGAGGCGACAAAGAAGTCCCCTTTTTCACTTATGATGGGATATGATCCACGCGCTGATTGGATCAACAAGCCATCCCCTATCCCACAGGTCCTCACACGACTCCAGCAATTCCGAGAGGCACGGAAAGAAGCTCAGAACCTTATCAAAAAGGCACAATCGCTATGGGTCAAGCATCGAAACACGCCCAAGTACCAAGTAGGGGATCAAGTATGGCTAGAAGGGCGACATCTGCGAACCAATCAACCAACTGCCAAACTGGCGGCACGACGGCATGGCCCATTCAAAATCACGCGCGTCCTATCACCGGTCACTTATCAATTGGAACTTCCCACGCAGTGGAGTATTCACCCCGTATTCCACATCGATTTACTCACGCCCTATCGCGAAACGCCCCTACATGGGGAAAACTTCCAACGCCCACCACCGGATCTAGTAGATGGAGAAGAGGAGTATGAGGTGGAGCGCGTTCTAGACTCCAGAAGATTCGGTCGGAACAAGAGACTGCAATACCTCGTGAAATGGAAGGGATACCCAGACTCGGAGAATCAGTGGGTCAACAAGGATGACGTATTCGCTGACGAAGCCATAGCGGAGTACAAGCGGAATTCAACGGTAGCCAGGATACATATAAACCGAACATCCGATGCTAAGTTACCCCCATCTCCTCACACTGGACTCCCCACTAAACTCGAAATGTCTTTTCCCGCTGCCTCCTCGTCCACCCCTCTCACTGCCCGGCTGGTCGACAGCCTCACCTACGAAGAGCTCCGCACCGCCCTCGACAACCCCCAGTCTATCATCGACCTGGAAGACCCCGACCAACCCGCCACATACTGGCTCACCAACGGCGTCGGCGAAAGGCTCTCAACGGCCCCCTACACAGAAGCCGAGATTGCTCGGCTTCGTGCAGCTCTCGGAGGGGGTGAAAGTTCCTCACCTCGACCTCTCCCCGTTCGAGTCAAGCACGAGAAAGAAGAAGACTCGGGCCACGCTGCAGTGGCAGGAGTGGATGAAGAACCAGCCGTGGAAACCCCCCGCGGAACATTGGAGGCAGCAGCAACTGGCGACGGCAGCGGCACGACGAGCGTGCATTCTCATCCGACGCCAACAGCACACCGCGATGCTGAAAGAGCAGTGTACGAAGCGGTCGAAGGGACTTTGAGGGAGTGGTACCCAGCTGAGCAACCCTACCTCATTACCGCCACCGATACTGATGACCCTCGCGAAACTCCCTATGCGTGCGACACCACGGGTCGCCCCCTCTACCGAGGCGGAGTCGTCGTCGACACGGAGGCCAACCCCTTCCCCGCCGTTCGCCTCCGGTATCTTGGGGGCACCACACGCTCCGCCCCTCACGGCTACAAGCACAACCGAGGGGACGACTTCATTCACTATCCCATCACCAACGCCCAGGGAGTCACACGCCAGGCCACATTCGTGCAAGTAGTCGGTGGACCAGACCCCCTCGTGTTAGGCCTCGTCGACGATAGCGACAAAGTCTACAGTCGCCCCTTGTACGCGGAACCACAAGTACGCGAGGCGGGCAAACCTCACTACGCCCCGGAAGACCTGTACACTCTTGTAGCCGGGCACAGTAACCAGCATCGTACGGATCGAGCCGTAAACGAGTTGAGGGACGTAGGACTCAAAGCCGAGCTAACCCGATTCCGCGCGTACCGACACGAGGCGGAGAGGATGGAGCAAAGGCTTCACGCCCTAGCTCAGGCGCTTGGTGGGGTACAGGCGGAACTTGCCCGGTGCAAGTTCAGGCTGGAGATGGCTAACGTGCTAGATCGAATTACGGAGAGACAGGAAGCATGGGTCGGTGGCATTGGACCCACTCGGCGCCGCGGGCGTCGCAGCTGAAGAGGGGGTGATGTCACGATCGCGGGAAAGGACTCTTACTTACGGATATGACCACGTTAGTAAGTAGTAATGTGTCATGGACCTCACCATCAGTCAGCAGTTGTAGTATCACATGTTAAAGTACTATGACTCATTCCTAGCAGTAGCGGTAGTAGGGTTCGAGCTACTTACGCTACTAGTCGTCTCGGATTCAAGGGGAGCTTTAAAGTGTCCTCCCATATGTATAAATAGTGGCTCGATAAGACCAAGATAAGCCATCTTGGTCTTCTTCAATTCACCACTCTTTCTCATCTCTTTACGTGTGCTTCGCTTGTCTCGTTCCGAGCAAGTCGTCTTTATCGATTATCGGATTACCTAGTGGCACGACTTGCCCTAGTGCGCGTTCGGATCACGTGCCAGTAAACGCCGTGTATCCCGTGATCAGGTCACGTGACCTTGAAGAAACATTCCGCTAAGTCGTGAACGCCCTTTCGTGTCCAAGTCGGACTAACGCCAGTGGTGGCGTTACACCACAGCCACCGAGCTCGCCATCGCCGCAAACCAAGAAACGGTCGTTGCAGCCCTCCCCGAACCATACCAACGATTCGCAAAAATCTTCAGCGAAGAAGCGTCACACCGATTCCCACCATCATGACCTTGGGACCACGCAATCGACTTCAAACCAGGCACACCCCCCAGTATCGACTGTAAAGTCTACCCGATGTCACAGGACGAGGACAAACACCTACGTGAATGGCTAGACGAACAGCTTAAGCTAGGCTACATCCGACCCTCAAAGTCACCCTACGCCTCGTCGTTTTTCTTCATCAAGAAGAAAGACGGAAAGCTGAGACCAGTACAGGATTACCGGCGAATCAACGCCTGCACGGTGCACAACCAATACCCACTACCCCTCATGTCAGAACTCATCAACGACTTGGGGAACGGACACATATTCACAAAACTTGATGTCCACTGGGGATACAACAACATACGCGTCAAGGAAGGCGACGAATACAAAGCGGCGTTCAAGACAAAATACGGCCTCTTCGAACCCCTTGTCATGTACTTTGGACTCACGAATTCACCAGCGACGTTCCAAAACATGATGAACGACATCCTGGGCGACACAATTCGCATCTTCGCAGCAATGGGTACAATTATCCGCGTCTACATGGACGACATAGGCATCGCAACGCTCGAACACGCGGGCCTTCAAGCACACATCGACGCCGTTTGCGCAGTACTTCAAGTAGCAATGGACCACGACTTGTACTTCAAACCGTCCAAGTGCACCTTCCACCAACCACGAATGGATTACCTGGGGGTAATCCTTGAAAAGGGGGTGACTCGCATGGACCCCGTAAAAATTGCTGGCATATGCGACTGGCCCACACCTACGAAAGTACGTGACGTACGCTCATTTTTGGGCTTCTGCAATTTTTACCGCCTCTTCATTCGCGGTTTTGCCGCATACGCACGAGCCCTCAACAAACTCACACGCAAAGACGCAGAATGGACGTGGGGCAAAGATGAAGAAACGGCCTTCCAAACCCTCAAACGCCTAGTCACAAGCGAACCGGTACTCGCACATCCCACGTTGACAGACCAATTCGAACTCGAAGTAGACGCATCGGGATACGCAGTAGGTGCAGTACTCCTACAGAAGAAGCAAGACGGGAAAAGACACCCACTCGGCTACTTCTCAGCCACCTTAAACGAAGCGGAACGCAACTACGACATATACGACTTGGAACTCCTGGCGATCGTCAAGGCACTACGACACTGGAGACCATTCCTGGCAGGTTTGCCACACAAAATCAAAATCTTCTCCGACCACCTCAACCTCACACACTGGAAAACACCACAAAAGATAAGTCGCCGCGTAGCTCGAGAAGTCCTGGAACTTATGGAGTACGACTTCGAGATCCACCACATCAAAGGGACCAACAACGGCCGCGCAGATGCGCTGTCACGAAGACCCAACTACGACAAAGGAGAACGAGACAACGAAGGAGTCATCGTACTACCCGAGAAGGTATTCGTGCGAAACGCCACCACGCAATCACCGGAAACCCTCAAGCAAGACGAAAGCATCCTACGCCCCTGGGTAGATCTGCACAAGCTCAAGAAAATCGAAGGGGTCTGGTACCACCAAGGCGCACGAGTAATCACCGGAGGCCCAGAGGAAATCCGCACGGTCATCGCCAACCATCACAACCCCCCCGTTTACGGTCACCCGGGAATCAAACGAACCGCGAGGATCATCGAGCGCGACCACTGGTGGCCAAACATGTTGAAACACGTCACCGAGTACGTCCAAGGCTGCGCGGAATGTCAACGCCACAAGGTCAACAACCGCCCGACGCGAGCCCCACTAATGCCTATCACGCCGACACCTGACGCTAAGCCATTCGAAGTCATCGCTCTTGACTTCATCACTAAACTACCGGAGTCACAGGGATACGATTCGATCCTCACCGTAACTGACCACGACTGCACCAAGGCATCAGTGTTCATCCCCTGCAACGAGGAAATATCCGCGGAAGAAACCGCTGCACTGTACGTCGCTCACGTGTTTCGGAGATTCGGATTACCGGCGAAAATTATCAGCGACCGCGACCCGAGATTTGCATCAAAGTTCACACGCGAATTATGCCGAATTCTCGGCATCTACCAAAACATATCCACGGCGTACCATCCCCGAACTGACGGACAATCAGAAAGAACCAATCAATGGCTAGAACAATATCTGAGATTCTGGGCCAACGAGCGTCAAGATAATTGGGCGCAATTCCTGCCAATGGCGGAATTCGCGCACAATAACTGGCCACACGAGGCGACAAGGAAGTCCCCTTTTTCACTCATGATGGGGTATGACCCGCGCGCTGATTGGATCGACAAGCCATCTCCGATCCCACAAGTACTCACGCGACTTCAGCAATTCCGAGAGGCGCGGAAAGAAGCTCAAAACCTTATCAAGAAGGCACAATCGCTATGGGTCAAGCATCGGAACACACCCAAGTACCAAGTTGGGGATCAAGTGTGGCTAGAAGGGCGACATCTGCGAACCAATCAACCAACCGCCAAACTAGCGGCACGACGGCATGGCCCATTCAAAATCACGCGCGTCCTATCACCGGTTAATTATCAACTGGAACTTCCCACGCAGTGGAGTATTCACCCTGTATTCCACATCGATTTACTCACGCCCTATTGCGAGACGCCCCTACATGGGGAAAACTTCCAACGCCCACCACCGGATCTAGTGGATGGGGAAGAGGAATACGAGGTGGAGCGCATTCTAGACTCCAGGAGATTCGGCCGGAGCAAGAAATTGCAATACCTCGTAAAATGGAAGGGATACCCTGACTCGGAGAACCAGTGGGTCAACAAGGATGACGTATTTGCCGGCGAAGCCATAGCGGAGTACGAGCGGAGTTCAATGGCAGCCAGAATGCATATAAACCGGACATATGACGCTAAGTCGCCCCCATCTCCTCACACTGGATCCCTCATTCACTCAGAAATGTCTCTTCCCACTGCCTCCACTTCCTCCTCTCTCACTGCCCGTCTCATCGATAGCCTCACCCACGAAGAACTCAAAACGGCCCTCAACAACGTGCAGTCCATCATCGACGTCGAAGATCCAGACCAACCTGCCACGTACTGGCTCCTCAACCCCAACGGCGACCACCTCAACACCGCCCCATACACCGAGGCCGAAGTTACTCGGCTTCGTACAGCTGTCGGACTCTTTGCGAGTCCCCCACTTCGACCTCTCCCCGTCCGGGTCGAGCACAAGCAGGAACAAGACACGCGCGACACTCCGGTGGCAGGAGTGGATGGGGGAGCGGGACTGGAAGGACACAGCGGACAGCTGGAAGAGGCGTCAACTGGCGACAGCGGCAGCCAGGAGAGCCATCGTGTACCACCGACGGCGACTACACACCGAGACGCTGAAAGGGCCGTCTACGAGGCAGTAGAAGGGACGCTCAGGGAATGGTATCCAGCTGAGCAACCTTATCTTATCACGGCTACCGACTCTGACGACCCCCGCGAAACCCCATACGCATGCGACTCAACGGGTCGCCCGATATACCGCGGCGGAGTGGTGGTCGACACCGAGGACTCCACCGCGCCGGCGGTACGCCTCTGGTACCTAGGAGGGACAGCGCGCACCGCGCCCCATGGATACAAACACAATTGGGGGGACGACTTCGTCCACTACCCCATCACCAACGCACAAGGGGTGACGCGCCAAGCCACCTTCATTCAAGTCATCGCTGGACCTGACCCCATCGTCCTGGGGCTCGTGGACGACAGCGACAAAGTCTATAGTCGCCCCCTCTACGCTGAACCCCAAGTCAGGGAAGCCGGTAAGCCTCACTACGCCCCTGAAGACCTATACGCCCTCGTGGGGGGGCACAGCAACCAGCATCGCACCGACCGCGCCATCAACGAGCTAAGGGATGTGGGGTTGAAGGCGGAAGTGACTCGTTTCCGGGCCTACAGGCACGAGGCGGAGAGGATGGAGCAGCGCCTCCACGCCCTTGCCCAGGCGCTCGGTGGGGTGCAGTCGGAGTTGGCCCGGTGCAAGTTCAGACTAGAGATGGCGAATGTATTGGATAGGATCACGGAGAGGCAGGAAGCGTGGGTTGGAGGGATCGGCCCCACTCGGCGCCGTGGTCGTCGCGGCTGAAAAGGGGGTGATGTCACGATCGAGGGAACGGACGCTTACTATACGGATATGACCACGTTAGTAAGTCGTAATGTGTCATGGACTAGGGGATCAGTCAGCACGTAGTACAATCACATGCCGATGTGGCATGACTCATAAACTAGGATAGCGATAGTAGGGTTCGAGCTACTTTAGCTATTCGTCGTACGGATTGGAGAGGAGCTTTAAAGCTGCCTCGAATATGTATAAATAGTGGCCTAGGAAGACCAGGATTCGCCATCTTGGTCTTCTTCAATTCACCACTCTCATTCGTCTTCCCACGCGTGCTTCGCTTGTCTCTTTCTGAGCAAGTCGTCTTCATCGAGCATCGGAATACCTAGTGGCGCGACT
>JAKELL010000653.1:0-18850 GCA_021524915.1 Lactarius akahatsu | reverse complement strand
ACCCTCAGACCTTTAAGCAGGCCATGGAGTCGGACCAAGCTGTCGATTGGCTTGAAGCATGCCAGTATGAACTGGATGCTCTCGACAAACTTGATGTCTGGAGATTAGAGCCCCTTCCTGCTGGAAGGAATGTGGTTAAATGCAAATGGGTGTTTAAAAAGAAAGCAGATGGACGCTTTCGTGCTAGGCTAGTGGCAAAAGGGTTCACCCAACTAGAGGGGGTGGACTTTGACGAAACTTTCTCCCCAGTTGCCCGCTTTGAGTCCTTACGACTCCTTCTTGCGTTGGCTACGCTTGAAGACTGGCATATTCACCAGATGGGTGTCAAATCGGCATTCCTTCATGGGGAACTGGAGGAAGAAATCTATATGGAGCAACCTATCAGTTTCGTCACAGCTGGCTCCGAGCACCTTGTGTGCTGGTTACAGAAGGCCCTTTATGGCCTGAAACAGGCCTCCCGCGCATGGAACGTGCAATTCCATGGGGTCCTTTGTGACCTAGGCTTCACGTGGACGTACTCTGATGCAGGAGTATACATGTTTCATCTTCAAGAGGGGGGTGATACACTATTTGTGATCTTATATGTAGATGACATCACTATACTCGGGAGCTCCCTATCAAAGATCAATGATCTGAAAGTCTCTCTATCTAATCGATATGACTGACCTTGGTGAAATCCAATCATATCTTGGTGTCAACATCATCAGAGATTGTGCAAACCGCACCATGGAAATCAACCAATCAGATTACATCTGCGATGTGGTAGAGCGCTTTGGAATGATAGATTCCAACCCAGTATATACCCCTCTTCCCTCTGGCGCTGAGGCACACTTGATCAAATTTGATGATCAGGCCTCTACTTCTGAGATTAAGAAGTATCAACAGATAATCGGGTCCCTGCTATACGCGCAGATAGGAAGCAGACCTGATATATCCTTCGCTGTTGCGCGCCTCAGTCAATTCGCTTCCAATTCCTCACCTCAGCATTTACGCCTAAGCAAATATGTCCTTGCCTACTTAAACACTACAAAGGACTATGCGTTACGCTATGCTGGAGGGATAGATGAAGATGGAGCTGGCCTTCATGGCTACTGCAACTCTTCCTGGGGAGATCAGGAAGAGAAGCACTCCACCTCAGGCTACGTCTTCTTACTTGCCAATGGAGCCATCTCATGGTGCACCAGAAAGCAGAAGACCATAGCCCAGTCTACCACAGAAGCAGAGTACATGAGCCTCGCTGAGGCCTCTAACCAAGCTCAGTGGTACACTACCTTCCTAGGGGAATTAGGGTATGAGGTTACCTCCCCTATTCCCCTACACTGTGACAACAAAGGTGCTGTAGACCTAGCACTAAACCCTGTCACTGGAAGGTGGTCCAAACACATCCTGATCAAACACCATGTAGTCAGGGAGTACGTAGAAAATAAGGTCATAGACCTGATTCGTACCCCTACAGGGGAAATGGTTGCAGATGGACTTACTAAGTCACTGCCCAAAGAACCCTTTGACAAAATGGTCACTGATCTAGGAATGGTGTAAGAAGGGTTACAAGAAAAAATCTTGTACACAGTCAATGGTCGTCGATCCTTGGTTTATCAACAAGGACGTCACATTGTTCTGTAATTCTGTACAAGCACATCATGTTCTCTGATCCATGAGAGCTATGAAAAACCCTTCTTAGAACTCTGAAGGAGTTGGACCTTGTTCCAACTCAGTACAGAAGATAGTCCTTTATCACAGGTCCATCATGAAGTGGGTGTAAAAACCGCTTCGGATTGAACATTATCTGCACAAAGATTTCAATCTCAATCCCGAACTTCTATACGACTCTGGGTTCTATACAAACACCTATACCCAACATGGACTGCCTCTATCATGGAGGGATGTTGAGACGCGACTGAATCAAGTCACATGTCTCATGGGATATGATTGAGTCATCCCATATACTAAATACGGTATCTGTCCCTTATGGACTGATTTGGACTTGGCCAGACTCTTACGGACCGCTTTTGTTTATCCTTATTGACAGAGTCATATATGGCTCCTATTGTTCTTTATTGTTAAGATACCGGTATTGTCTGCTTTAGGCAGCTATTGTTCTCTGCCCTCCAATGGCATTTCTCCCTCTGGCGCACAGACCACCTGTATTGTGTTTGGATCACCTGTGCGCACAGACCATTCTTAGCTAAGCGTCCTGTATATAAGGACTGCTGTTTTCGCCTCTACACTTCAGAGTTCCCTTCACCTCTGAAGTGTAAGTCCCTTTCCTTTACTTCTCCAACTACCTTTGCTCATAGACGTTCTATAGTAACTTGTCTATTAGGTATGCAGTTGTAATAGAGTTCCCTTCACCTCTGAAGTTAACTTGTCTATTAGCTCCTCGCTATTAACCCCCCGCTTGTTAGTTCTGCGCTTCAACAAAAAAAAATGTGCAAGGCCAATGCACAAGCCAACCTGTCACATGTCACAGGCCAACACCTTGTGCAAAACCCCATCACAATGTCCTTGGGCTCAGGGCATGTCTTTCCCTCCTCACAGGCACCCTCACCACTGACCTCACCTTACACATCGAGGGCTACCCTAAAGTGACCTTTGCAGGAGTCTTTGGTGGGAACACCTCATCACCACCATCCTCCTCCCACTCCCAGGTTTACAGATGGAGGTGTTTTTTTGTCCCAATCTGAGTATGGCAATGATACAACTTGTGTAAGTCTTCAGATCTACCTCATACTCACATTTTAATATGCTCCAGGAGGCTGGCCAGGACCAGGAGCTATGTCATTCCTTCCACCTTACCCAACTGAAGCATAGTTCCCTGCACCTTGAGAAATGCTGGGTCAAACAGAAGATTGAAGAGCATGAGATCACCCTTCAAGCACTCAAGATGCAGATGTCCAATATAGAGGAGAGCATAACAAGTACTACTTTCAAGGCAGATAGGTTACACTGTTTTATGGACTACCTTGGTGTCTCCATCCCTGATCTTCTGGATCTCATAGCCGCCTCCATTTTTCTTTCCAAGGTTAGTCTTTCCCTCTTTTTTCATGATCCTCACCACTTAAGACACATGGACAGGGTGACTGTCATGGACATGTATATTTATTTTCCTATTTTTCTATATTTTTACAGAATTATTTGAGGAAGATATAAAGGGCCAAAGTACAAGACTTTGTTAGTCACATGCTGCCATTATGAGTGGCTATTTTTCTGCAGGGAATCATGTCCTCAAAAAGGAAGGTGCCAAGAAAGTCACATTTTCCCTGTCATCACAAAATGGGCATCCCTGAACAACATTCAAGCCCAGTTTGTTTTACTCTTAGTAAGCACAAATAAAATACCCCCTTTTTGTAAAGATGCATTTCCTTAATTGTACACATTGTCTTTGGTCAGCTTCATATGTTTTTTAAATGTTCAAACAACTTAACAAAACATTTAATATATTCTTATTATCTAATTAAGCTACATCTGATTTTTTTAAGTCATACTATGGTGTGCAAAAACAGGCGGCACAGTTAATGTGCATGCAGGGAGACTGTGGGCCCTCCTGTGCGATGCGTGGGGAGGTGGGGATGGTTCACCCTTGTGCGCCCCTTTCTGCATGAACAGGGTGCCCAGGAAGGGGACTGAGGTGCCTTCCCCTCTTCCCCTGCCCGCGCTGCCCCATAGGATGGGGAGTGTCATGGACGCATATATTATTTTCCTTATTTTTCTGTATTTTTACGGAATTATTTAAGGAAGATATAAAGGGCCAAAGTACAAGACATTGTCAGTCACATGCTGCCACCATGTGCACCTACAAGCACGTGACCTTGGGATAGTTGCACCCTTAACGGGACAACCTAATCCGGTCACATTCCATTTACGTATGGACTCTTGTGATTGATAGATAAGGAAGGAACATTCTAGATAGTTCTAGAACTCGCTTAGTAGTTTACGCTTACTCACTGTATTTGGTTTTACTCAGCAAGATAAGGCATTGCGTCAGCACTATGACAAGTGCATCAGTCAGCACAATAGATAGCGCTATTATTAGACACGACGCATCAGCTCCTGAGTCATGGAGTCTTACTGTACACTTAGTAATAGTGTTTAGACTCAGTTTAAGCTCAGCTCCAGTAGCGAATATAAACTCCCCTGTAGCGTCCTGAGTGGAACCAACTTGTCCTCTTGGTTCTCCACTCAGGTGCGTATTCCACTGTACTCCTTACTCTACTTCAATCCTAACTTGTCCTCTTGGTTCTCCACTCAGCGTGCCACTGCGTGATCACTGACTATTCGTATCCTTGTATAAAGGATCTGAGCTCTAGTCCCCTCCGCACTGACTGCACGCTTAGTGCATGATTTATCTCCACATTCGGGTTGAGTGTGCTCACCTGACGGTTCACCCTTTACCTCACACTTGGACTCAACGTAGCGAGGTGTCATACCGCTACAGGGAGGGGCACCTTGCCTTTGCACAACCCCATTCTGCGTGAATGGGGTGGCACAGACATCAGTGCAGATGAGGGGGAAGAGGAGTGGTGTGCCCTCATGCACCCCCTTCCATGTGAATGGGGCAGTGTGGATGAGGGGAAAGGGAGGGGCCAGGAGTGACAGGAAGAGGGGCGGAGGGATGCCTTTGTGTGCCCTTCTTCTGTGTGAACAGGGTGGTGTGGACATGGGGGAAGAGTAAAGGCTGAGGGGATGGGGAGCAGTGTGTCTCATGCACCCCCTTTCATGTGAACAGGGTGTTGTGGCAATGGAAGAGGGGGTGGTGTGCCCTTTCCATGTGAATGGGGTGGCACAGACAGGGTGAAAGGGAGAGGCTGAGGGCGACAGAAGAGAAAGGGCAGCAGCGTGCCATCATGTGCACCCCCTTCCCCTGTGAATAAGGGGACCAGGGGGTGGGGGGAGGCAGTGCCAGGACAATGGGAAGAGAGGGGTGCATGCCTTCATGCTCATTCCACAAAGACAAGGTGGCACAGATGTGAGGAAGGGGAAGGGGAGGGGCAGCATGTCCTCGCATGCCCCCCTTTTCTGCATGCAAAGGGGTGGCAGTCAATGCGGGGGAAGGGGTGAGTGGGTGACTTACCCTTGTGTGCCCCCTTTCTGTGTGCAAACAGGTGGTGGTCAATGTGGGGAAGGGGAGGGGCAGAGCAGGTGGGCGACTTACCCTTGTGTGCCCTCTTTTTGCACATGAATGGGGCAGCACACAATGCACAGGAAGGGGAAGGGCATTGGCCTGCCCTCTTGCATCCCCTTTTCAATGCAAATGGGGTGGGTGAGGGGGGCAGGAGGAGAGGAGGGGGATGGGCGTCCTACACTCTTTGCACACCCAAGAAGCAAAATGTGCCTGCCACATATGCATATGTGGCAGGCACATTTTGCTTCTGCCACAGGGTCAGTCTGGACCCTTCCCTGCCTCCTAAACCCTCCCACCATTTGCATCGAAAAGGGGACGCTGCATTGCACACTGCCCCATTTGTGTGCAGAGAGGGGTGCACAAGGGTAAGTCCCCTCTTCACCTTCCCCTGCACTGACTGCCACCCCTTTGTGCATAGAAAGTGGGGGTGCACAAGGGTGTGCTGGCCTCCCCCTCCCCATCCCCACCCCCACATCCACCTTGTCCATGTGGAAAGCAAGGGCATGAGGACATGCCGACTTCCCCCATGTCCCTGCCATCCCATTTGCATGGAAGAGGGGGGGCATGTGAGGGCATGCTGTGGCCCCTTCTCCCCTGGCCTCCCTTCACCTTGTCCGTGCTGCCCCATTCACACAAAAAGGGGTGCACTATGGCACACCGTCCCCCTCCCCATCTCCTCTGCCCCCTCCTGTTCCCCCTGTTCACACCACCCATTCACATAGGTGCACATGAGGGCACGTTGGTGCCCCTCTTCTCTCACCAGCCCCCTTTCCTTCCCATTTGCATGGAATGAGTGTGCACGAGGGTATGCCACCCCCTCTCCCCATCACCCCCAGTCCCTCCCCTCCCCTCTTGGCCACACCTCCCAGAAGGTGGCACACAGGGCAAGCCCCATCCCATCCCATCCCATCCCCATTCATGCAGAAGGGGTGCGCACGAGGGCACGCCGCCCTGTACATGTGGATGGGGTGCGTGCAAGGGCATGCCACCCCCTCTCATCACTCCCTCTTCCCCCTTGGCCACACTGCCCATACGCACGGAAAGGGGGCACATGAGTGCAGCACCTTGCCCCCAGCCCCACCCTTCCCTATTCATGTGGAGGGGGTGCGCACAATGTGTGCCGTCCCTCCTCTTCACATCACCTCTGGCCTCTCCTCTCCCCTCTTGTCTGTGCCACCCCGTTTGCACAGAAAGGGAGTGTGCGAGGGTAAGCTGCCCTGCCCCTCTTCCCTGTTGCCCCTGGCCCCTCCCTTCCTCCTCATCCACACTGATGTCCATGCCACCCCGTTTGTGCAGAATGGGGTCGTGCGAGGGCAAGGTGCCCCTCCCCATCCTATGGGGTGGTGTGGGCAGGTGTAACGCCACCACAGGGGCGTTAAGTATGACATGTACTTCAGCAAGTCAACAGGATTGGATAAGCGTGAGTTGGTTTAGGACTCAGTTCGGTGATGAACAAGTATCACTTGGTCTCCCAGGGACACAAGGATAATAGCAGAGGTTCAAGGCTCAAGTGAAGAGGCGAGTGAAAACAGGGACTCAAGCGCAAGGGCGAGTCAAAGTCAGTTTGTGAGGCAAAGATGATGTGGTATTACACAAGAAGTCAAGTCTACCGTACAAGCTAGGTAGGGTGTGACTTATATACTAATACAGGGTGTTTGGTTAAGCCAAACACATGACGCCAGACTGACACCTTGCACTAAATAGAGTACAAAGGGATACCTTATAACAAGAGTTGCGAAGACATGCAGGTTCGCGCATGAGTCAGATCAGCTCGGAAAGGTATAGTGGTTTTCGATGGCGCAAACCGCCGGTCGAAAAGAGTCAGGCGCAAGTGGAACGCAATAAAACAGTTGGGCGCGTGATGAATGAGAAGCCCACGGAAATCACATATTGTACAGTAAGTGACGAGACGAATCAAAGCGCATACAACGGAAAGCAGAAATCATGACATTACCCCCCCATCAGACTCAAAGTCGCCACGACTTCGACTAGTCACTGGTGTAGTACCAGTCGTCTTCAACAGGGGTGTTATCGGGGGTTGGCGAAGGAGGTTGCGGGCACGTGTGGCAATGTAAGAACATATGCCTACCCCACTCTCCACACTCCCTACACTGCTCGTACTGAGGGCAGTGAATTTCTTCATGCCGTGCGTCATACCTTAGACATTTGCCGCACCACTGAGGACGATTGTTGGGGTCAATATAGGCTGGTGACATAGGGGATATGCGACGGATGAGGCAGATGTCGTATTGGTGAGTACGACTCCCGCACCACTGACATGGCTGCTTGCCCCTCCTCTGAGGGCATTGCACAATCAGGTGGTCTGTCGACTTACACTGGAAGCACTTGTGAGTTCTTCGGCACTCCTCTCCCTGCAGACGTGGCATCTCGCAAGGTCCTCCAGTGGGTGGGGGAATAGGAATGGGCTCAGGGGTAGGTCATGGACGTATGAACTTGGCTTGGAGTTCGTCGTACTTCTCTGATATGAGTGGTATGGCGCGCACGTACTGCAACCATTTCTGCACGCTCGCGAGGTCCATGTCCATATGGAAGCGATCGCGCGTGAGGTCCATCTCTAACCTTCAGAGTTCGGACTCACATACCGCGATTGCATCCTTCCGCAAGAGACACTCTCTAAGGTGGGACACATCCATGTGGAGGCGGATGTCACGCAACTCCGTCAAGACTTCGTCGACACATATAGCGCAAGGATCATGGGGGTGGAACATAGAAAGCTGTTGATCTGTGATATGCTGAGGGAGTTGCCCCTCGTACACTCCTCTCAGGTAGACTGGCTGCATGTAGCAAGGATGCCCCCTTCCCATAGTTCCAACAACTTCTTGATAGTTCTTGCAATAATAAATGAAACGCGCGATTTGTTTTGGATACCCAGCTTCTCCAATCTTCAAAGGGAAGTACAGGTAGGAGAGATTGGGGTCATTGCGAAGAAAGGGGAGTCCTGGGTCTGTGGCGTCTCCTTCATCATTGTCGAGGAAGGCTAGGGTGTCATGGACGCGTACATTATTTTCCTATTTTTCTGTAATTTTACAGAACTATCTGAGGGAGATATAAAGGGCCAAAGTACGAGATATCGTTAGTCACATGCTGCCACCATGTGCACCTACAAGCACGTGACCCTGGGATAGTTGCACCCTTAAACGGGACAACCTAATCCGGTCACATTCCATTTATGTATGGACTCTTGTGATTGGTAGATAAGGAAGGAACATTCTAGATAGTTCTAGAACCCGCTTAGTAGTTTACGCTTACTCGCTGTATTAGGTTTTACTCAGCAAGATAAGGCATTGCGTCAGCGCTATGACAAGTGCATCAGTCAGCACAATAGATAGCGCTATTAATAGACACGACGCGTCAGCTCCTGAGTCATGGAGTCTTACTGTACACTTAGTAATAGTGTTTAGACTCAATTCAAGCTCAGCTACCGTAGCGTATATAAACTCCCCTGTAGCGTCCTGAGTGGAACCAACTTGTCCTCTTGGTTCTCCACTCAGGTGCGTATTCTCCTTGTACTCCTTACTCTCCAATCTAAACTTGTCCTCTTGGTTCTCCACTCAGTGTACCACAGCGTGATCACTGACGTCTTGAGTTCTTGTATAAAGACTCTGAGTTATTCGTCCACTCCGCTGTGACTGTGCGTTAGCGTGTAATTTATCTCCGCGCCAGGCTTGGGTGTGCTCACCAGACAGTTCACTTCTAGTTCGCACTTGAGCTTGACGTAGCGAGGTTGTCATACCGCTACATTAGGACAAGTTCCTTTTCACTCTCTTGAGCCCCGCGCTCACCAGTTTTATCATTTCCCCTCTAGGTGGTTGACGACCATCAGTCCCTTGTGTTATCTACCTCACTCTTTGCCTGGGGAAGTCTGTAAGCAGAATCTGTGCATTTGTGGTACAACTGTAGTGTCCGTAAAACCGGCATACATTGTGCTTGCCTTTATTGGGTCTATCTGGTCATCAGTAGACGCCTCTGGGTACTGGCTGCAGAACTGGTCACCACGCCAGATAAGCTGCAGTTAGACATTGAGCCAGCCAGGCCTAGCCTGCGACAGCTGTACGCGTACCAACCAGAAAAGTTTGAGAGCGCTTCGGCGTGAGAGGCAGCCAACAGGTCGAGAAGACTGAGGCAGACAGCCTTGTAGCTCTACACATAACCCTTCACTATTCCCGAGTGTTCCTTTATCGCCGCAGCCTCGTGCAGTGTGAAACATCACTGTGTATTGGTCTCGCTTGATAGGACATTCCAGTCACCCTCGAGTTAGCGTTCCGCGCTCGTTGTATCCCGTCGTCTAAATCCACCTCCTCACATTTCCAAACTGCCTCGCATATTTGCGAACGTCTGCACCCGCCTTCGTCGTCTCTTCAGGAGGAGACAAGCCTCAATCACACCACCCCAGACTACAGCCTCTGCTTCGGCATCGCTGCACGTGCACCCGGACACCCAGTCTGAACAAGACCGGATCCCCTCCCCGGTGTACGCATCACCTTCACCTACACTTTCAACAAATTCATTCCACTCCGCCTACTCCTCCTCCCAAGCCACACTCGCCCAGTCAGGCGAAAGTTTCATTGATGAAGACGGTGTTAACATCCGTTACCAGGGGTTCCAATTAGAGCTACCCCCTCGTAACCTCGCCGAACAATACGTACAAGCAATCTACCACGACCCCGGGTACCGTTACGGCCTGTTGGAACTCTACGGTTTAGAGATCCCTGTCCTCGGTACCGACTTCACAGTCCCGCAGCTGATAGCAATCGCTGCAGACCTCATCCCTCGTCTCGAATCACCTCCCAACCCCCTCATCTCCCACGTAAGGGAAGAAGAAGAACGTGGCTCCCAAGAAAGGGAAACAGACAGCTCGTCTAGCACAAGCTCAATATCCCAGCGGAGCTCGCTCGAAATTCGCCCTACCTCCTCCCACTAAAGCAGAAAAGGAGTTCATATCTCGCGTCCAAGACTGGAACAAGATCTCACCTGACAAACAATTACTCTTACTAGAGGACTTTCGTCAGGCACAGGAGAAGAGCGAACGGGAAGAGAGACAGAAGAAACTAGACGAGATGTCACAACCCAGCAGAAGCACCCTCCCCGCCGCCATACCACCAACTCCACTACCCCCTCCCACCGTCCAGGACTGCCTGGACCTTATCAATCACCTCGGCATAGCCGTCGGTAACCTTGCACAACAAGTCACAGCCCTGACAGTGCAGGTCGCCTCGGCAACCGCCACTCGCCCAGGAAACGGAAAAAACAAGGAAATAGTGGCCCGCCCAAAACCTTGGGATGGGAAAGGCTCCTCCTCGGATGCCCGTCATTTCCTTGCCGCCTTCCACAACTGGGCAGGATCACTAGGAGACGCCATGAACACATGGCATACAGTGGACAACAAGTGGTACGCAGACGAACACAGGTGGATCGCTGCCGCCCTCAACTTGATGGAAGGGGACACCAAGACCTGGGCACCCCCATATCTGGAGTCCGCCAACAGAGGGACCATCCCCTTTGGAGGCAACTGGTCGGACTTCGTCAAGGAGTTCAACCGCAGGTTCAGCCCCCTGGACGTCCAAGACATAGCTTGAGAGGAGCTAAAGAAAACAAAACAGGGTAAAAAAACGGTTGCCGAATATGCATCCATATTCGAGCAGTACTCTGGACAGACCGGGTGGTCCATCATCGACCTCCGCACCCGTTTCTACGACGGTCTCACAGACGAGATCAAGGACCTCCTCGCCATCACCGACAAGCCCCACAACACATACGACGAGCTCAAGCAGAGTGCGCAAGTCATCGACCAACGACTGCGCCAACGCCAGAGCGAGAAGAAAGGGAAGTCTTCATCATCATCACCACACACAACCTCCAACCCTGATGCCATGCAAGTCAACGCCACGTGTCAGCAAGGCAGCAAGCCGAAGGAGGAAATCTTCAAAACTCGGGGCAAGTTCCAAGTATGGATGAGAGGGAGATGTTACGGGTGTGGCTCAAAAGAGCATACAAAGAAGGATGGAAACCATGAGCGCGACGTCTGCAACTGGTGCCAGAGAGCAGGGCACCGAGCAAACGTCTGCCAGAACAAGAAAATGGGGAAACCGGCTAAAGCAAAAGCTGCAGCAACAACGGAGTCCCCTAGCCCACCATCGTCGTCCAATACTGCGGCAGCAGCCGCCACAAGTACTTCCCCCGCCCAGACGTCCCAGGCAGACGTGGCGAAGTTGTTGGGAATGTTGGAAAAGCAGCAAGAACAGCTGGATGCGTTCAAAGCGGCTTTTTAGATCAGGGGTCACGTATAGCTGCGACCGGCCCCTCTACAGTAGATGACTCGGCTTCATGTAGTTGTAATATATGCTTACGCTCTCACCTCGTTTCGGACTCACCTTCTGTAATTCATACGACTCATGCCTGTAAGTTAGATAGTAGTGTTAGTTCAGTCTCTTGTTTTCCTGATCCTATTACATCTACATCTGCCTCGGAGATGAACAATAGTAGTGTTTCTTTTGCTCCACTTTCTTCAGAAGCAATGCCGCACGTGATGATTTCTGATGCAGCACTGTCTTCTACTATTATTCCCGAAACAAAAGATAAAAAATCGCATTTTCATATTTCTGTATATTTAAAGGGACGTCATCGTACTGTAAAAGTAGCAGCAATGGTAGACTCTGGGGCAACTTCGTTGTTCCTAGACAAAAGGTACGCTGACCGCCACAAGATGTTGCAGGTTCCTCTTGCGAGCCCCATCACTCTATATAACATAGACGGGACTCTCAATGAAGCCGGTAGTATTACCCACAAAGTCAGACTCACTCTGAAAGTTGGCCCTAGTGAAGAAAGTCACGACTTCCTAGTCACTTCACTCGGCCCAGAGAACGTCATTTTGGGACTACCATGGCTAAGACAAAGGAACCCGCAAATAGATTGGCAGGAAGGCACTATGCGCCTCAACTCGACCGCTGAAACAGCGCCACCAGAGTTGGAGGTAGAGGTGACGCGCATTATGGCAAACCGAATGGAACGCCGCCGTCTCCTTGCGGAGAAAGTGCTCGATACGGTCCAAGATGAAGTTTTCTGTTTGGCAGGCTTCACATACTCTCAGCAGATTGCCGAGAAAGCCACCGCCTCCAAACCTAAGAAAACCTTCAAAGAAATGGTACCGAAGCACTATAGAGACTTCGCGAAAGTATTCTCTGAGGAGGAATCCCAGAGGCTCCCAGAACATCAACCGTGGGATCACGCCATAGACCTCAAACCAGATGCCGTTAAACACTGGAGGGTCAAAACGTATCCCATGTCCCCAAGCGAGCAAGTGGAACTCGACAAATTCCTGCAAGAGCACATCTCAAAAGGATACCTGGTCCCATCCAAGTCACCGATGGCCTCACCAGTATTCTTCATTAAGAAAAAGGACGGCAAACTCCGTCTAGTGCAGGATTACCGTCATCTTAATAAAATCACTATTAAGAACCGATATCCACTACCGCTCGCCACTGACATCATAAACCGGTTGAAAGGAGCCAAGATCTTCACCAAGTTCGACGTAAGATGGGGCTATCACAACATCCGGATCAAACCCGGAGATGAATGGAAGGGCGCCATTATCACTAATCGTGGGCTATACAAACCAAAAGTTATGTACTTTGGAATGACAAACAGCCCAGCTACCTTCCAAGCCCTCATGAACGCCGTCTTTGCCGATCTAATCGCAGCAGGAGAGGTTGCAGTATACATGGATGATATCCTCATCTACAGTAACTCCCTGGAGCACCATCGCAAAATTGTACGCGAAGTGCTCAGGAGACTACAAGAACACGACCTCTATCTCAAGCCTGAGAAATGCGACTTTGAAAGGCAAGAAATGGAGTACCTAGGGATGATAATCCGTCCCAGAGAAGTGCAGATGGACCCTGGCAAGGTCGCTGCAGTAAGGGAGTGGCCTACACCCACAACGCTCAAAGAGGTTAGAGCGTTTATCGGGTTCGCCAACTTCTATCGTCGATTCATCAAGGACTTCGCGGCTATCGCCCAACCCTTGCATGACCTCACAAAGAAGGACACTCCATGGCAATGGCATTCTGAACAGCAGAAGGCTTTCGATCACTTGAAGGAAAGCTTCGTACGAGAACCCATTCTCAAAGTGTACGACCCACAGCTTCCAACAAGAGTCGAAACCGATGCTTCAGGATTTGCTACTGGCGGTATACTTACTCAGAAGTATCCTGATGGTCTCTGGCACCCTGTTGCGTATCGCTCACAGTCTATGAGCAAAGAAGAACGCAACTACGAAATCTACAACAGAGAAATGCTCGGCTTAATCCGCGCCTTAGAGGACTGGAGACACTTCCTCGAAGGCATCTCCTTTGAAGTGATCACCGACCATAAAAACATGGAATGGTGGGCAAGCATGAAGGACTTAAACCGTCGACAGGCCCGATGGGCTCTGTACTTAAGTCGCTTCGCCTTCAAAATCACTTACAAAAAGGGAGACTCTATGCAAGCCGATGCATTAAGTAGATTCTCGAGAGACCATATCAAAGACAACGAGGATAACCGCCAGGTTCAGGTTTTGCAACCTAAGCATTTCCTCAATGCCGCCCAAGCACACTTCCGCCCAGAAGTGGACTCCCTAGGGAATCGCATAAGGCTAGCATCCATTCGAGAAGCAGAAGTTATAGAGGGTCTTAAAAGCTTACAAAAGACCGCTCCAAAAGCTCTCATGGACGGAGTCGCGATGTGGGAGGAAGACAATGGCCTAGTTTACCATCGGGGGAAACTATACGTTCCCAACGACCGGACACTACAACGAGATGTGGTTAAGTCATGCCACGACTCCGTCACCACCGGTCACCCTGGTAAAAATGGCACCATCGAGCTAGTCAGTCGCTATTACTGGTGGCCACGCATGGCAGGCTTTATCAGCTCATATGTGGAAGGATGCGATCAATGCCAACGCTATCGCAAAGATCTGCACCCCAAAGCCATAATTCAGCCGCAGGAAGTACCTGAGGGACCATGGCAGATAGTCGGAGTCGATCTAATCGGCCCACTACCCATGTCACGTGGAAAGGACATGATCCTTAACATAGTGGATCATTATACGAAACAGATCCATCTATTTCCAGTGACGTCCCAAATCACGGCTGATGGGGTAGCATCCATCTACTTCGAGCAAGTCTTCCCCTTGCACGGGATCCCCAGGAAAATCATCAGTGACAGGGGACCCCAGTTTGCTGCAAGGAGCATGCGAGCATTATACAAGCGACTAGGGATAGACGCAGGCCTCACTACCGCCTATCACCCTCAAGCTAATGGACAGGTAGAGCGCAAAAACCAAGAAGTAGAAGTCTACTTGCGCTTGTTCATTAGTAAGAGGCAGGATGATTGGGCAGACCTGCTCCCTACAGCGGAATTCGTGGTCAATAGTAGACTCAACTCAGCCACGGGGCACACCCCCTTCGAGCTACTATACGGTTATACACCGGACTTCACCATTCCCGCTGGCAGGCCCACTGGTATCCCGACGCTCGATAAGCGTCTACAACACCTAGTTTCCACAAGAAAGGACGCAGAGGCAGCTCTACGCCTAAGTAAAAGGCGAATGCAAACAGACGTTGAACAAAGACACAAGCCATACGTCTTCAACGTCGGGGACAAAGTCTGGCTGCAAGCCAAGCAAATAAAGATACACCAGCAGTCGTCCAAACTGGGTCCAAAACAACTAGGCCCATTTGAAGTCACTGAAGTCAAAAGTGACGTCGACTACAAGCTTGCACTCCCCCCTGCATTACGGATCCATGATGTATTTCATGTAGACCGCCTCTCCCCTTACAAGGGAAACGAAGTTAACGGGCTTATGCCACCTCCACCTGAACCCATCACAGTCGAAGGGGAAGAAGAGTACGAAGTAGACCACATAAGAGATTCCAAACTCTTTGGTCGCACTCTTAAGTACCTAGTTCGCTGGAAAGGTTACGGTGAAGGCGAAGACACTTGGGAGCCAACAAAAAATCTAGCGCACGCACCGGATAAAGTCAAGGAGTTCCACTCCTCAAACCCGGGCGCACCTAGAAAAATAGCAGCTCTCATCTACGCGTCCTTGCCTTGGCAAGCATCTCATATGTACACAGAGGCCAACGCGGACGTCGACCCTTAAGAAGGGGGGTGATGTCATGGACGCGTACATTATTTTCCTATTTTTCTGTAATTTTACAGAACTATCTGAGGGAGATATAAAGGGCCAAAGTATGAGATATCGTTAGTCACATGCTGCCATCATGTGCACCTACAAGCACGTGACCCTGGGATAGTTGCACCCTTAAACGGGACAACCTAATCCGGTCACATTCCATTTATGTATGGACTCTTGTGATTGGTAGATAAGGAAGGAACATTCTAGATAGTTCTAGAACCCGCTTAGTAGTTTACGCTTACTCGCTGTATTAGGTTTTACTCAGCAAGATAAGGCATTGCGTCAGCGCTATGACAAGTGCATCAGTCAGCACAATAGATAGCGCTATTAATAGACACGACGCGTCAGCTCCTGAGTCATGGAGTCTTACTGTACACTTAGTAATAGTGTTTAGACTCAATTCAAGCTCAGCTACCGTAGCGTATATAAACTCCCCTGTAGCGTCCTGAGTGGAACCAACTTGTCCTCTTGGTTCTCCACTCAGGTGCGTATTCTCCTTGTA
This sequence comes from Lactarius akahatsu, assembly GCA_021524915.1. Lineage (NCBI taxonomy): Eukaryota > Fungi > Basidiomycota > Agaricomycetes > Russulales > Russulaceae > Lactarius > Lactarius akahatsu. The sequence continues at coordinate 3,028 of JAKELL010000653.1, read as the reverse complement.
CTCCTTACTCTCCAATCTAAACTTGTCCTCTTGGTTCTCCACTCAGCGTACCACAGCGTGATCACTGACATCTTGAGTTCTTGTATAAAGACTCTGAGTTATTTGTCCACTCCACTGTGACTGTGCGTTAGCGCGTGATTTATCTCCGCGCCAGGCTTGGGTGTGCTCACCAGACAGTTCACTTCTAGTTCGCACTTGAGCTTGACGTAGCGAGGTTGTCATACCGCTACATAGGGCGGGGTCTGGTTCAACATGGCGGGGTTGCGTAGTAGGCGTGGTTACATGGCCGATACCAGGAGGGAACGGGGGAAGTGGTGCATGTTCAAGAGGTGGTGGTGGAGTGTCCTGTTGTGATTCAGGGGGAGTAGGGACGGCGGGGACTGATACGGTGACAGGAGTGTCAACAGGTGGGGCGGTAAGAGTGAGTAGCGAGGTGGTTGCCTCCTCCTGGGCAAGGCAGTCGAGAGTGGGAGCGATCAGAGACAAGATGGGGGGGTCTGGACTAGGGACTACTGAGTATGGTGTACAACCCTCTGGTTGCGAGGGGACACCCTGATCCTGTGAGGGTACGGTCAGCTGTTCGAGTATGATTTGCACCAGGGGGCGTGAGGGGACTTTTGAGATGATAGGAGTGGATGTCATGATGTTAAGAACGGGAGAGGAGGTACGCATTACTTGGGTATGTGGGTCGTTCTTTTATATCTTTCGTCCAGCCCCTTCGGTGGTAGGATTGTGCCGGTAGAAGTCGGCAATAAGGTCAGGTGCATGTCACACGTTCTCGAGTGGTTCCCATGAGCTGTCACTCATGGGAAATCCCTTCCACTGAACTAAGAACTGAAGTTTGCGCCCTCGGCCATACAACCGTGATCCGAGGATTTGCTCCACTTCAAACTCTTCTTCTCCATCCACGAGGTCAGGGGGAGGTCACGTGAAGTTTTCTCCATGTAGCTCTGTCTCCTTATATGGGGTGAGGAGGTTGGCGTGAAACACAGGGTGGATCTTCCATGACTTCAGGAGTTCCAACTCGTAAGACACCGTCGATAGGACCTTCTTAATATGAAACGGCCCATGTCGCTTGGGAGCTAACTTGGCTGTGGGGTAGAACATTTTAAGGTTCATCCCCTCTAGCCACACTTGCGCTCCCTCCTGATAGGGGATGAAACGGGTACGCCCTCACTTCATCATGAGTTCTTGGGCATGTTTGATACAATCTTGCGCATGTTGTCGACGAGTGCCCATGTCTTCTAGTCTTCGATCAACGGATGGAGATGTCGTGGGTTTTGGGGTCTATGAGGTGCGTGGTTCCCAGCCCATAATTAGTGAGAAGGGGGAGTGTCTTGTAGTCACGTCGCGCCACGAGTTGTGCGCTGAACGTGCTCGAAAGCGCGTGCGTGAGAATTCGTGGGCAGAGGGTGGTTATAAGAGGAAGAGGGGTAAAGGAAAAGAAGGGCCCAAGGTCTAGATCAAAGACAAAACGCGAGAACGAGCGAGACTGAACAAGGTGGCTTTCCCAGACCACGGGAGCAAGGTAAAACCGGAACGTGTACGAAACGATCGTTACACGCACGGATTCGGTCGGGACTGAGAGGGAAAGAAACAAGATGAGGGAAGTAGGGAGAGAGATACAAGGGAGAAAGGAGAGCGAAACGCGCGAAGGCGGAAGTGTGGAAGGGTCAAAGTCGCAAATATGGATGAAGAGGGAGAGGAGGCGAGATTGACGAGAGTCGGGTTGAGCGTGAAGTCGAACGAGTTGAGGGTGTAATGGAAGGAGACAATGACGAGTCGGGAGAGGTGGAAGAGAGGGGGCTTCGAGAACGCGCGAAGGCGAATGCGCGAAGTCGAACAAGGCAGGGAGTCAGAGGAGGCAAGTCAAATGATAGGAAGAAGTCTTCTGCGAAAGTCAGAGCGACGATCGAAGAAATAACCTAGAGTCGAGGAGGAACGATTAGTAGGATAAACTCGTGAAGCAGAGAAGAGAATCGATTTTGAGGAAGGCGAGAAAGAGACAAGCGAAGGAAACAACAAGTTTAGGGACGAGATGGTGGGGAAAGGATAAGAGATGGAGCGAGGCGAGATGAAGAGAATAAGGACGAGTAGGTGAGTTGGTGGTGATGGCCAAGATAAGGCGTGATGGGTGACGACTCAGCGGGAACTGAAATGGGTGGAAATGGCCGGTTTCGGGCTCAGGGGCCGGGCTACCGTTACAGCGCGAATTGTGCTACTGGGAGGGCCTCTGCCCAATTGTCCTGCTGCACGTTGCTCCAATGACGTAGGTATTGTTCCAGCCACTGGTTCGTTCGCTCTGATTGGTCATCCATCTGAGGGTGGTATGCCGATGAGATGTTTTGTCAGATTCCGAGGACTTGGCAGAGTTGCTTCATGAATGCCGATGTGAACTGGGGGTCTTGGTCCGTGATTAGTTTTCAGGGTATTCCGTAGTGGGGGTACACATGACGAAGGTACAGCCGCGCTACCCCTTCTGCGGTAATGGTTTTGTTACATGGGATGAAGATGGCTGCTTTCGAGCAGTCGTGATCGGTGACAGTAAGGATTGAATCATATCCTTGTGATGAAGTCCATGGCGACGACTTTGAATGGTTCAGCGTCTGGGTCTGTCGTGATGGGGAAGAGGTGTGGTTTTTGTTGATGGGGGTTGATCTTGTTCGCTTGACATGTAGCGCATCCTTTGACGTACTCTTCTACATCTTTATGCATGTTGGGCCACCAGTAGTCCCATCATAAAAGCTTGTAGGTGTTTGTGATTCTGGGGTGCCCCATTGCTGGTGTGTCGTGGAAAAAGGTGATTACCCCCCGTTTAAGATCATTGTCCCCAACAACGACAAGGGCCTCGTTCTTCCACCATAGCCCATCGTGTTTCTTCAAGTTGTGTGGTTCAATCCACCGCAACACTTGTGACTCATCGAGGTTTTGTGCGATTTGGGTCCAGATGTCCATGTCATGCATTGACATCTCTGTTGCTTGGATAAACCGTTTGGTGGGGAGGACTATAACGTCGTTGTTGTCCTCA
>JAKELL010000652.1:0-18900 GCA_021524915.1 Lactarius akahatsu | reverse complement strand
AGTACTGGTTCCGATGTGACAAGATCTTTGAGTTTCTGGAATGCTTTCTCTTCATCTTGTCCCCAGGTCCATTCCACGTCTTTGCGCATGAGTTTGTTGAGGGGGCGTCGTGTGTGTGTTGCGAAGCCCCAGATGAAGAGGCGGTAAAAATTGCAGAAGCCCAGGAATGAGCGGACGTCGTGTACTTTGGTGGGTCGTGGCCAGTCGCAGATACCCAAAATTTTTACTGGGTCCATGCATGTCACCCCCTTTTCAAGGATGACCCCCAGGTAATCCATGTGCAGTTGGTGAAAGATGCACTTGGAGGGTTTGAAGTAGAGGTCGTGGTCCATTGCTACTTGGAGGACTGCGCAGACGGCGTCAATATGTGCTTGAAGGCCTGCGTGTTCGAGTGTTGTGATTCTGATGTCATCCATGTAGACCCAGATGATGGTGCCCATTGCTGCGAAGACTCGGATGGTGTCGCCTAAGATGTTGTTCATCATGTGTTGGAAGGTTGCTGGTGAGTTGGTGAGTCCGAAGTACATAACGAGGGGTTCGAAGGAGGCCGTATTTTGTTTTGAAGGCTGCCTTGTGTTCGTCCCCCTTATTGATGTGTATGTTGTTGTACCCCAGCAGACATCGAGTTTGGTGAAAATGTGTCTGTTGCTGAGGTTGTTAATGAGTTCCGCCATGAGTGGAAGGGGGTATTGATTACGTACAGTGTAGGCGTTGATTCTTCGATAGTCCTGTACCGGTCGTAGTTTCCCATCTTTCTTCTTGATGAAGAAGAACGATGATGCGTATGGGGATTTGGATGGTCGGATGTATCCCAGCTTCAGTTGTTCTTCTAGCCATACCTTTAGGTGGCCGTCTTCTTCTTGACTCATGGGGTATACCTTGCAGTCTATGGTCGCAGGTGCTCCAGGTTTGAGGTCAATGGCATGGTCATAAGGTCGTGATGGTGGGAACCTATGGGATGCTTCTTCGCTGAAGAGTTTGGTGAATCGCTGGTATGGCGCCAGTATTTCTACCTCCGTCTGTGGTTGATGGGTTGCGATTGCCAGTTCTGTTGCCACTGTTCGTATTTGGCATGCTTCTTCTAGTTCTTGTACGATTTCCTCGGCTTCGTCTTGTGTGATGGCAGCTGCGAGGATGGTGTGGTCTGTGGTGGGGTCTATTGACCTTAGGACTATTGGCAGTGCGCTTTCATGTATGGTGGCGTGTCTCCAACTGATCGTTGGTTCGTAGGTGGCTAGCCACGGATATCCTAGCACTAGGTCTTCGGTGCCAATATCTGTGACCAGGAATCGAATGTTCCTGTGAATGCCTTTGGTTTGTACGTCTATATCTATGCAGTGCATGATTGACCCAGCTTTATTCTCCGTGTTGTCTATATTGTATATTTTCTTTGGTCGTTCTAGGGGTTGTAACCCAAGACCCATACGCTTGGCGAACGTGGGTCTTATGAAGTTGTCGGTGGCTCCTGAATCTACGAGCCCTTTTATGTCGGCCATTGAGTAACGCGTGCGAATTGAGACTGGAATTCTGAGAGAATGGAAACGAGTCATGATTACAGAGTTACAGTTTGTTGCCCTCACCCAGGCCGATGGGTTTAGGCGTCCCAAAAACCCTCCTGATTCCATAAGTCTTGGAATATGAGGTCTTTCACTTCATCACTTGCCCCCCTGACTCCTTCCAACCAATCCTGCACCGTTTGTTGGGGAGTTGACATTGCTCTTAGCGATAACTCCAGTTCTTGGCGTGTGTCTATACTTCGAGCATTGGTCATGGGGTTTCGTCCTTGTTGCGATTGTCTCCTGGGTCTTGTACAGTCTCGTGAGAAGTGGCCTGGGAAGTTACAGTTGTAGCAGATTACTTCCCTCATGTCGCGTCGAGGTCCTTCCCATCTTCCTTGTCCATTCCTTGGTGGGAAATGGGGCCTTTGTCTCTGTAGGATGTCTTCTGCCCCAGCTAGTCGCGCTCGAGATCGATCCACCAATGTGTCCATTGCGTTTGGGTTGTAGCGGGATGGTAGGTTGTGTGGTGGGTTCCATGGTGCTCCAAACCCGAAATTTTGCCGTTGAGGGCGGTTGGGTATGCTTTTGGCAGGGGTCGACAGGTTTAGTCTGGCACAGAGATGGATGTACTGTTTTTGTCGCTTCATGGTGGCTTCCTTCCATTCGTCGAAGGTTGTGGGGTTATCGAGTTCATACACTTTCAAGAACAGTTTGCTTGGGAGTCCCACTGTGAATCGGTCGATGGTTTGTCGGTCGTTGAGGCGATAGTCAGCTTTTCTTGCTAACTGTTCGAATGTGGTGACGTACGTGTCAATGTTGTCTCCGACCATTTTAAGTCCTTTTGTGAGGGCTGCTTGGGCTTCTTCCTGCTCAAGCATGTTGGAGAACCTATCTGCGAATCCAGCTGTCAGGGTGTCCCATAGGTATTCGTCATAGCGGTCTATCCCTCATCTTAATTCGTTGTTTAGCCATTGGAGGAATCCCAACATCCATCCGCTGACTAGTGGCCCTTTGACGTATCCTAGGAACAGGAGGCATCGCCAGTAGACGTTGTGCATTACCGGTGTGTCACTGTTGAGTCCCCAGTACAGGTGCCATTGTGTGAGGAAGGATTTGTAGTCAGCACGGTCTCCTTTGAATATAGTCGGAGGCTCGCCACTTAGTTTGTTGGGTCCTGGTGCTCCCGCTCCTGCTCCGGGCAGTCCACCTCCTGGTGGTGGTGGTCCAAACGGATTTCCATCTGGTGGTCCGCCTCGTGGTGGTCCTCCTCCAAAGTCTCCTGGTGCTCCTCCAAATGGTCTTCGTGGGGGTGGTCCTCCTCTTCCAGGAGGTGGGTCTGGTTGGTCTGGGCCTACTGCTCTGAATATAGCAGCGTCATCAGCGGTCATTCTGTGTCCGGTTGCTGGGTTGATGGGTCGAAGATAGGACTCTGCTTCTTCGGCTATCCTCCTTGCTTCTTCTGCAAGTGCTATTTCTTCTCGCACTTTGGTTGTGGTTGTAGTGGCCATGGTGACAGCTGGGGAGTGGATTTGGATCGTTTTGGGTTCGTTTAGGTGGAGAGACTCAGCTGTTTGGATGATTTCTGCTGCTTCTTCGGATCCTTCTTCGGATTCATCGTTTTCATGGTCAGTGGTCTCTGCTTCGCTTGTTTCTGATGGTGCTGGGGTCCTGGGTTCCGATGTGCTAGGTTCTGGTTGTCCGTCTATGTGTCCCCACTGTTCTCTTGTGGGTAGCCCTCATGCGTCAATATCGCAGTTGTAATTTCGTCCAGCTGGTCTTACCATGTCCCACCTGTTGTCGATAGGATTCCACATAACTTCTATCCAACAGACGTGATCGAAGTTGAACTCAACTGGTTGGTATCAGGTAGGCCCTGATGCGAAATCCACAAAGTAGCCAGTATCTCCTCTGTATTCCCTCCAACGGGCTGCTCCTAGAAATTGTGTGGGTATGTTGCAGTCTCCTCTTTGTTCAAGGGTATATGGTCAAAAGTTGGTCCACTGGTCACAAGTTGTGAACGCCACGGTGGGTAGATCTTGGTCTTGATGTTACGCCACTACCAGTGTTAGGTCTGACTTAGACAGCGAAAGGGCATTCATGACCTAGTTGATTGTGTGAAAGGTTCAAGTCTTGTGACTTGAATGTGAGGTTCGGCGTGATCCGTGATCGGCTCTCGAGGCACCAGGGTACTCTCAAGTCCACTGGGCGTAGCAGGGGTTGACTTGCTTGAAGAGACAAGCGAAAGGCAAGATACGAGTTAACAGGGGTAGTGATTGAAGAAGACCAAGATGGCGTTCTTGGTCTCCCATGTACCCTACTTATACAGTTTGTGGGATAGCTTTAAAGCTCCCCTCCAATCCGAGACGACTAATAGTGTAAGTAGCTCGAACCCTACTACAGCTACTACTAGGAACGAGTCATAGTATCTAACATGTGATACTACAACTGATGACTGATCTGCGAAGTCCATGACACATTACTACTTACTAAGGGGTCATATCCGTATAGTAAGAGTCCGTTTCTCCAATCACGACACCCATCGGTGTCACCTCATGTAAGTCAACCTTCCGCTCACTCACTCACCCTCTCTTGCTCACACATTTGCCCTTTTGTGTACACTGATCGCTTCATACCCCTCCTCATCCACCAATCACTTCATACCCCTCCTCAACCACCAATCACTTCATACCCCTCCTCGTCCACCAATCACTTCATACCCCTCGTCAATCACTTCATACCCCTCCTCATCCCCAATTGCTTCATACCCCTCCTCATTCGCCGATCCTCTCCTCGTCCACCAATCACACTTTGTTGAGGCCTCTCACTTGGCTACTTCACCAGCATCTTTGGTATCACTTCAGACCCTCCTGGTGCACACACTTCCCCTTCGCTCACTTCCACCTTAACACATACTCACCTTATCACCCACCTCCTGCTTGTGTCACCACGGTGCGTCATCTGACTCCCAATTTGCTTTTTGTCAGACATTTGTAAACTTTGTAATTACCTAATAAATGCATGTTGTGCTTGTTTGGTTATCTTGGATGAATAACATATTAATAAGATTTTCCTTATTACTTAATAGTTGCACAAAACTTTGCCTATGTAAGAAGTCAAAATGTGTGTTTAAAGCAGAGACTGAATGTTTGGCCAGTTCCATGCGGTCTGGTCCATGAGAACAGTGCATTTGGAATGCAACTCCTCTCAATGGTCACAATGCTATCAAGGGTGTCACAATTGGCTCCTTACTTAGGTTCCATTCCCATCCAGCGAGACCTACAGGTCCATTCTGTCTGGTTGTCTCTGTCCAGTTGCCCCTTACCTATCGTTCCCAACAGCGTCGAGTTCAAGGGTCAGCACTGGTCTGATGAACAGCGCACATGAAGGGATCATACTCACAGTGAACTGGTGACTGTGGTGAGATATGAGGGTGAGCTTGAAGCAGCAACAGTGTAACGCCACCACAGGGGCGTTGAGTACGACGTGTACTTCAGCAAGTCAACGGGATTGGAAGGGTGTGAGTCGGTTAGGACTCAGTTCAGTGGTGAACAAGTATCACTTGGTCTCCCAGGGACACAAGGATAATAGCAGAGAATCAAGACTCAAGCGAAGAGGCGAGCGAAAGCGAGGACTCAAGCGCAAAGGCGAGTCAAGGTCGGTTCGTGAGGCAAAGACAATGTGGTATTACACAAGAAGTCAAGTCTACCGTACATGCTAGGTAGAGCGTGACTTATATACTAGTACAGGGTGTTTGTGAAGTACAAACACAAGGCGTGATCCTGAGGTGCTGGCCCCAGCGAGCTAATGAAGAGGTATGAAGGGAAAGTCTATAAGAAGTACAAGGGAATTCCGCGGGGGCATGCGGAGCTCAAATGACATCAGCGGGCTCTAGATTTCACGATCTAGAGCTCGGGCTGGCACCAAGTTAGTTGCAGAGAGGTTCGCGCAGGGTGTGGGCTTGATACCAGGGCTGTGTAGAGATTCAGTCGATGATGTAAGACTGCTTGCGCATGACTGGGCACAAGAGAATGGAACTAGCAGTGGATTGAAAGACAAGTTACAGAGGACAAGACTAGAACGAGGGAATACAAGCTACCCTACTGGCTCTTTTATACTGTACAGACTTCCTATTTTCTGGTATTTTCTATGAGTTTTTTCCAAGAGATGCACAGTCCCTTGTACCATCCGAGTCACATGATCCGCAGTACTACTTTCCAGAAACACGGGACTTTCCAAAACATAAGAACTCTGAAACGTAGGAAATCTGAAACACGAGAAATTGAAAATGAAGCTTCCAGAAGTCATTCTAGAATTGATGGCACGATTGGGTGATCGTGACACTAGAAGTCGTAAGCCCAGCTTCCCTACGGTCATGAGGTTGGTGCAAGATAAGAGTTGGAGAATGAATTGAAGTGGGTCATGGGTGAAAGTACACGCGAACATGAGACGAGATAACAGAGCACACCATACAGAAGGCAAAAATCGTAACATTACCCCCCTGTCAGACTCGAAGTCGCCACGACTTCAACTAGCATCAGGAAAACCATGTATTTACTTATTCATACTTTTCCATACTTTTTCATTCTTTTCAGAAAACAAGTAGAAAAAGTAAGAAAAAGACATCCCTCTTTCTTTTTTTTTTACTTGCTGAGCTGCCAAAAAAAGTACAGGATAAGTAGAGTACCAAATGACCAAAAATTGACAAAATAAAATGTCCAAAACTGGAAATATTGGACCAAAATTTCAAAAAATCGGACCAAAATCGGACCAAAATCCAAAATTTCCCCAGAAATATGCCTAAAAAGTAGGAAAAGTAAAGAAAAAGAAGAGGGGATTTCTTTTTTTAAGTAGTTGGTACTTTTCTGAAAGGGTCCTTTTTTCCCTTGCTAAAAGAGCAAAAAGAACAGAAAGTACGAATAAGTAAAACATGGGTTTTCCTGATGTAGTCGCTGGTGTAGTACCAGTCATCCTTGACCGGCACAGTGTCAGGGATTGGTGAGGGGGGACGTGGACAGGTGTGACGACGCAAGAACATGTGTTGACCCTGCTTGCCACATTCCCGGCACTGTTCATACTGGGGGCAATGGATCTCCTTGTGCCTTGCGTCATACCGTAGGCACTTGCCACACCACCTGGGGCGATCGTCCGGGTCGATATAGGCAGGCGACATGGGCGAGATTCGGCGGATCAGACACACATCATACTGATGGGTGCGGCTTCCACACCACTGACACAGCTGCTTAGCCCTCCGCTGAGGGCACTGCGCGATCAGGTGGTCTGTGGACTTGCACTGAAAAACACTTGCAAGGGCGCTTGCTGCCCTCGCCCTGAAGGTGCGGCATCTCGCAAGGTCCTCCAGTGCGTGGGGGAATGGGAATGGGATCAGGAGTGGGGTGCGGGCATATAAATTTGGCCTGGAGCTCATCGTACTTCTCTGATATCAGTGGTATCGCATGGGCATATTGCAATCGCTTCCGCATGCTCGCAAGATCCATATCCATATGGAAGCGATCGCGTACGAGGTCTGTCTCCATCTGTCAAAGCTCGGACTCACGCATGGTGATCACGTCCTTCCGCAGCAAGCAGTCCCGGAGACACGCTACGTCTGCGTGAAGACGAACGTCGTGTAACTCCGTCAGGACTTCGTTGACACATATGGCTCGTGGGTCATGTGGGTGGAACATCACGAGCTGCTGATCCGTGACATGCTGGGGCAGTTGCCCCTCATACACCCCTCGCAAGTAAACTGGTTGCACGTAGCATGGGTGCCCCCTTCCCATAGTTCCAACGACTTCTCGGTAGTCTTTTCAATAGTAGATGAAGCACGCGATTTGCTTTGGGTACCCGGCCTCCCCAATCTTCAGCGGGAAGTAGAGGTAGGAGAGATCAGGGTCATTGCGAAGGAAGGGAAGTCCCGGATCAGTGGCATCCTCCCCCGCCTCCTCGTCATCAAGGAAGGCGTAGGTGGGGTCACGTTCAACAAGGTGGGGTTGTGTGATAGGTGTAGTTGTGTGGCCGATGCCAGGTGGGAACGGGGGAAGTGGTACATGCTCGAGAGGTGGTGGTGGGGTGTGTTGTTGCGGTTCAGGAGGGGTAGGGACGATAGGGACATGTACTGTGATGGGAGTGTCAACAGGTGGGGCGGTGAGGGTGAGTAGTGAGGTGGCCGCCTCTTCCTGCACGAGGCGATCAAGTGTGGGAGCAATTAAAGACAAGATAGGGGGGTCTGGTGTAACGCCACCACTGGCGTTAGTCCGACTTGGACTTCGAAAGGGCATTCACGACTTAGCGAAATATTCGTTGAGGGTTACGTGACCTGATCACGAGATACACGGCGCTTATCTTGGCACGTGATCTTATCGTACACTAGGGCAAGTCGTGCCACTAGGTATTCCGATGGATGAAGATGACTTGCGCAAAGAGGCAAGCGAAACACGCGGAGGTAAGGCAAGAAGAAGTGGTGATTGAAGAAGACCAAGATGGCGAATCTTGGTCTTATCGAGCCACTATTTATACATGTATGAGGTAGCTTTAAAGCTCCTCCCGAATCCGTACAACGAATAGCGTATGTAGCTCGAACCCTACTACCGCTATCCTAGTGTTGATTCATGCCCTAGTGGCATGTGATTGCGACTTCCTGCTGACTGATACTACTGGTCCATGACACATTACTGCTTACTCACGAAGTCATAGTCGTAAGTAAGAGTCCGTTCCACTCGTACCATGACATCTGGACTAGGGACTACAGAGTACAGCGTACAACCCTCTGGCTGTGAGGGGACACCCTGGTCCTGTGAAGGCACGGTTAGCTGTTTGAGTATGAGTTGTGCTGGTGGGCGTGAGGGGATCTTAGAGACAATGGGAGTGGACGTCATGGTGTATAAGAGGGGAAGGGGGGATATGTGATTTGGGTCCGTGGGGCGTCTCTTTATATCTTTTGCCCAGCCCCTTCGGCGGTTGGATTATGCTGATAGAAGTCGGCGATGAGGTCAGGTGCATGTTGGACATTCTCGAGTGGTTCCCATGAGCTATCGCTCACAGGAAACCCTTTCCATTGGACCAGGAATTGGAGTTTGCGCCCTCGGCCATAGAACCTTGATCTGAGGATTTGCTCCACTTTGAACTCCTCTTCTCCGTTGATAAGGTCAGGAGGAGGTTGTGTGAAGTTTGTCCCATGTAGTTCCGTCTCCTTATATGGGGTGAGGAGGTTAGCGTGGAACACGGGGTGGATCTTCCATGACTTCGGGAGTTCCAATTTGTAAGATACTGCGAAGAGGGCCTTCTTGATGCAGAACGGTCCGTGACGTTTAGGGGCTAGCTTGGCTGTGGGGTAGAATGTTTTAAGGTTCATCCCTTCCAACCATACTTGCGCCCCTTCTTGATAAGGGATGAAGCGGGTACGCCCTCGCTTCATCATGAGTTCCTGGGCATGTTTGATACAATCTTGTGCATGTTGTCAGAAGTTGCCCAGGTCTTCCAAATGTTGATCGACTGATGGAGAGGTTGTGGGTTTCGGGGTCCAAGTAGTGCATGGTTCCCATCCCATGATGAGGGAGAAAGGGGAATGTTTTGTTGTCGTGTTGGGCCACGTGTTATGTGCGAACTGCGCCACGGGAGGGCCTCTGCCCAGTTATCCTGCTGCACGTTACTCCAATGGCGCAAGTATTGTTCCAGCCATTGGTTGGTTCGTTCTGACTGCCCGTCTGTCTGGGGATGATACGCCGACGAGATATTCTGCCTAATTCCAAGAACTCGGCAGAGTTGTGTCATGAATGCTGACCTAAATTGGGGGTCTCAATCGGTGATTAGTTTTCGGGGTATACTGTAATGGGGGTAGACGTGTTGGAGGTACAGTTGAGCTACACCTTCTGCAGTGATTGTTTCATTACATGGGATGAAGATGGCGGCTTTGGAGCAATCGTGGTCCGTGATGGTGAGGATCAAGTCGTACCCCTGTGACAATGGTAATTTTGTGATGAAGTCCATTGCCATGACTTCAAACGGTTCTGCCTCTGGGTCGGTTGTAATAGGGAAAAGGTGTGGCTTTTGCTGGTGGGGGTTAATTTTGTTGGCTTGGCATGTGGCGCAACCCTTGATGTATTCTTCTATGTCTTTGCGCATATTGGGCCACCAGTAGTCTTGTCGTAAAAGTTCATAGGTGTTTGTGATTCCGGGGTGTCCCATGGCGGGTGTGTCGTGGAAAAAGGTGATTACCCCCCGCTTAAGATTGTTGTCCCCAACAACGACAAGGGCATTGCCTTTCCACCATAACCCCTCATGCTTTTTCAGGCTATGCGGTTCGATCCAACGTAGTACTTGTGCTTCGTCAAGGTTTTGCGCAATCTGGGTCCAGATGTCCATGTCATGCATTGACATCTCGGTAGCCCGGATGAAGCAGTCCGCAGGGAGGACCGTGACGTTATTGTTGTCTTCATTGCCTGGCGCATAGTCTGCTTGTCGGGACAGGGCATCTGCGCGACCATTCTTGACGCCGGGTACGTGCTTTAATATGAAGTCGTATTCTGACAGTTCTAAAAAATCGCGCGCTACTTGTCAGCTGATTTTTCGTGGTTCTTTCCAGTATTGAAGGTTGGCATGGTTGGTGTGTATGATGATTTTATGGGGTGAGCCAACGAGGTACGTGCGCCAAGCGCGAAGAGCTTTGACTACTGCAAGTAGCTCTCTATCGTAGATATCATAGTTCCACTCAGCCTGGGACAATGATTCTGAGTGGAACACTACTGGGTGGAGTTTTTGGTCTTCTCCTAATTGGTTGAGCACCGCGCCAATGGCAACATTGGATGCATCTACTTCCAGTTCGAACGGTTTTGTCAGGTTGGGGGAAAGGAGGACTGGTTCTCGACATATTTGGTCTTTGACGCGTTCAAACGCCCTCTGTTGTTCTGCTCCCCAGTGCCACGGAGTGTCCTTTTTTGTGAGATTGTGGAGGGGACATGTGAGGGACAAGAATCCTTTGATGAATCAGTGATAGAAGTTGCAGAAGCCGATAAAGGCGCGTACTTCCTTGAGGTTTCGTGGGGGTTGCCATTCACGGATTCCTCGTACCTTTACGGGGTCCATCCGCAGCTTCCCATGTCCAATGATAAGCCCCAGGTATTCCGTCTTGCGCACTTCAAACTTGTATTTCTCCAGTTTGATGTAGAGGTCATTTTCTGCGCAGATGGTTAGAACTTGGTGGACTCTTTCTCAATGTCGTTCGAGGTCGTCGATAGTTGCAATGAGGATATCGTCCATATATACGATCACCTCGTTTGTCAATATCGGTCCTCGAAACGTGAAGTCCATCATTGCTTGGAAGGTTGCTGGGGAGTTCGTGAGTCTGAAGTACATCACAAGTGGTTCAAAGGTTCCCTTGTTTGTTTTAAAGGCCACCTTCCACTTGTCTCCTTCATCCATGCGGATGTTATTGTATCCCCAGCAGATGTCCAATTTCGTGAAGAGTCGTGCATCATGGATTTTATCAATGAGTTCAGGGATGAGGGGTATCGGGTAGTGATTCCGGACAGTGACCTCGTTTAATCGTCGGTTGTAACGCCACCACTGGCGTTAGTCCGACTTGGACACGAAAGGGCGTTCACGACTTAGCGAAATATCTCTTCCTGGTCACGTGACCTGGTCACGGGATACACGGCGCTTATAAGCACGTGATCCAAACGTACACTAGGGCAAGTCGTGCCACTAGGTAATCCGATGATCGATGAAGACGACTTGCTCGGAGAGAGACAAGCGAAGCACGCGTAAAGAGACGAGTAAGGGTGGTGAATTGAAGAAGACCAAGATGGCGTATCTTGGTCTCATCGAACCACTATTTATACATGTATGAGGTAGCTTTAAAGCTCCTCCTGAACCCGTACGACTAGTAGCGTAAGTAGCTCGAACCCTACTACAGCTGTCCTAGGAATGCGTCATGCCTTACTGGCATGTGATTCTACGGTCCCTGCTGACTGATGCGACTGTCCATGACACATTACTGCTTACTAACGAGGTCATCACCGTAAGTAAGAGTCCTTTTCCCCCGTACCGTGACATCACCCCCTTTTCAGCCGCGACGACCACGGCGCCGGGTGGGGCCTATCCCTCCAACCCATGCCTCCTGCCTCTCCGTGATTCGATCCAGCGTGTTGGCCATCTCCAGCCGGAACTTACAACGGGCTAGCTCCGACTGGACCCCTCCGAGCGCCTGAGCTAGCGCGTGGAGTCGCTGCTCCATCCTTTCAGCCTCGTGTCGGTAGGCACGGAACCTGGTCAACTCAGCTTTAAGCCCTATGTCCTTCAACTTGTTCACCGCACGGTCCACCCTGTGTTGGTTGCTGTGCCCTCCGACGAGGGCGAATAGGTCTTCTGGAGAGTAGTGGGGCTTGCCGGCTTCTCGAACGTGTGGCTCGGCGTAAAGGGGGCGACTGTAAACTTTGTCGCTGTCCTCTACGAGCCCGAGGACGAGGGGGTCTGGCCCGGCTATGACTTGGATATAGGACGCTTGACGGGTGACCCCTTGAGCGTCGGTGATGGGGTAGTGGACGAAGTCGTCCCCTCGGTTGTGCTTGTACCCGTGGGGGGCGACTCGTGACGAACCCCCGAGGTATCGGAGGCGAACGGCGGGCAGGGTGGAGTCTTGAGTGTCCACCACCACGCCGCCACGGTATATGGGGCGGCCCGTGGTGTCACAGGCGTATGGGGTTTCCCGAGGGTCGTCAGAATCGGTGGCAGTGATGAGATAAGGCTGCTCAACGGGGTACCATTCCTTCAGCGTCCCTTCTACTGCTTCGTATACGGCCCTCTCAGCATCTCTGTGTGTTGGCGGCGTCGGTGATAGACGATTGCTCGCCTGGCCGCTGCTACTGCCAGCTGCCGTCGTTTCCAATCCTCCGCCGACGGTCTCCAGTCCCGCGTCTTCATCCACTCCTGCCATTTCAGGGTCGCGGGCGTCTTCTTCCGTTTGGGATTTGATGCGTACGGGGAGAGGTCGAGATGGGGGACTCGCAAAGAGTCCGACAGCTGTACGAAGCCGAGTAATTTCGGCTTCGGTGTACGGGGCGGTGTTGAGGTGGTCGCCGTTCGGGCTGGTAAGCCAATACGTGGCAGGCTGGTCTGGGTCCTCGACGTCGATGATGGACTGCACGTTGTCGAGGGCCGCCTTGAGTTCTTGGTGGGTGAGGCTGTCGGCGAGGCGGGCAGCGAGAGAGGAGGGAGAGGAGGAAGCGGGAAGAGACATTTCGAGTTTAGTGGGGAGTCCAGTGTGAAGGGATGGGGACGACTTAGCGTCTTCTGCTTGGTTTATATGTGTTCTGGCAGTCCTGGAACTCCGCTCGTACTCCGCTATGGCTTCGTCAGCGAATACGTCATCTTTGTTGACCCACTGGTTCTCCGAGTCTGGGTATCCCTTCCATTTCACGAGGTATTGCAGCTTCTTGCTCCGGCCGAATCGTCTGGAGTCTAGAATGTGCTCCACTTCATACTCCTCTTCCCCATCCACTAGATCCGGTGGCGGGCGTTGAAAGTTTTCCCCATGCATGGGCGTCTCGCGATAAGGTGTGAGCAGGTCAATGTGGAATACGGGGTGGATGCTCCACTGCGTGGGAAGTTGGAGTTGATAGTTGACCGGTGACAGGACTCGCGTGATTTGGAATGGTCCATGCCGTCGTGCCGCGAGCTTAGCCGTGGGTTGATTGGTTCGGAGATGTCGTCCTTCTAACCATACTTGGTCTCCCACTCGATATTTGGGCGTATCTCGGTGTTTGATCCACAAGGATTGTGCCTTTTTGATAAGGGTCTGGGCTTCTTTCCGTGCGTCTCGGAATTGTTGAAGTCGCGTGAGTACCTGTGGGATGGGCGATGGCTTATCGATCCAATCAGCGCGAGGGTCGTACCCCATTAGGAGCGAAAATGGAGACTTCCTTGTTGCCTCATGGGGCCAGTTGTTATGCGCGAATTCTGCCATAGGTAGAAATTGCGCCCAGTTGTCTTGACGCTCGTTGGTCCAGAACCGAAGGTATTGTTCCAACCATTGATTGGTGCGTTCCGACTGTCCATCCGTCCGGGGATGATATGCCGTAGAGATATTTTGATAGATGCCCAAGATTCGGCATAACTCTCGCGTGAATTTTGAAGCAAAGCGTGGGTCGCGGTCGCTGATGATCTTTGCCGGTAATCCGAATCTTCGGAATACGTGAGTTACGTACAGAGCAGCGGTTTCTTCCGCTGATATTTCTTCGTTGCAAGGGATAAAGATTGATGCTTTGGTGCAGTCGTGGTCAGTTACGGTGAGGATGGCGTCGTGCCCCTGCGATACTGGCAGTTTAGTGATGAAGTCTAGAGCTATGACTTCGAATGGCTTAGCGTCGGGTGTTGGTGTGATGGGCACTAGTGGGGCTCGCGTCGGGCGATTGTTAACCTTGTGGCGTTGACATTCCGCGCAACCTTGAACGTACTCCGTTATTTGTTTTAGCATATTCGGCCACCAGTGACTTCGTTCGATGATTCTTGCCGTTCGCTTGATTCCTGGGTGGCCGTAGACTGGGGGGTCGTGGTGGTTGGCAATGACGATGCGGATTTCTTCCGGTCCTCCGGTGACTACTCGTGCGCCTTGGTGGTACCAGACTCCATTGATTTTCTTGAGTTTGTGTGGGTCTACCCAGGGGCGTAGGGTGTCTTCGTCCTGTTCCAGGGTTTCTGGTGACTGTGTGGTGATGTTTCGCACGAATACCTTTTCGGGTAGGACGACAACTCCTTCATTGTCGTGTTCTCCTCGGTCGTAGTCGGGTCTTCGTGATAGTGCGTCCGCACGGCCGTTGTTGGTCCCTTTGATGTGATGGATCTCGAAGTCGTATTCCATGAGTTCCAAGACCTCTCGAGCTACGCGACGACTTATCTTTTGCGGCGTTTTCCAGTGCGTAAGGTTGAGGTGATCCGAGAAGATTTTGATTTTGTGGGGGGATCCTGCCAGGAATGGTCTCCAGTGTCGTAGTGCTTTGACGATCGCCAGGAGTTCCAGGTCATAGATGTCATAGTTGCGTTCCGCTTCGTTTAGGGTGGCCGAGAAGTAGCCGAGGGGGTGCCTTTTCCCGTCTTGCTTCTTCTGTAGGAGTACTGCGCCTACTGCGTATCCCGATGCGTCTACTTCGAGTTCGAATTGGTCTGTCAGCGTGGGATGTGCGAGTACCGGTTCGCTTGTGACTAGGCGTTTGAGGGTTTGGAACGCCGTCTCCTCGTCTTTGCCCCATGTCCATTCTGCGTCCTTGCGTGTGAGTTTGTTGAGGGCTCGTGCGTATGTGGCGAAACCGCGAATGAAGAGGCGGTAAAAATTGCAGAAGCCCAAAAAGGAGCGTACGTCACGTACTTTCGTGGGTGTGGGCCAGTCGCGTATGCCGGCAATTTTTACGGGGTCCATGCGGGTCACCCCCTTTTCAAGAATTACCCCCAGGTAATCCATTCGCGGTTGGTGGAATGTACATTTGGACGGTTTGAAGTATAGGTCGTGATCGAGTGCTACTTGAAGTACGGCGCAAACAGCATCTATATGCGCCTGAAGTCCTACATGTTCGAGGGTGGCGATGCCGATGTCGTCCATATATACTCGGATGATCGTTCCCATTGCCGCGAAGACTCGGATTGTGTCGCCTAAGATGTCGTTCATCATGTTCTGGAATGTTGCCGGTGAGTTTGTAAGTCCGAAGTACATGACGAGGGGTTCGAAGAGGCCGTATTTTGTCTTGAACGCTGCTTTGTATTCGTCGCCTTCCTTGATGCGTATGTTGTTGTACCCCCAGCGGACGTCGAGTTTCGTGAATATGTGCCCGTTCCCCAGGTCGTTGATGAGCTCCGACATGAGGGGTAATGGATATTGGTTACGTACGGTGCAGGCATTGATCCTTCGGTAGTCCTGTACGGGTCTTAACTTGCCGTCCTTTTTTTTGATGAAGAAGAACGATGACGCGTAAGGGGATTTCGATGGCCGAATATACCCTAGTTTGAGTTGTTCATCTAGCCATTCGCGTAATTGTCCGTCTTCGTCTTGTGACATCGGGTAGACTTTGCAGTCGATGCTGGGGGGTGTGCCGGGTTTGAAGTCAATCGCGTGGTCCCATGGTCGCGAGGGTGGGAAGCGGTGAGACGCTTCTTCGCTGAAGATTTTTGCAAATCGTTGGTATGGTTCGGGGAGGGTCGTGACTGCCGTTTCTTGGTTTGCGGCGATGGCGAGCTCGGTGGCTGTGGTGCGTAGTTGGCATTCTTCCTCGAGTTCCTGAACTATTCCTTCTGCTTCGTCTTGAGTGATTGCGCATGCGATGGTGGTCTGCGTTCCTGCTGGGTTGATTGATCGAAGCACTACCGGGAGGGTTTCTTCGTGGATGGTGGCGTGCGCCCAACTAATAGTTGGTTCGTAGGTTGCTAGCCAGGGATATCCGAGCACTAGGTCTTCGTTTCCTATGTCGGTGACGAGGAATCTCATGACCTTAGAGATGTTGTTGGTCTGGACGTCTAGATCGATGAAGTGCGTAATGGACCCAGCTTTATTTTCCGTGTTGTCAATGTTCCAAATTTTCTTTGGTTTCTCAAGGGTTTGTAACCCGAGGCCCATGCGTTTGGCGAATGCGGGTCTTATGAAATTGTCGGTGGCTCCTGAGTCAACGAGCCCTTTGATATCGGCCATAGAGTAACTTGTGCGAATCGAGACTGGAATTCGAAGCGAACGATAGCGAGTCATGATTACAGAGTTACAATTGACTGCCCTCACCCAGGCCGATGGGTTCAGGCGTCCTGAAAACCCTCTTGGGTCCAGAGATCCTTGAATACGAGGTCCTTGACCTCGTCACTAGCTCCCCTCAGCGTTTCCATCCATCCCTTAGCTTGTTCTTCGGGCGTGGTTTCTGTGCGTCGCGCCGTTACTGGTTCTTGGCCGTAGTAATCCACTTCCATACTGCGACTCGTGCTCGTACGTGGTTGGAACGGTTGCCTTGGCTTCCTAGGGCGTGTGCAGTCGCGTGAGAAGTGGCCTGGGTTGTTACAGTTGTAACATATCACTTCCCTCATGTCGCGGCGTGGTCCGCTTCCCCGATTCTGTCCTGATCCCCCTCTTGGTGAGAAAGGCGGTCGCTGGTTTCCGCGGTTTGGGTCGCCTACTTCTGCGAGGCGTGCGCGTGTTCTGTCCGCCGATGTATCCATGGCGTTCGGGTCATAGCGTGGTGGTGGAAACCTAGGTGGTGCCCATTGCGGGGCGTATCCTCGGTTCTGTTGAGGTCGTGGTGCTGGGGTGTTGCGGGGTGTGGCGGTGAGCCCTAGTCGCGCGCGTAGGTGGATGTATTGTTTTTGCCTGCGCAGTGCTGCTTCCTTCCATTCGTTGAAGGTTTGTGGGTCGTCCAGTTCGTATATTTTGGTGAATAGGGCTCTCGGAAGGCCCGCCGTAAATCGGTCCAGTGTTTGGCGGTCGTTGAGGCGATAGTCAGCCTTCCGCGCCAGTTGTTCGAAATTGGTGACGTACGAGTCGATATCGTCGCCAACCATCTTGAACCCCTTAGCCAGCGTTGCTTGCGCCTGCTCCTGCTCGAGTACGTTCGAGAATCGGTCCGAGAACCCAGCCGTCAGGGTGTCCCATAGGAATGGGTCGTACCGGCTTCGTCCCTGATGCAGCTCGTTGTTGAGCCACTGGAGAAATCCGAGCGTCCAATTTGATACTCGGGGGCCTTTGATGAAGCCTAAGAACAGTAGGCATCGCCGATAAACATTGGTCATGATCGGTGCCTCTGAATTTTGTCCCCAGTATATGTGCCACTGCGTGAGGAATGACTCGTACTCATCTCTGTTTCCATCGAATATAGTTGGGGTTTCTCCCACCAACTTGTCTGACGCGTGTGGTGCTCCTGGTGCTGGTCCCGCTGCCGGCGGTGGTGGGGGTGGTGGTCCTCCTCCAAAAGGATCTCCTCCTCCTCCTCCTCCGAATTGAGGTTGTCTCCCTCCGTACGGTGGCCTTCCATCTCCTGGTGGTCCTTGACCAAAGGGTCCCCCGCGTCTTCTGGGTGGTGGAGGTCCTCCCGCGCCTGGTGGTGGGTCGGGGACATCTGGGCCTACCGCTCTGAAAATTGCTGCGTCGTCTGCGGTCATGCGGTGTCCCGTTGTTGGGTTGATGGGGCGTAGGTAGGACTCCGCTTCTTCGGTAATCCTCCTGGCTTCTTCGAGGGCCAGATCCTCTTGGGTGATTGTTGCTGTTGCCATTTCTGCGGGTGGACGTACTTCGATGTTCTCAGGTTCGTTGATACGTAGGGACTCAGCTGTTTGTATTATATCTCCCACTTCAGATTCTTCGTCGTTATCAGCTTCCTCGTCGTCTCCACTAGTTTCGGATGGTGCGGGGGTTCTTGGTTCGGATGTGCTGGGCTCCTCTTCGGGTTGTCCGTCTATGCGTCCCCACTCTTCTCGTGTGGGTAGGTTCCTTGCGTCGATGTCGCAGTTGTAGTTTCTTCCTGCGGGTCGTACCGCGTCGTATCGGTTGTCTACGGGGTTCCAAGTGATCTCGACCCAGCACAAATTGTCAAAGTTGAACTCAACGGGGCGGTATCGAGTTGGCCCCGACGCAAAGTCCACAAAGTATCCTGTCTCTCCTCGGTATTCTCTCCACCTAGCGGCTCCTAGGAATTGTGTTGGTACGTTGCGGTCTCCTCGTCGTTCGAGGGAATAAGCTTGAAAATTTCTCCACTGGTCTCGAGTTGTGAACGCCACGATGAAGGGATCTTGGTCTTAATGTAACGCCACCACTGGCGTTAGTCCGACTTGGACACGAAAGGGCGTTCACGACTTAGCGAAATATCTCTTCCTGGTCACGTGACCTGGTCACGGGATACACGGCGCTTATAAGCACGTGATCCAAACGTACACTAGGGCAAGTCGTGCCACTAGGTAATCCGATGATCGATGAAGACGACTTGCTCGGAGAGAGACAAGCGAAGCACGCGTAAAGAGACGAGTAAGGGTGGTGAATTGAAGAAGACCAAGATGGCGTATCTTGGTCTCATCGAACCACTATTTATACATGTATGAGGTAGCTTTAAAGCTCCTCCTGAACCCGTACGACTAGTAGCGTAAGTAGCTCGAACCCTACTACAGCTGTCCTAGGAATGCGTCATGCCTTACTGGCATGTGATTCTACGGTCCCTGCTGACTGATGCGACTGTCCATGACACATTACTGCTTACTAACGAGGTCATCACCGTAAGTAAGAGTCCTTTTCCCCCGTACCGTGACATCGGTAGTCTTGTACAGGTCTGAGCTTCCCATCTTTCTTCTTTATAAAGAAGAAGGGTGAAACGTATGGGGACTTCGACTGTCGAATGTACCCCCTTTCCAGTTGTTCCGCAAGGAATGTATCAAGAGCCTTATCTTCCTCTTGCGT
>JAKELL010000651.1:0-19206 GCA_021524915.1 Lactarius akahatsu | reverse complement strand
TGAGAGTCATACCATTCCTTGGATTTATCTGATTGGACTGCAGAGCAGTCAAATCATCATGACCACTCGACTGTGGCACAGTTGTACCACTCCTATGATTATTCTGATTGGACTGCAGAGCAGTCACATCATATGGCATCATTGACTGTGGAGCAGTCATACGACACTATCCTGGTTTTCTCATTGGATACTATATTTAGATGTTACTGGAATGTTCCATTCCGCAGTATTTCACAGCACTCATGGGCAGACCTTAAGCCTGCCCTAAACATCACACAGACCATCCCCCTGGGTATATAAGCTAGCACAATAGAATGGACGGTCCTTCAGACTGTCCACTTGTGACATCCTCCCTTTGCGTCTTCCTGCCTCTCTGTTGGATATGCAATCTGTCAAGATTGTGAAACCAATTCCCTGTATCCAGGACCATATAGCTCAGTGGTTTAGAGCACCCAGTATATAGTTGGGAGGTCCTGGGTTCAAACCCTAGTCTGGTCATTTTCTTGTGTGGACCTGCAGTTTCCCCTTTGGGCCCACCCCCCTTTGGACATGTTTCCTTATATGGACATGCTTTCCCATTGGGGCAGTCATCCCCATTGGGTTGTTGAGGTCCCACGAATTCAACACTCTTGAGCACTAGTGCCCCTTCAGCTGTCATGTTACGATTTTCACTTCTTGCTGTATGCGTCTTGACTTGTTCTATCACCTACTGTATGATATGTGGTTTCTGCAGGCTTCTCATTTGTCACGCGCCCATCCGTTTTGCTTCATTCCACTTGCGCCCAACTCCTTTCGACTGGCGGTTTGCGCCATCGAAAACCACTATACCTTCCCAAGTTGATCTGACACACGTGTGGACCCACGTGTCTTCATAACCCTCGATATAGTATGTCCCTTTGTACTCAATTTAGCACAAGGTGTTATTCTGGCATCATGTGTTTGGCTTAGCCAAACACCCTGTATTAGTATATAAGTCATGCCCTACCTAGCTTGTACGGTAGACTTGACTTCTTGTGTAATACCACACCATCTTTGCCTCACAAACCGACCTTTGACTCACTGTGCGCTTGAGTCCCTGTTCTTGCTCGCCCTTACGCTTGAGCCTTGACTATCCACTATTATCCTTGTGTCCCTGGGAGACCAAGTGATACTTGTTCACCACTGAACTGAGTCCTGACCGACTCACGCCTTTTCAATCCTGTTGACTTGTCGAAGCACATGTCGTGCTCAACGCCCCTGTGATGGCATTACATTAAGTCAAGTCTCTCACCGTGGCGATGTCTAGTTGCAGTCGAACCAAGTTCAAGCCTGAATATATTGATTGTCTCAGCTCCGATGAACTATCTGACAGAGTCAAAGGAGCAGCAGTCTGGGCAGAAAACAACAGAGTTGAGGGATATTTCATCTTTGACCCCACAACAAGATCCTACTGACAAATTCATTACCTTGAAGACAAACGCCTCTGGGCATTCATTGAATACTCCCCGAACAAAGGAGCGTGGTACACTACTGGACCAGTACCCCTCACCTTACAAACTGGCCCTTTGGGATCGTCTAATCCCTCAGGAATTGATATCGACCCCCAAGATACCATGTCTCCAAGTGTATCTGTACCAACAATGAATCTCCCAGCCTCAGCATTCCCTTCCTATGCAATGGCTCAGCAGGGACAAGCATCCGCATCAGCAAGTACCACCCTCACCAGTGGGGGAGGAGCACCCAGTGGAAGTGGAGCTCCCACTGGAGGAACCCCTGCCAGCAGTAGTGGTGGTGGTGGTGGTGGTGGTGGTGGAGGTGGCGGACCAGCCCCAGCTGGAGGAGCCACACTACCCACACCAGCCCTAGGAGGCAATGGCCACCTAGGAGGGAACCCACCCCCAGAATTCGATGGAAATGGGAAGCAAAGCAAGGCATTCTTATGAGCCTTCAAGTTGTACCGAGGGATGAACCCCACTGTAGACCTGCTAGCAGTACCAGCCCAGCGGACCATGACATTCCTGTCCTACATTAGAGGACCACTCGTTGATGATTGGGTCGATGAACAAATGAAGTGGATAGAAGCTCAGCTAGCAGGAGGAGTTCTCCGAACTGAAGAGAACCTCTGGAACAAGGTTGAAACCCGGTTCACACAAGCTTACACCAACACTGCCGAGCAAACCAAGGCCCAGAAAGCCTTGCAAAACCTTGCAATGAAGTGAGAAGATATCGACTCTTATATCGCACAATTCAGCAACCTAATCACAAAGGCCAGATACACCCCAGATGAAGCCACCACATTGGAGTTATTTCAAGATGGACTCCCAAATCAGTTAGTGGTCAATGCTATCCCCTTCCAACACCCCGTCATGTGGGAAGACTGGAAGTGGGCCGCCCATCTACAGCAGGCTGAGTACTTGGTTTTGAAGGACCGACTCGGCAAGAACTGAACCCCATGACAAAAGATAGGAGGACACAACTGTGAACAGTGGGTACAAGCCCTCAACAAGATTTGTGACCCGAACGCCATGGATGTTGGATGTGCCCGAGCCTCTGTGGCTCTTACAGATGCTGACCAACTCCAACTCCAAAAGGAGGGACACTGTTTTAGATGCCGTGCTATGGGGCACATCTCACATAACTGCCCACAAAAGGGCACTCAAATTGCTGCATCCTCCACAACCACCCAACAAACTCCTGTCCCTTCTTCCTCAGCCATATCAGCTCCTGCTGTCACTACTATCGCTGTACAATCTAGCCACATACTTTCGGCGGAAGAGCAGGCTGAAGCACAGATCGCTGTGATGAAGGCACAACCACAGGAGGTGCGGGACCTCATGGTGGAAAAACTATTCGCAAAAGAGGATTTTCTCGACACTTGAACCCAACGGCCTGGGCTAGAGCGCCAAATGTAAACATGTACCATAGCAGATATCAATCCATGCAAATCCCAGTCCTTTTTAAATCTGCACATGCAACAGCCAAACGACAAGTACTCCTAGATTCAGGAGCCACTGACAACTTTATTTGCAACTCACTACTAAAGCAGCTGCAATTGGAATGCGTGATGTCATGCAACCAATACACATCTGGAACGTGGATGGAACTCATAACCAAGATGGAGCTATCACTCAATACACCAACTTGAACATCGGCACTGGAAATGACACCAAGGTACTTCGCTTCCTCACAATGAACCTGGGAAGGGACAAAGTCATATTGGGTTACCCCTGGTTTTCGGCGTTCAACTGCTGGTAAAGTGGGGAGAGGCGACGCTGAACGAGGAGTTCCAACCGGTGGTCATATCCAGCCTCCAGTCATTGGACAAAGCCATGCCCATAGAAGCATCCATACGAGCATTGGAGACGTATCAACTTGATGAGGAGGCGGTGGGAACAGCTGATGGATGATGGACAAGAACCCTGTGTGGCATTGGTGCACAAAACCACCACAGCATCAGAATTGGTGCAGCAAGAGGCAGCAAAGAAGGATGCACGAACCTTTGAGGAGATGGTTCCCCCAGAGTATCAATGATATCACAAAGTCTTTAGTGAGGAGGCGTCCCATCACTTCCCACCTAAACGACCGTGGGACCATGCCATTGATCTAGTACTGAATGCCCCTGCAATGATGGACTGTAAAGTATACCCATTAACACAAGAAGAGGACAAAGCCCTTGAAACATTCCTCACTGAGCAACTTGAAAGGGGGTATATTCCGTCAAAGTCCCCATACATCTCACCATTCTTCTTCATAATGTAACGCCACCACAGGGGCGTTGAGCATGACGTGTGCTTTCGACAAGTCAACAGGATCGAAAAGGTGTGAGTCAGTCAGGACTCAGTCAGTGGTGAACAAGTATCACTTGGTCTCCCAGGGACACAAGGATAATAGCAGATAGTCAAGGCTCAAGTGTAAGGGCGAGCAAGAACAGGGACTCAAGCGCAACAGCAAGTCAAAGGTTGGTTTGTGAGGCAAAGATGGTGTGGTATTACACAAGAAGTCAAGTCTACCGTACAAGCTAGGTAGGGTGTGACTTATATACTAATACAGGGTGTTTGGCTAAGCCAAACACATGATGTCAGAATAACACCTTGCAAGGGTTATGAAGACACGTGGGTCCACACGTGCATCAGATCAACTTGGGAAGGTATAGTGGTTTTTGATGGCACAAACCGCCAGTTGAAAGGAGTCAGGCACAAGTGGAACGAAGCAAAATGGATGGGCGTGTGACAAATGAGAAGCCCACAGAAACCACATATTGTACAGTAGGTGATAGAACGAGTCAAGACGCATACAGCAAGAAGTGAAATCGTAACACATAAAGAAGAAAGATGGAAAACTTAGACCCATGCAAGACTACCAACGCCTCAACAAAGTCACCATTCGCAATCACTATCCACTACCCCTCATTCCCAAACTCATCGACAAAATCTGTGACATGCGACTCTTCACCAAGCTGGATATTCGCTGGGGGTACAATAACATCTGAATAGACGAAGGGGACAAGTGGAAGGCTGCCTTCAAGACAAATAAAGGCACCTTTGAACCACTTGTAATGTACTTCGGACTCACAAACTCCCCAGCCACATTCCAAGCAATGATGGACTTCACATTCAGAGACCCGGTCCTGACAGGAGAAGTAATTGTGTACATGGATGATATCCTTATCGCGACCATCAATAATCTCAAATGCCATCATGAAAGGGTCCATCAAGTCTTGACAATTTGCGAAGAAAATGACCTCTACATCAAACCCAAGAAGTGCGAGTTTGAAGTACCCAAACGGAGTATCTTGGACTTATCATCGGACATGGGAAGCTGCGGATGGACCCCATAAAAGTACGAGGTATCCGCAATTGGCAACCACCAAAGAACCTTAAAGAAGTACGTGCCTTTATTGGCTTCTGCAACTTCTACCGCTGATTCATTAAGGGGTTCTTGACACTTGCCCACCCCTTTCACGACCTTACAAAAAAGGACGCCCCATGGCACTGGGGGGCAGACCAACAACATGCATTCAAGGGCATCAAGGACCAAATATGCCAAGAACCAGTCCTCCTATTCCACCAATCTGGCGAAACCATTTGAGTTAGAAGTAGATGTGTCTAACATCGCAATTGGTGCAGTACTCAACCAACTAGGGGACGATCAGAAACTCCACCCAGTTGTGTTCCACTTGGAATCATTATCCCAAGCCGAGCGGAATTATGACATTTACAACTGAGAATTGCTAGTGGTAGTCAAAGCTCTTCGTGCCTGGCACATGTATCTTGTGGGATCCCCCCACAAAATCATCATACACACCGACCATGCCAACCTTCAATATTGGAAGGAACCACGAAAGATCAGCTGCCAAGTGGCACGCAAGTTTCTAGAATTATCAGAGTATGACTTCATGTTGAAACATGTCTCTGGTATCAAGAACAGTCACACGGATGCCCTATCATGCAGAGCAGATTACACACCAGGAGATGAGGACAACAACAATGTCATAGTCCTCCCTGCTGAACACTTCATTTGAGCCACAGAAATGTCAATGCACGACATGGACATTTGGATACAAATCGCACAAAACCTCAATGAGCCACAAGTGTTGCGATGGATCGAACCACACAACCTAAAGAAGCATGACAGGTTATGGTGGAAAGGCGAAGCCCTTGTCGTTGTCAGGGACAATGATCTTAAGTGGGGGGTAATCACCTTTTTCCATGACACGCCAGCCATGGGTCACCCTGGAATCACAAACACCTACAAACTCCTGCAATGGGACTATTGGTGGCCCAACATGCGCAAAGACATAGAAGAGTACGTCAAAGGATGTGCCACATGCCAAGCTAACAAAATCAATCCATATCAGCAAAAACCACACCTCTTCCCCATTACAACAGACCCAGAAGTGGAACCATTTGAAGTCGTAGCCATGGACTTTATCACAAAAATTACTGCCGTTGCAAGGATATGACTCAATCCTTACCATCACTGACCACGACTGTTTGAAAGCAGCCATCTTCATCCTGTGTAACGAAACCATCATGGCAGAAGGCGTAGCTCGGCTGTACCTCTGCCACGTCTACCCCCACTACGGGATACCCTGCAAGTTAATCATGGACCAAGACCCCCAGTTCATGTTGGCGTTCATGAAACAACTCTGCCAAGTCCTCGGGATCTGACAAAACATCTCATCAGCATACCACCCTCAGACGGATGGCCAATCTGAGCAAACGAATCAGTGGTTAGAGCAGTACTTATGCCATTGGAGTAATGTGTAGCAGGATAATTGGGCAGAGGCTCTCCCAGTGGCACAATTCGCACACAACTCATGGCCCAACATGACCACGAAACACTCCCCATTCTTGCTAATTATGGGCTGGGAACCACACACCGCATGGACCCTGAAACCCACAACATCCCCATCTGTTGATTGATGGCTAGAAGATATGGGCACTCATCAACAACACGTGCAAGATTGCATCAAACACGCCCAAGAACTCATGATGAAGCGAGGGTGTACCTGCTTTATCCCCTATCAGGAAGGGGCGCAAGTGTGGCTAGAGGGGATGAACCTTAAAACATTCTCTCCCACAGCCAAACTAGCCCCCAAATGTCATGGGCCGTTCCGCATTAAAAAGGCCTTATCAGCGGTGGCTTATGAACTGGAACTCCCGAAGTCATGGAAGATCCACCCCATGTTCCATGCCAACCTTCTCACCCCATAGAAGGAGACAGAGCTACATGGGGAAAACTTCATGCGACCACCCACTGGATGGAAAATACACTTTTACCATTGACAAAATTTAGGCATATCCAATAACAAAAGGTATTTTTTATCCACAATTTTTCATACATGAAATGTTGATATGGTAACTAAATATTGTCAATGCAATTTCAAAGCACAATATGTAAACAATATAATTTTCCTTTTCCATAATATTGTCAGAATGTTATAAAGGTTATACTATGTATCTTGTTGAAATATTTCACATGGTAATATCTTGATAAAATGTTTTTGTGGTTGAACCCTGAACCTTGCCTGAACCCTCTAAACTGAGCCACTGTTGCATTTTATAAAGATATTACCATGTGAAATATTTTAACAAGATATATAATATAACCTCAATAATATTCTGACAATATTATGGAAAAGGAAAATTATATTGTCTACATATTGTGCTTTGAAATTGCATTGACAATATTTAGTTACCTTATCAACATTTTATGTATGAAAAATTGTGGATAAAAAATATCCTTTTGTTATTGCCTATGCCTAAATTTTGTCAATGGTAAAAGTGTATTTTCCATCCAGTGACCCCCTGACCTCGTGGACAGAGAAGAAGAGTTTGAAGTGGAGCAGATCCTCGGATCAAGGCTTCATGGCTGAGGGTGCAAACTCCAATTCCTAGTCCAGTGGAAGGGATTCCCTGTGAGCGATAGATCGTGGGAGCCACTCAAAAACGTCTGACACGCACCTGACCTAATCACTGACTTCTACCAGCACAATCCTACCACTGAAGGGGCTGGGCAAAAGATATAAAGGGACGCCCAATGAACCCAAACAACACACTCCCCTCCCATTATTACTACCACCATGACTTCCACTCCTGTTATCTCCAAAGTGCCCTCACGCCCACCAGCGCAAATCATATTTGAACAGCTAACGATACCATCACAGGACTTGGGTGTCCCCTTGCAACCAGAGGGTTGTACACCATACTCTGTGATCGCCAGTCCTGATCCCCCTGTCTTATCCATGATTGCTTCTGCTCTTGACCACCTTGCCCAAGAAGAGGCAGCCGCCTCGCTACTCACA
This sequence comes from Lactarius akahatsu, assembly GCA_021524915.1. Taxonomy (NCBI): domain Eukaryota; kingdom Fungi; phylum Basidiomycota; class Agaricomycetes; order Russulales; family Russulaceae; genus Lactarius; species Lactarius akahatsu. The sequence continues at coordinate 11,420 of JAKELL010000651.1, read as the reverse complement.
CTCACCGCCCCAGCTATCGACACCCCTGCTACCATACACATCCCTGCTGTTCCCACTCCCCCAGAACCGCAGACGTCCACACCCCCACCTCCTCTTGAACATGCACCCACTCCCCAATTCCCTCCGGGACTTGATCATGTACCCATGCCCCCCTCTCACCTGTGTCATGTAGAACCTGACCCCGCTCTTGCCATCGTTGACAACGATGATGAAGAAGGTAATATGGAGGACCCGGGACTCCCCTTCTTCTGCAATGATCCGGATGTCACCTACCTATACTTCCCCATGAAGATTGGGGAAGCTGGATATCCCAAAAGGATTGCCTGGTTCATCTATTACTGGAAGAGTTATCAAGAGGTCATCGGCACTATGGGCAAGGGACACCCCTGCTACATGCAGTTGGTATACCTGAAGGACGTATACATGGGCCAGCTCGCCCAGCACATCACAGACCATCAGCTTGCCATGTTTCACCCCCACGATCCCCGTGCCATATGCCTCAATGAAGTCTTGACAGAGCTTTGTGACATTCACCTCCACACTGACGTGTCTCACCTCCAGGAGTGTCTGCTACGACGAGACACCATCACCACACGTCAGTCAGAACTCTGCTGGATGGAAACCGAGCTCACGTGATTGTTTCCACATGGATATGGACCTCGCAAGTGTGCGGAAGCAGCTGCAGTATGCACGAGCTATACCCTTCATCTCAGAAAAATATGATGAGCTTCAGGCTAAATTCCTACATCCGCGCCCCACTCCTGAGGCTATTCCCATTCCCCCACACACTGGAGGGCCCTGTGAGATGCCACGCTTGCATGGGGATGATGAACAGCGCACATGAAGGGATGATACTCACAGTGAATGGAAGACTGTGGTGAGATATCAAGGGTGGCTGGAAGCAGCAACAGAGTGTAGTCAAGCAAGTGAAGCAAATGGTAGTCTGGCGCACAACAGATGAGAACTGATGTGGACCAGGAGTGTACAAGCTACACTACTTATACAAAACTACAGGGTGACGCAAGTAACACCAGGTCATAGTAAATACAAGAGACATTGTTCTACAGATGGACAAAGGAGTGGATGTTCTGAGAACAAGGGATAAGAGAACAAGAAGAATCTAGACTAATGATATCATACTGACATCATAATAAAGATAGAACAAAGGGAAACTACAAGAGTGTTGAGTACAATGCAAAGTCTGGATTCTATGATGTCATAGTGTACAGTGATGTCATAGATAAGCAAATACAATAAGTCCGAGATTGTGTGATCATAGTAATCTAATCTACATGAGTCCTGTATATCTTATCTACAGCAGTCCATATCTGATTGTCCTTTGAGCCACTAAGTGCGCAAGGGTCACTTATCAACAGGGGAAGGCTGTGGAAGAACCTGCAAGTGCTTCCAGTGTAAATCCACCAACCACCTGATTGCGCAGTGCCTGCAGCGAAGGGCCAAGCAGCCATGTCAGTGGTGTGGGAGCCGTACTCATCAATACGAGGTGTGCCTTATCCGTTGCATCTCTCCCATGTCCCCAGCCTACATCGACCCTGACGATCGTCCTCAGTGGTGTGGCAAGTGTCTGCGATATGATGCGCAACATGCAGAGATTAACTGCCCCCAGTACAAGCAGTGCAGAGAATGCGGAGAGTGAGGTAGACACATGTTCTTACACTGTCATACATGCCCACAACCTCCTTCACCAACCCTGGACACCACCCCTGTCGAAGACAACTGGTACTACACCAGCGACTAGTCAAAGTTGTGGCAACTTTGAGTCTGACGGGGGGGTAATGTTACAATTTTCACTTCTTGCTGTATGCGTCTTGACTCGTTCTATCACCTACTGTACGATACATGGTTTCCGCGGGCTTCTCATTTGTCACGCGCCCATCCGTTTTGCTTTGTTCCACTTGCGCCCGACTCCTTTCAACTGGCGGTTTGCGCCATCAAAAATTACTATACCTTCCCGAGTTGATCTGACACACACGTGGACCTGCGTGTCTTCATAACCCTCGATATAGTACGTCCCTTTGTACTCAATTTAGCACAAGGTGTTATTCTGGCATCATGTGTTTGGCTTAGCCAAACACCCTGTATTAGTATATAAGTCACACCCTACCTAGCTTGTACAGTAGACTTGACTTCTTGTGTAATACCACACCATCTTTGCCTCACAAACCAACCTTTGACTCGCTGTGCGCTTGAGTCCCTGTTCTCGCTCGCCCTTACGCTTGAGCCTTGACTATCCGCTATTATCCTTGTGTCCCTGGGAGACCAAGTGATACTTGTTCACCACCAAGCTGAGTCCTGACCAACTCACGCCTTTCCAATCCTGTTGACTTGTCAAAGCACATGTTGTGCTCAACACCCCTGTCAAGCATGACTTGTCACTAAGCACCACTTTCCCTGAGCTGTTGTGCCAGTTCTGATGGTTGAGCCAAAGTGTTCCATCACAGCCCTGTGCCCCACTCTGCGTTCTCCACCACCCCCAGTCTTCTGCACCCATCCTGATTCCCTGTCAAGTGACAGTGAGTCATCACACTTGGACAGTCTAACCCAATTAGACCTGACCCTGGGTGTTCCCAGTGTCTGACTATGACTACGACTTCTCACAGTTTGGTCAGTGGGATGGAGATTCTGGGTTGTATTTTGAGGAAAACGACCACTATTACCCTCACCCCCCTCATTGTCACTCTTCCCTTCACTCCACCACCACTCCCTGCCCTCCGTTGCCTCCCATCATCGACACCCCCCCTCCTCTTCATCTTTCATTGCCCCTCACTCCCCTCGCATCCCCTTCTGCCTTCATACAAGAGTTTGTACAAGGCTCCTCGACTGACATACAGTATGAGTATTGTTACGTTCCTTCGGGACGTATCAATCCGACTTGGATTTGAGACCGGTTTGCTGAGGATTTGTGTCGCAAGTCTTCAGTTTCCCGTAGGCGACGGCCAAGGCGATATGCAGGGCGTGATCGATGTAGGCCAGGCAAGGGGTAGGAATATGGAAGTCGAGAATGACGAAGGAGAAGTCAGCGGCGTGCACGACTTATAGCAGGGAGCAGGCGAACGACGAAGAGGATGTACACAGGACAAGGAGCTAAGGCGCAGGAAAGGGAAGGTATTCCTCAAGATATCAAAGCTAAGGAGTTCGTACGCGAACTCCCCCTTACTTATACTACAAGGGGTGGAGCTTTGAAGCCCAGCAACCCTAATACACAGCCGTGAACCCTAATATCACAAGCCAATCGCCAGTCATTCCAGTAAGCGGTCACATCGGTTACAGGTCACAAGCCGGTCCGGGCTCAAGCTCATCCGGACCCTTCTGGTCGCTTCTAGGCAGGTCACATGCCAGGGTCACGTGACGGCCCACTCTCCACTCCTAAGTCGATGGGAAACTCGCCTCAATGTGCTGCCACGCCTCCCAATGTTCCTGGGTTCCGGCGCCGAACGTGCTGACATCGTCCTCTTCAAGGAATCCGTCGGGCATCTCGGGCACAAACGCAACAAGTATGTCCTTACCAATGCCCTTGGTAACCCACTTCCCCATTCTGGGCTTCCATCACCCATCACTCGCCCCGTCACCCCCTGCCCTACAACTCCTCTCAAGTACAAGGAGTTTGATATTCAGACGCAAGTAGTGGTCCGTTCTGCCCCCCTTCATGTCCCATCACCAGAGTTGGTGTACCCCAACCCCCCTTCCAAGCCCTCCTTGTCGTCATGCCCTGAGAGTGCCCCTCCTCATGTTCCATCCCCTCCCCCTCGCATTCTGACTCCTGACTCCCCCATCAACTACAAGCGTGTAGCTGAGCAGTCCCCTCTCGTCCCCCACATTGACCAGGAGAATGTTGCTCCTGCCGTCCCCCTCTTCCATCCCCCTTCATGCTTGAATAGCCAGGAGGACCACCCTCACCAGTACATCACCGTCTACACCCCTGAAGGCGAGTCTTGGCACCCCGCTTCGGAAAGTCTTTGTGAGCACTTCTGTCATATCCCCCTTGTGTCTGCTCTTGTCAGAGCTCCCCACACATTCCCATCCATTACCCCGTTCTGTATCCCACCCCCACACATCTACACCCTTCTCCCATATCTCATCGACCCCGCCACACACCCCAACTTCCCCACCCTCTACATCCATTCGAAGGCGATCTTCGACCTCCCCTCCATCAACCTCCCCTTGGAAGCATGAGATATGACTTCTGTGAAGGACTCCAGGCGGCGTTTGAACCTCTGTCCAATATAATCAGAGCTGGTTATATTGACTCCTTGGTAATGTTGGAGATTCAGGACTTTTTGGACAGATGTGTTGTTACTACTTATGGACATCTTCACTTCGCTTTCAACAGACAGGTGTTTGCCCACTATCAGGGCTATTTCTTTGAAGATATTATTCAATCCAACCCCCTTCTCTTGCCTCATTGTCTTACTCCACAACTCCTGGCCGATCCTTTTTCCTTTGTACCAGCTATTCCCGACTCTCAACCACTATAAAGTACTAGTGGTATAGATTTGTTGCCTTGACCCCTGAATCGAGTGATTCAACTCAATGCAACAAGTAAGTCTTCCTTTGTATTTCCTGCGATAGGACTGTAAACCAAGTGGTTTAAGTGCCTCCAACCCCCCTTCACATTCCCACTGGCAAAGAATGAGTCCGACAAGCTCGTGCAAACTTCAACACCCACAGAGACCAACAAGTCCATCAGTATTACCCTTCAACTTCCTATTATGAACTTTCCAAGTCATCCCACATTGACTGCTGGATGGACCCTCCCTTGGTGCTCAAGAATCTAGTCAATCTCTTCGAGTTTGGAGAGACTTGGGATCACGACACCTACAATGACTTTGTAGACGACCTCTCAGCTGTTGTCAACGCCTGCAATGCCAGCTCCTGTTGAGACACGACTGAATCAAGTCACATGTCTTGTGGGATATGATTGAGTCATCCCATATACTAAATATGGTATCTGTCCCTTATGGACTAATTTGGACTCTTACGGACCACATTTGTTTATCTTTATTGTCATAGTCATATATGGCTCCTATTGTTCTCCATTGTTAAGATACCGGTATTGTCTGCTTTAGGCAGTTATTGTTCTCTGCCCTCCAATGGCATTTCTCCCTCTGGCACACAGACCACCTGTATTGTGTTTGGATCACCTGTGCGCACAGACCATTCTTAGCTAAGCGTCCTGTATATAAGGACTGCTGTTTACGCCTCTACACTTCAGAGTTCCTTCACCCTCTGAAGTAACTTGTCTGTTTAGCTCTTTCGCTATTAACCCTCTGCTCGTTAGTTCTGCGCTTCAACAGGTTATGGGCCCTGACGCCTAATAACTAACTTGCATTATACCTACAGATCTACTTGTGTCACTCTGCCCACTTCAGCCGACCACATCTTTTTTTTGTTGTCACACACATCCTCAGTGAGCATCCTCTTCCATTTACAATCAACACATCCTTTCTCGTCCACCATGACTTTGTCATGTGCCATTCTGGCTAGCCTCCTAAGGAGGTTCTCATGAAAGGTCTTTATGACCTTAAATTCCTCTGTGCGCACTATCCAAGTATATTTTCTATACCCGGTTTTCGTCCGGAAGTGCTTTCATAGGCCAAAAGGGGAAGACCCTTGCGGCTATAGGCCTCTTTAATGGTTGGGTGATACTCGGTTAATTCCTGGGTCACTTTAAGGGGTGTGAAGGCCTGGTCAAAAGTCAAACCCAGAAGTCCTTCCCTCTGACACAACTAGAAGACGCTACTATACTATAATGGTATTTACACAGTAGCTATGACTGGACCTCTGCCAGGAGAAGTATTCGCTCCCTTTGTGCAGGATCCGCTGCATGGCACGTATCACTAGTCTAGCTACTTAGTACTAAGACCCTTATTGGTCTGGTCTAGAGACTCCACAGACAACAGTCACAATTGTTATGGGAGTTGATCCCTATCATTGCTTCTGGAATTCGCTGTTGGCTCCTCTCTAGGGTACTACCCTTTACTGTGCATCTTAGTCGCCCCAGTCTACTTGGCCCTAAAGGTTAGAGATGGCCTTGAAGCGTCCTTCGCTGGACAATGCTTCTATGAGCCCTTCTTGCTAGACCCTGATAAAGCCGTATGATATGACCACTCGCCCTTTGGGTCTCAGAAGATCACAGTATAAGGCAGCCATCATAAAAATGAATCCACTACTATAGCATACTCCAAGTCGCACAAACTTGAGGCATGACACTTTACTGTGTTATGGAGTTATAGCACTCTTATGGCTGGACCTCTACTTTCCTAAAAACAAGATCTGGGCTGGTTCTGACTGCTCCTCAGAACCAGATTTTTTAAACATCTCAAATGGTTTCGCCCTCATTCCACCTCTCTTTCCCACCTACCCTCGTCCTTTCAAAGCTGGATGGGACCAACTGGCAGACATGGGGAGCGACGTTCACGTCGCTCATGCTGATGAACAGAGTGAGGAGGCACCTCACTCACTCTGCTCCAGCCCATGTCCCCCACCATCCCGTTCCAGCTGCAGGTGCTGTTGGTGCCCCAGTTGGGCCCACAGACGAAGGATTGGCCATTTTGGCCTTATGGGAAAAACAGGAGGAGGTCATCACAGGCCTCCTGTATTTATCAGTCACCTCGGAGGTCCTCTCCGGTATTGTCTCAGAGGCGCTGTTTCCAAGTGTCCACGACAAATTTGTGCACCTCAACCACCTCTATGGACAGGTTGGCTCTATGGCCACCTTCAACCTATGGGTGGGCTTGGCCAACACCAAGCTCCAGGAAGGTAGCCCCTTCCAACCTCAACTCCAGAAAATGCTGGACGCGAGGAACACCCTCGTGGAGCAAGGGATGCCCGTCTCAGACATGCAAATGTCTTTTATTCTTTTAGACGTGCTACCCCCCTCCTACAGTACCATAGCAGGCACCATCCTCGCCTCTGGCCCCCCTGCAAACCTTCTCCCTCAGGACCTAATCAATAGGTTCATCAATGAGGAATCACGTGTCGCTGGTCCCCCAGCATCTTACAATAAGATAGCCCCCGTCAAGAAAAATTCGCCTCCACATGCTCATGCACCGCAGGCATCGGGCAGCTCTGTGTCTCTGGACATAATCTGCCACTACTGCAAAAAGTCTGGCCATAAAAAGCCAGACTGTTACAAACTCAAACGGGACCAGGAGAACGCCAAGAAAGGGAGAGCTGGGCAGCAAGGGAAAGCTGCACAAAATACCATGACTGAGGCCCCGGACTCACTTCCGGGAAATAGGTTTGCTGTGGCCAATAGCATACCTGTACCAAAGAGTTGACTATTTACTATAGTTAATGGCTCTGGCAAAATAGAGGAGGTACATGAGGTACCTCAGGTCTCCCTTTACATGATGAGTGCCAACCACACTCAAAAAGTGTCAAAATGGATGATGGACAGTGGAGCATCAGCACATTTCACACCACACCTTGAAGACTACAACTCCTACACACCTCACGAAGGAGTAGAAGTGCTTCTCGGTGACAACTCTCTACTCAAGAGCGTTGGGACTGGTACGGTTACAATCCGAACCAACAGAGGCTATGACCTCAAAATATCCAATGTGCTTCACCTTCCTAATACACATTCATGTATACTGTCTGCACCTGCCCTAACAGAAAAAGGTGCAATCATCAGCTTTGACGCTACATCTTTCAGTATAAGATTCAACAAGGAGACCATAGCGGAAGGACACAAGGCTGCAGGCCTATATTGGCTTGACGGACATCACATTAACACAGTCCAGGCACCTGCATCTGCCAGCCTTGATGTCTGGCATCAGCGCATGGGACATATGTCCAAAGACACGCTCAAGAGATATGCTCAAGAGTCAGTAAAAGGACTCAACATAAACAACTCACCAGAAGACAGTACACTTTGCCATGGTTGTGAAACTGGCAAATCTACACGTCTTCCATTCCCCCCTTCCACAAAACGTGCACAACAACCCCTTGAAGTCATTCACAGTGACCTTGTTGGCCCCATGCAGAGCCAATCAATACAAGGAAACAAGTACTTCGCCACGTTCATAGATGACTACTCTAAAGCAGCAGTCGTCGTCTTTATGAAATCAAAAGACCAGTTTAAGGATGCCTTCATACACTATAAGGCATGGGCTGAAAAGCAATTAAATAAGCCCATTAAAACCTTACACTCGGATCGTGGTGGCGAATACGTCAATAATGACTTAAAGCACATACTTTTGGAAGCAGGAATTGAGCATACTCTCACAATGCCTCATTCTCCACAACAGAATGGAAGAGCCGAGCGTTTTAACCATACAGTTATGGAAAAAGGCACTAGCATGCTTCATCATGCAGGCCTTAGCCTTGGGTTCTGGGAACAAGCAGTACAAACTGCTGTGCAAATCTATAACCGCACTCCCACTCGTTCTAACAAATGGAGAACTCCACTGGAGCTCTGGGATGGTACAGTCCCAGATGTCTCTTACTTTAGAGTATTCAGCTGCAAAGCCTACTATCATGTGCCCGAACACAACCGGCGCAAATTAGATCCTAAAGCAAAGGAAGCTGTGTTTGTGGGCTATGAACCCCTATCAAAGGGTTACAAACTTTGGGATAGACATAGCCGGTGCTTCGTCTCTTCACGAGATGTTACATTTGACGAAAGCACCTTCCCATCCCTGAGTGACCTGGCTCGTCACTCCCAAATTCCTTCCCCTCCCATGTCTGGTGAACTCGAAAGAGGCGCTGCCGGCGGTGGGATCTTCTTTGTAGTGCCTAGCCCGCCTACACCAGCTGTTGCCCCTGTGGCACCTACACCAATCTTCGTACTACCACCAGTACAGGTGCCCACAGAACCCCAACAACAGCCTAGCACACCCCCCAACTCCACACCTGCTCCGGCAGACCAGACAATTTATCACACTCCCCCTTCCCAAGCTCCTCCCCCTACCAACACAGCTCCCACATGCCCTCGCACTCGCAATACCAGGCGCGCTGCTGTAACCGCTCCTATACCAGCCCCAAATTTCAATAGGGAAGTGTCCCCTCCCAGATCTACTCCCAGATCTCCGAGAAATGGACAACCAGTTTCGCCTACTCGACCAAGGCAGAGCACTAGGGTACGATTCACGAATCCTCGCTACGTCCAGCAGGATGACGATGAATTCGTGCAAGGGAGCAGCAGACTGGGAATAATGGACCTACTTAATGTAGCAGAGGCACCTGGCTATAGGGACCCTCAGACCTTTAAGCAGGCCATGGAGTCTGACCAAGCTGTCGATTGGCTTGAAGCATGCCAGTATGAACTGGATGCTCTCGACAAGCTTGATGTCTGGAGATTAGAACCCCTTCCTGCTGGAAGGAAGGTGGTTAAATGCAAATGGGTGTTTAAAAAGAAAGCAGATGGACACTTTCGTGCTAGGCTAGTGGCAAAAGGGTTCACCCAACTAGAGGGGGTGGACTTTGACGAAACTTTCTCCCCAGTTGCCCGCTTCGAGTCTTTACGACTCCTTCTTGCATTGGCTACACTTGAAGACTGGCATATTCACCAGATGGATGTCAAATCGGCATTCCTTCATGGGGAACTGGAGGAAGAAATCTATATGGAGCAACCTGTTGGTTTTGTCACAGCTGGCTCCGAGCACCTTGTGTGCCAGTTACAGAAGGCCCTTTATGGCCTGAAACAAGCTTCCCGTGCATGGAACGTGCAATTCCATGGGGTCCTTTGTGACCTAGGCTTCACGCAGACATACTCTGATGCAGGAGTATACGTGTTTCATCTTCAAGAGGGGGGTGATACACTATTTGTGATCTTATATGTAGATGACATCACTATACTCGGGAGCTCCCTATCAAAGATCAATGATCTGAAAGTCTCTCTATCTAATTGATACGAGATGACGACCTTGGTGAAATCCAATCATATCTCGGTGTCAACATCATCAGAGATCGTGCAAACCGCACCATGGAAATCAACCAATCAGATTACATCCGCGATATGGTGGAGCGCTTTGGAATGATAGATTCCAACCCAGTATATACCCCTCTTCCCTCTGGCGCTGAGGCACACTTGATCAAATTTAATGATCAGGCCTCTACTTCTGAGATTAAGAAGTATCAACAGATAATTGGGTCCCTGCTATATGCGCAGATTGGAAGCAGACCTGATATATCCTTCGCTGTTGCGCACCTCAGCCAATTCGCTTCCAACCCCTCACCTCAGCACTTACGCCTAAGCAAATATGTCCTTGCTTACTTAAATACTACAAAGGACTATGCGATACGCTATGCTGGAGGAATAAATGAGGATGGAGCTGGCCTTCATGGTTACTGCGACTCTTCCTGGGGAGATCAGGAAGAGAAGCACTCCACCTCAGGCTATGTCTTCTTGCTTGCCAATGGAGCCATCTCATGGTGTACCAGAAAGCAGAAGACCATAGCCCAGTCTACCACAGAAGCAGAGTACATGAGCCTCAGCTGAGGCCTCTAACCAAGCTCAGTGGTACACTACCTTCCTAGGGGAATTAGGGTATGAGGTTACCTCCCCTATTCCCCTACACTGTGACAACAAGGGTGCTGTAGACCTAGCATTAAACCCTGTCACTGGAAGGCGGTCCAAACACATCCTGATCAAACACCATGTAGTCAGGGAGTATGTAGAAAATAAGGTCATAGACCTGATTCGTACTCCTACAGGGGAAATGGTTGCAGATGGACTTACTAAGTCACTGCCCAAAGAACCCTTTGACAAAATGGTCACTGATCTAGGAATGGTGTAAGAAGGGTTACAAGAAAAAATCTTGTACACAGTCAATGGTCGTCGATCCTTGGTTTATCAACAAGGACATCACATTGCTCTGTATAAACACATCATGTTCTCTGATCCATGAGAAGCTATGAAAAACCCTTCTTAGAACCCTGAAGGAGTTGGACCTTGTTCCAACTCAATACAGAAGATAGTCCTTTATCACAGGACCGTCATGAAGTAGGTGTAGAAACCACTTCAGATTGAACATTATCTGCACAAAGATTTCAAACTCAATCCCGAAACTTTTGTACAACTCTGGGCTCTATATATCACCCATACTAAACATGGACTGCCTCTATCATGGAGGGATGTTGAGACGCGACTGAATCAAGTCACATGTCTCGTGGGATATGATTGAGTCATCCCATATACCAAATACAGTATCTGTCCCTTATGGACTGATTTGGACTTGGCCGGACTCTTATGGACCGCTTTTGTTTATCTTTATTGACAGAGTCATATATGGCTCTTATTGTTCTCTATTGTTAAGATACCGGTATTGTCTGCTTTAGGCAGCTATTGTTCTCTGCCCTCCAATGGCATTTCTCCCTCTGGCGCACAGACCACCTGTATTGTGTTTGGATCACCTGTGTGCACAGACCATTCTTAGCTAAGCGTCCTGTATATA
>JAKELL010000650.1:0-19252 GCA_021524915.1 Lactarius akahatsu | reverse complement strand
CATTCTTATAAAGTGTACACGTATCCGCTCTAGGTATTCCTGTACAAGTTTCCTATACAATGTGCAATACACCGTTGTCCAACTAGACCAAGCAGTGGGTGAAAATCCAGCTTCCAGTGAAAAATATAAGATCAAGTGAAAAAGGAACTGCCCCAGTGAGGCTCGAACTCACGACCTTCCGATGAGCTGTCCACTTTCGAGGATAACAGTCGGACGCTGTAACCAACTCAGCCATGGGGCATGCATATAATTCGCATTGACCGGTACTCAAGACGCATGAATGGACGAAACCATCTTCTCGTAACTAACACGAAGTCTATTTAACAGCTAAATTTTACACCGAGCCTGAGCGCCAGCCTCGGAAACGAAGTTCTTCATGTAACCGACTAGCTTGTCGGTGTCAGATTCCGTGATAGCGTTATAGAGCGACACACGAATGCCTGCAATCAATTCAATTAGTTAAGCGTTTCTTCTGGATTCCGAAGAACGTCATTGATACACACCACCAACCGACCTAACCCATCGGGACCGTAAGCGGAACGTCGACAGGTCTACTAGTGAATGTCTCACCGGTGACCTTTCAAGCCCTTCATCCCTGCCTCTTCTGCTCCGGTAAGGAAGCGTGATTCCGCGCCGTCGCCGAGGACGTTAAAGACAACATTCATCCAACTGCCTGAGCCGTCTTGAACCTTTCCTTGGAACACTCCGCGTTCCTCGCCGGACCGTATGGCCGCGTACACTTTTTCCGCCTTTTTTTGTTGAGCGCCTCAAAGTACGTCAAGCCGCCTAACTCTTGCATGCGTTCGAGAACGAGCCCAGTGATGTAGATGGGGAGCATCGACGGGGTGTTGTACAGACTCTTGCTGTCTGCGAGCGTCTTGTAGGACAGAGATAGCGGCACGGGGGCCGCACCGAGCTTCGCCGCCGCGTCGACGTCGACGAGGCAGTCGTGTCGCACGATGAGGACCGTAAGCCCCGCAGGGCCCAAGTTTTTCTGCGCGCCCGCAAAGATGACGGCGTGCTCGCCGAGATGCGGGATCGGACGGGACATGAACGAGGACGAGTGGTCGCCGACGAGCGGGAGCAGCCCGCTGCGTTCGCGCGGGAGGCGCGCGAACGGGAAGGACGTCTGCGCGGACGGGTCCGCCGAGAACTGGACGCCGTCGACCGTCTCGTTCTCGCAGTAGTAGATGAACGCGGGCGCAGGCGAGAACGCGTACTCGCCGTGCGGCGGCACGTTGTCGAACGACACGCCGTCCTTGGAGTACTTGCGTGCGTCGAGCGCGACGTTCACGCGGGCGCCCGCCGAGGCGCCCGGCCTCCTGAAAGGCTTTTTCGCTCCACGAGCCCGTGAGGATGTAGTCCATGACACGCTCGTCGGCAGTGAGCTCTGGGTACAGTAACCTGTGGCGCGCCAGGAGGTTCAGCACGACGGCCGAGAACTGGCCGGTCCCGCCGCCCTGCGTGAAGAGGATAGAGTGCGTCGAGGGAACGTCCAACTGAGTCCTAATGAGAGACTCGATGTTGGAAAGAAACGCGACGAACTCCTTGGAGCGATGCGAAATCTCGGCGATCCCGATGCCTGTCTCATTAAAATTGAGCAACCCCTGGGTGGCCTTCTCAAGCACAGACTGAGGAAGGGCAGAGGGACCCGGGCCAAAGTTGATCACTCGTGAGGCCGGCATCGTTGTGCGTGATTAAGACGGCGATTGTTGATAAGTGCGAATGACTCAGTTGAACACTCGCTACTATATGAGGCCATCATCCGTGATGTCCAAAGACCAATAATGATGGTCAAGAAGAAAGCTGCAGCTGCCACTGCTGCTGTTCCCAAGCCCTCCCCAAAAGCGGTCATCTTCCCTGAGCTTTCAGAGAAAAATCACGTCCGGTGCGATACATTCCTGGAGGACCGGGTCTTGTTGCTGAAGGTGTGTCTGTCTCGGTGTTTGCCCGCCCTTGCACCCAAACCCGACATCTGTCAGAATGTTCTCACTCCAGCAGAGTGCCAAACCTTGTCGACTTTATTGACAGCCAGCCCATGGAGCTGACACCGCCCAAGAAACGTGGGGAGGCAGATAGGATCAACTGTGGGTTCTTCTCGGCCGCCTCGGTCGTCTTTCGTTGACAGCGGTCGACGCCTACTGAACCTGGTGTCGTCGTAGATAGAGTGTCCATCTCTTCACCCGAGTTTGCGGGTCGTCTCTGGACCGTATTACGCCCCCATCTGCCATTATTTCCATATCCCGCTTCTGTGACATCGCCAGCTGCGGGTGCTCGGATGGCACATTCACTGAACTCGAACATTCGGGTCTACAAGTATACGCCGTCGCAGCATTTCAACCCGCATTATGACGATTCCGTTCGTGATGCCAAGACTGGTGCTGTCTCAGAATGGACACTCCTTATATATCTCACTGGAGTTGAAGATGGCGTGCGGGGCGGGGAGGTATGTACAGTAGTAGGCAGTATATGCCCACTCCAGGAATTTCGCTTGACACCTTGCAGACCATTTTTTATCCTAATAGCAAAGCCAAAGCCTCAGAGGCTATGGTCGTACCTCTGACACGGGGCACCGCCCTTCTTCATAGGTTCGTATTGCACCATAAACACGGCTTCCGGCACGTCGCCATGGGGCTGACGTTTTATTTAGACACGGTGGCGAGTGTCTCCTTCACGAGGGTTCCCAGGTTCGAAGCGGCACCAAATATATCCTTCGCTCGGATATCATGTTCATGAATTGAACTACAATTATTCCGGGAGTAAACGACGAATGCAACTGAGACTGAGCCTAAGTTATCTTTTACTTTTACGTTTTTTCGTCGGCATCCCTGCCTGAACGACGTCGTCATCTCGATCGCGGACATCTCTATCATCTCGGTCTCCCTTTCTTCGCTTCCGATGTCCGTTCTTTGCGCCTTCTTCCCTAAGCTCTGTAGCCGCCAGTCGACCCGCTTCTTCGACACGTTCACGCAACAGGGCTATTTCCTCCTTGTCTGTGGGCCATAGGTCCATCTTTTTACCTGTCACGGCTTCAATTCGTTGAATTAATTCAACGTCGTATTGGGTGACGAGCGTGATTGATTTTCCTGCACGTCCAGCACGTGCCGTGCGGCCAACCCGGTGGATGTAATCTTTTGAATGTGTAGGGATGTCAAAGTTGATGACAATGTCCACTGCTGGGATATCGAGACCACTGGAAAAAATGTAGTCAGCTTCTGCATACGTACACACCCAGAAAGGGTTACATACCGACTGGCCACGTCCGTAGCTACCAGAATTTTTCGGGATCCGCTTTGGAATTTACTCAGAGAACCCAGGCGTTGACTTTGGCTTAGTTGTCCGTGCAGAGGGACCGCCGCAAAACCTAGGTTACGCAACACAATGGAGAGCCTAGTTGGGGCTTGTATTTGAGTATATTCACTCAAACGAGGCAGACACACCGCTGAGCATCGTGAACTGTCCGTGTGAAGACTATAATGGAATTTTGAGCCTGTGAATTGGCGAGATAGACGAGGTGAACGTCCTTTTGTGACAGGGGTATGAAAAGATAGTACTGCAGCAAGGTGGACACTGTGGAATACCTGCGTAAGGGAGATAAGATTGCGGTCGCAAAAGACGACGGGGTGCAGTCCACATACTTTGTCGACACCTCAACTCGGACAGGGTTTGTCAAGCTCGCGCGCTGCAGTTTCGCGACTTTGGTAGTCATCGTCGCAAGAAAACAGGTATGTGGTACGCTCTTTCGGGATAGCCTTCAGAATGGCGTCGATATCCGGTCCAAAGTCCATATCCAATAGACGATCCGCCTCGTCAAGTACCTATTGAGGAAGACTCAGCTCAATGTGCAGTGCTGCATAATGCATGATGGGTCAGCCGGCGGGCGTGCTGCTCACCAGAAACCTGAGGCCACGCAGACTGAACCCCTTCGTGTTTTCCAAGTGATCCTTCAGTCGTCCAGGAGTTGCCACGATGATGTGCGGTTTCTTGGCCAGAGCGATCGACTGCGTCACCATGTCCATTCCACCTACGAGGACCGTGCAGCGCACGCCCATAGCCGAACCAAGCGCTTCGAACTGTTGAGATATCTGGTACGCTAGCTCGCGTGTCGGTGCAAGTACGCATGCGAAGAATCCCTTTGGCTCGTCCCATAGTTTCTGAAGGATTGGGAGGGCAAAGGCCGCCGTCTTTCCGGAGCCAGTAGAGGCGACACCGATGATATCTCGGCCCGCAAGAGCAGAGGGGAGTGCTTCGGCCTGAATATCAGTCGGAGCTTTGTAATTAAGCCGTTCAATGGCCTCCAAAAGAGGTTCTATAAGCCCGAGTGATTCGAACGACGGTCTTGGCTTCGGCGTCGTGTCCAAGTCCGCGCTTGTGTTTGTGCTCTGTTCCAGCAGTTCCGGCATTATAGCAATAGCAAGATCAAAAACAATAGCAGGTGACAAAGGGGATAACTAGATAACCATTTGATAACTCCAAAATCTGCAAGGTAACTAATATTCCGAAAATTTCTCCCTCTACTATGATCTCCACTTCCTCAATGCATAAAAAAAAAAGGAAGACGCTGCGTTGCATCGAATGCACTCTGGTATACGACTATTTGAATCTTAAAGTACTTGCGATGTGTTGTTGAGGCTAGAGAAATCTTTAATGCTTTTTGCAAAGGCGAGGGACCGAAAGTATCTACTACCGCATCGTCGGTGAAATCGAACAAATTATGTAGTCAGTCCGACGCTCCCTCTCCCATCCCAACGATAAAGGTACTTCGACCGCCTCTGGGAAGAATAAGCACTTTCTCTGCTCCTTGAACCTGGTGAGTTTCGGTATTGGGTAATGATCCCATCGTGGATGTCTCCCCAACCATGGGTAGTGAAGAAACCACCACTTTAGGTAACGATAGCTCCCCGTGGTGCAGAGCAATTAACGTTATTGGAACGGTGAAAACCGACCCGTCCTTTTGGCAGTTCTTTGGTTCAGTGATCACAGGTAGATCATACAAAACTCGTACACACCTTTGCTTCAAAGTCCCCTCGTTTTCGACCACTTATAAGCCAATCTCGCACCAACTCTTCAATGTCGAATCGCATTTGATATGATGTATGGTTTGCATCCTGTTTTGTGCCCCAGTGGAAGGAAGTTTGAATCGACAGCAGAGCTTGGATAGGCTGTCCGGCGTATAGTGGGGGCAATTGATTTGAATCTTCCAGAGGTGATGTCGCTAGTATGCGTATTCGCACAGCCGCAAGTATCTGCAAATCCACAACTCGCGTAAGAATCTATAAGACGCTGTTATGAATAATTGGGACTAGCCTCCATAAGTGGTACGTCGACTTGAATGTGGATCTCTCGCCACGAAGCGTCACTCGTGTCAGCGGGTCTGCCCCTTGCTAGCAACTGCAGAAATATAAGAGTCAGTTTTCCGTAATGCGGTGGGATAACCTGCCTCTCGGATTCGGGATATAACTTCCTTCGGGGAACTGTCTTCGCTGAGTTCGGGGACCCTAAGCTCACCAGTAACAATATAAGGCTCGACCCAGCCCGAATCACATTCGAGGGCCTTGATGGTGTGGGCGATCAAAAAACTGCGACTAGAGCGATGTTCGGGGAATTCGTCGAGAGCTTCATCAACAACTTTGTCAAGCACAGCTTCGACCTCTGATAGTCAAGGTCAGAAAAGTACACTCGAGTACGGTGGGTCCCCACCATCTCGCAGCATTCGATACTTGATGCATAGGCTCAAGGGATCGAGAACTAAGGTAAGTCAGCCCAGTCCAAGTATGATATACCCCGCGAATCTAA
Source organism: Lactarius akahatsu (assembly GCA_021524915.1). Lineage (NCBI taxonomy): Eukaryota > Fungi > Basidiomycota > Agaricomycetes > Russulales > Russulaceae > Lactarius > Lactarius akahatsu. The sequence goes on along the minus strand of JAKELL010000650.1, from coordinate 13,456 downwards.
CCTCGGCCGTATCGTGAGACAAGCTCGAATAAAAAGTGCGCGGGGCGCGCAGGGGTGATAGTCTAACAGAACATGAGTGCTGAGGCCATACCACACATCAAGAGACGAACAATAATCTCGCGCGTTTGTGAGAGTGTGCCAAAGATGGAAGGTCCTTTGTCTCCATTGACACTTTCTAACGTAGCTGAAGATACGCGGACGTAATGCTGCGCAGTCGCTGATATTGTGAACCTCGAAAAGAGACTTAAAAGTATGGGAAATATGTGAGAAGTAGTAAATGACAGAAATAGTATAGAACATTCTAACCTCTCGCCTCGGAAAAAATCTTGAACGTTGACGGCTACCGGTAAGGACACGGGCACTCTGCTGCTGTGCGACAAACTGCGTTCGGCTCCAGCCCCCAATTTTGTGTCATACGTTGCGAGAATAGTTATTTGCTTTCATACAAATGATGAGCGTACGCTAATTCACGGGGAAAGAGTGGGGAGATGGCCAACCATAGTGTGGTATGCCGAAGCATCACTGTGGGGTATTAATACCGAAATTTCGGAGTTCTCAGCAAGATCCACTAGCGAAATACAATCTTCTGCGCATTCGAGAGATGCGGAGGAAACTGACGAGTGGTGTTCAGTCGCGTCATTAATTGGCATTCTCAGACTCACCATCACCCTCTAGCGTAGACTCCTTGAAGAGGAAAGCGACATCTGGTGGCCCAGCGAGCTTGAGCTTAGCCTTCGACACGTAGTTTCTGCCGGTAGAAATGGCCAACAGAAGTTTAGATGACACTCCCGGTCCCAATACCACTACATGTGCGAGTTCAGACGGCTCGCTCCCTGTGATGTCCTACTCACCAGAACGAGGTCGTTTCAAACGAACATCGAAAGCACGTGCGTCCTTGACAAGGCGGACCAGAGTTGGGGTGACGCGTTTGGTCCGTGAAGCTTTACGATTCTTCGTAGCTGTTCGATGGTTCCACTCCAAGCGGAGATTCGACACCAGCACCTCTGTCTGGTCTAGGATATAAGCCCCCCAGGATGATGTCTTCGTCTGCGTAAATCACTGGGTGCGGAGGCGGCTCCGGAGAACACGTACTGGACAAAATAATTTGAAAGTAGAGAACCCGGGCTCCAACGACGTCACTTGTGCACTGAATCGAAGTCTCTCAGAATCTCGGCCAGACAAACTCAAACAAATTTCGTTTGCGGGGAGTGCCTTTGTGACTGCCATTGGACAATACACCCCCAAGAGTAAAACGTGGACTTACGCAAGGTAACGAGTTGAGCACCGAAACGTGGAGGAAGGAACCATCCTCGTCTTCTGCGGGCTCCGCAGTTTCACCTAATAATCGGATAGTAAGGGCAGGGTGCTCAGAATATGTGAACGCTGAATCGGCCGATCAAGTGAGAAATCGAATCAGGCGGAGAACACGACAACGAACGTTCGCTAAGCTTGTCAACGACCGCCTTTAACGAGCCGACTAGGTTTGTTATGTAAGTCGTACTATCTGCATGTGGGATCAACGATTCTCCTTCAGAGCCGCCGCCACCAGAGTAGGATTTCAGGTAGCTGAGAGCAATGGTGACCCATTGCTTATCTTTGTCGATGCCCGACAGGGCATAAATATCAACAGCTTGGGAAAGCACATAGGATTCCAACGATGTCCACCTGTGTGGAGAATAATGGGCTGGCAACGACGAGTATGTTTGGAGGGCAGATTTTAATCGGTCTCGGTGGCTGTAGGTGGGAACCATGAGACGGGGTAGAAGAAAAAAGGGCTCCCACCAACACATCCAATGCCGCCAAGCTGCCATGTAGTCTCAACGCAAACTTGCGACGTCCGGCCTTCACGTAGGCTTCAATCGCGCGGTTGGTCAGCTTAATATACAGATCGTAATATGCGGATCGATCTCCCAGGCACTTCAGGAGCTCGGAGTTACTGATGATGCGTGATTCGCGCCTTGCCTCTTGTGGGGCGACGGGAACGCTAGGCAGTGACATCGAGAATGGCGGTTTGGATGGTAAGAAGCCCAATCCTATCCCCAAAGCATCCAACTGAAAACATGTCGGTGACAATACAACTTGAACTACGAAGCAGTCGCACCTGATTTCGTGCAAGTTCGAATAGTTCGGCCTTGCAAGCATTAAAGTGGTTCAGCGCAATACCTTCGAGTTTGATATTACCCGCCCAGGTATCTGCCTGCTCTAACGCACTCAGCGCCGAAGAATACGTCCAAGACTCTATGAAATATGGTGGTAGGATAACCTAAGTAGGGCATATGAGCCGAAATAATGACAGTGCATTGTCCACTCACGCTAACTTCGCGCAAGTGTCGTCCAAAAGATACAAGGAACATGGCAACTTTTTTGCAGACGTCCGCGACTTTTCCCATCTTCCCTAGGAGGGCACATTGGTTCGAGAGTATGTATATGCGAAGGTCGAAAACAGATATAGTGTTTGCGACAATTAGGTCACGGTATGGCTTTTTGGTAACCGAGAGCAGCGGTAAAGAGTCGTCCTTTGCAGCAGGAATGATGAGAGTTCCAAACCAGGACAGGTTCTTCTCCCTAAGTACATGTGCGAAGGATAGTTCCAGTTCATCATGGCAGCGTAAAGCATCCTCAAAAAGGTTCATTCCCTCGAATGACGCGGCGAGGCTTTCCTGCACGGGTAGAGGCGTGAGCGGAGACTAACGACATGGATTGGTCTGTCGTACCTTTAGAATGAAGAATGTACAGAAATTCCAACCTGGCATCGATTGTTGGCCTTCCGACCGCCTAACCTCTTCGTCCCTCGAAGAGATGGCCGTATCAAATGCAGACAAAATCCCGTCCTTCACTTTTGAAAGCAGTTCGGCCCAGGCCGCGGGATTGTCCTTGGCCACAGGCCAGGCAAGCTGTACGCATCTGCAAACAAATTGTAATACTCAGCCATACGTTCGTCAACCGCTCTCGTCAATACGCACCTGTCCCGTTTATCTGTATTGAAGTCAGCTCGTATCTTATCGAGCACATTCCCCTTCATTTGGAAGAAATTCGACGACGCGTTACGAGTATCAGACCGGAGGATGTGTACAATGATCCATTCCTGGCTCTTACGATGATTCAAGGACGTCTGCCAGTCTTTGATCTGCTTTTTGGTAGTAGCTTTGTATGTGTCGCTGTCCTACGTGGCGATGTGTGAACGATCAGACGAACCCACAGTTGCGCAGTTTTACCTCACATGTCACGGCATAGATATTCACCAAGGGTCTCTCCACAAGTGAATATGGGACTTGTGAAGTATGCTCATCAGGGACAGCATCAAGAGGGACGAGCTGAACTTCAAGTTCCTGGATTGTTCTGATAGAAGGACGTGTTTGCGGTTTCCAGTGGATGTTCCTGAGAGGTAGCTGCTCCAACAATGCAGTATATATCTGTTTCCACTGATCCGAAGAAAGAAAGGGTTGCGGCGCTGAATATGTAACGACAACTCGTTGAGAGGCCATTGTCGTGCAAGATGAACGTATTCGAAGTGTGTACAGTAGTAACAGACAACCAATCTAACGGCCGAACGGACCGGATCCCGCATCACAATAGTCAAGTTCAAGTTCTCCCTTCTGGGTAACCAAACCAAATTCCCCCCAAAAGCGCGACGTGGGATGCACACAACACCGCAGAGGACAGCCGAGTTGATGGATATACGTTCCACCCGTACTCTATTGCTCCCACGATGACGAGTCTACATCGCGATCAGAGCCGCTCGACCACACCATGTATTATGCACGTACTTTAAGGCAGTAGGATAGCGTGTTCTCCAGGTCAACAAAGGCACCTGATAGGCGTACCACGAATAAAATTGATAGTGCAGCGAACGCGCGAACAGTATCCCAACAAGGTTAGATGTGATAGCGATTGTGATGGCCTCTGCGAGTCCGTTTTGAATGACCGAGAAGCACGAATATGGCGTACTAGTACGCACCGTCGGCTGTGACAGGAACGCGACTGCCAGGACGGTTCGGACGCCGGATGGCTCTATTGAGTACTGCTATAGCCCCTCCGGCAGACCTACACCACCGAAAAAGCCCAAACGCAACAAGAACCGAGGCGTGTCCAACGAGTAACGCTGTTGCAAATTTCGGGTCTAGAAATCTATCTTCACTCAAGAATCTCCAGTTGACAGTCCACTTGTAGAGGAAAACACGACCAAAGTCAAATGCGCCCTTAACATACGGTAGCGGGTGCTTGAGAAGGAATGGGTATCCTAACAGTCCCTGTACTGAGATGATGGTGAAGCAGAGCCTGACCGTGGTGGCCAATCCGCGTCCTTTCACGAGGACCACAAGAAAGGCAGGGAGGTAGAGAAGAACCGACATTTTGACGGATAGAGCAGCACTGCAGTAGAAGGTTCGCGGCGCCACAATGCAAATATGCCACCGGTGCTCACCTGAATAGTAATATGGCAACATCAAACAGACCATGGCCAAGTGCCAGGATGGAAAGTTGGGTGAGTATCACTGCCCACACATCATTGAATAGGCGCAATACATATATTGAGTGCAGCCTTTTGCTCAGGGACAGTAGCAGTACGACCCAGTTGGGAACACCGCCCACTTGGCGATAGATCGCACAAGAAATAACCAGAGATGCAACATATAACAAAGTATAGACCTGCTGAGAGAGCGCCAAGTTGCGGCCTGCGTCCGTGAGCCTATACAGGAATGCGTGAATGTAGACGTGTCCCGCGGGATACCTGTGCAAATCGTCATCATCTCGGACATCATTTCCAGAGGTTCATTGTCCCATCGAGTTAACTCACACCAAGAGTCCAGTTGGCCCAGAAATTGCGTCATAGTCCCGTTCACCATCCAAATAGATCTTCACTTGATGCATGTAGGTTTCCCAGTCGATCTCCGTGACTGGATTATGATTCAGTGAGATACCGCTTGAGAGTGACAGTGTCATTCGTACATGGAACGAATCGAATTATGAGCTGTGTCAGAACTACATCTCCAACGATAACTAGAGTTGCGAGGGTCCAAAAGAGCTTGGGGTCGAAGAGTAGCCGCTTGATGAAATGGAGGACGGAGGCGACAGTGACGGATGAGGGCCCCAAGGCCGTTGGGCCTGGGTCAGTAGTAGTTGAGCTCCCCAGCTTGAGAATGAGGAAGGAGTGCGATGCTCAGTTTAGGGCGAACCGAGTTTCCCACGTCGTCTCACATTTACACTTTACAATTTACGGTCATACGAACCGAACCCTGACATTGGTGCGCCACAAGGAAGGTGTTATCTTGGGCTCAGCGGTATTGGGCCTCTTGGAAACTGCATGCGGCGTTCCCGGCCGCTCCCAGAGGTACACCCTGAGCTCCTTATCATTGAGACGCCAGGGTTGGGTCGCGAGTACCGCGTCGAAAACGGGCCTCTGTCATGCAGTCAACGCGGACGCGTCGCCAATCGTTTTCCATGGATTACGGGGTTTGATGCATGTGCAGTGGTGCTCGTCGGACTGTTATGGACTTCAGTGCGTCATTCCTTCAAACGATTTGCAGCTTAGCGGTCAATCAGCTTGGACCAGATGAAAGGAAATGCGTTCTTAACGATTGGCACGGGAATAGGGCTTGTCCTACTTGTGTATCAGAAGGCCACACGGGTCCTTTGGGGTGCGTGTTACCACCAATCAACTACTATAGTGTATGATTGACGTTCACCGCCAGAGTCTGTCCTTGTCCTCCCTTCGTACGGCATTCAACTAGAAACACACCGCGGTCTCCCCTCTCTACCACTCTTCGTGTCTAGGAAATTCATACCCTTATCCGAAGTGAAAGACGTCCTGATTAACGAAGGCTTGCGGAGATGGGACGTGCGGTACTACCTTACAGTTCTCTACTGCCCTCAACAAGCAGAGCAACGGCTGGAAGTTGCATACGAGGTGAGGCTCATCCACATTTCCGCGTGAGAGTCGCTGGATTCTTTGGCAGAACATACTGCCTCGTTTTCCGGTGTTGACTGAGGTGTATAATGGCATCCATGAATGTCTACATAGTAAGTAGCATAGAAAGGGTGCGGGATATCCATGAAATTACTGCATAATGACGGGTCGTGAGCACATCCAAGTTTACCGACTCTACGCATATAGAATAGGACAAAACGGTGTGACTAGCATTTGGAGACAACTTAATGGTGTTGCATTGAACTGTCTTCACTCTCGTACGCGTTCAAAAGCTCATCGTATCCTTCGTCATCACCCTCCTCAGCGGCACTTTCGGTTTCCTTCGGTGGCCTCGTTTCCGAAACCTTCCGTGTTCTGGGGGAGTGACTACTCGATGAAAATTTCCTAGGGCGAGGTTCGAAAGAGTCCCCGTTCGCTCCGTTCGCCTTTCGGCCGTCGCTGGAGAGCTTCCTTGCCCTATGGGGTCCTGGGGCAGGAGATTTTGGAGACGCTGAAGATACTGAGTTCTCCCCATTACTCTCGCGAAACGCTGTCGCGCGAGGAGTGACGACACTGTCAAGGTCATCGGATAATTCCGGCAGAGCCAGTCTGTTCGGACTCGTGCTGACTTCAAGTGGTACAGGCTTTGGAACGTGTAATTTTGCGAGGTGGTGTGGGGAGCGTTTGGACCGCAGACGGGGGCTCCGGGGAGGTGCCACGGGCGGAGCAGACGAATCCGACGTGTAATCAGGCAGAGATGGTGGTGTTATCTTTCGCACCAGTTTTTCTGGCCTGGCTTGGGGCCTCTGAGACGCGAATATCTGGCTCTGGAATAATTACTGAGCCGCGCTGATAAACAGCACCGGACACAGCGGATGAGTTTAGGGTGGCTGATGGAGGCGGCGGGGTATGTAGCGGGGGTGAAGGGGGGAGAGTTGCAGGCGAGTCCAGCACATCGATCCTGCTCCACCCACGGTTGGCCGATCCATCACTGCGTGTAGAAGGTGAATATGACCCCCCATTCAAAAACAAATCATGTCCAGTCACGCCTTTTTCCGACGAGGACGACTGTAGACGACCGTGGCTCATGCGAGATTGTGGTGCCATAGGAGATACCGAGCGACGATTTAGAGGAACAATGCGGCTCTCTGTGGCGTCGGACTCCCACTCCGATGGGCTGTCGTGACTTCGGATCGGTCTCGACGTGGCATACGCAGGGAATCCAGCGGATGACGACGAATCAGCCCTCAGACGGGTGGGGGGGCTGCGTACAGACGCCGGCGTCGTTCTTGTCAGCAGGGAAGATGAGTTCAGTAACAGTGGCCTTGGAGCAGATTTTGGCGAAGGTTTGGAAGGAGTTGTGGTCGCCAGTCCTGCAAGGGAAGCAATCGAATCCCTGATGTTGTTCATTTTCATTGAAGTAGTGTCATCGCCCGATTCGGGAGATGCGGGAGAGGATAAAAGACCCCTTCTGGGTTGTGGAAGCATGCTGTCTCGTGGAGGGCGGAAGTAAGCTGGGCGAGCTGGTGGGGAATATGCTTCCGTGCGAAGCGTGTCGGAAATGGATCTCTCGCGACGGATAGCTTCTTGCGCGGAGCCTGTGCTCTCCAATTCAGTTTCACGGCTGTCCTTGGACGATGACGGGTTGAGAGATGGCGACGCAGATTTCCGATTATTCCACGCTTGCATAGCTCTTACCCTCCAATTCGTACTGACCTTCGCAAGCGAGGCAGCGGTGTCCGAGTCCCTGATTTTTTCGGCATAACCCCATATGGACGAAGTGGTGGACGATGATTCAGAGACTGGGGATAGAGGGGAAACAGGAGGCAGTGGCGACGCAGGGGAGCGCGGTGCAGGCGACACTGGGGAAGAGGGGGGTAGAGGTGATGACGAGGAAGAGGGAGCAGGTGATATGGGGGATGGAGGAACATCCATAGCACTTTGGTTTGTTATTCCTTGCCAAACAACGCTGGCCAGTCGTGATGTGAAACTAGGTGTTGAAGAGGCAGCATCGACAGGGAGCGTTTCTGTTTCATCACCTTCATTTTGCGACTTTGGTTCTTCTTCTGAGCTGTCGGATATGTCTGGCGAAGGCAGCGGAGAAGTACCCTGGTTAGTGAAACCCCGCCAGAATGTGTCACGCAGGCGGGAACCAAGTGCGTCACTAGTCTTCGCCGCCTTCGATTCTTCCTCCCTTCGTCTCCTAAATTCCACTGCCGTTTGGAGGACACTGTCGATTCCACCCGCCGCCTCCAGGGGATACATCTGTAGGAGGCTCATGCCCTCTATGAAGGCGTCATTAAGTTCCCAGGCTCGTACCGGAGACGGGGGCCCCATCAACGAGTTCTCTTCGGCCCAGAGACTAGGCGAGCGTCGCCCCGTCTTTCCAAGTCTAGCACACAGTCAGACAGTAGGACGAGTAATCGCTACGTGACATACCGAAAAAGTGGTCCCCTAAGACGAATCAGCATGCTAGCACAAACATCGAGCAGAGCATCGAGTTTAGGAGATGAGTCTCGTGTCGTCATAGGGCAAACAAACAGCGAATCCCAAACCGATAGAACGGACGGAAGTGGTAGTGTGTGCGTAAGTATGGGTGCCAGCCATCGACTGCAGGAGAAAAGAATCAGTGAACCTGCCAGTATGTCAAACAGGGTTCATACTAAGAATAGTGCGGTAGTCCTGGGTCAAGGCCCTTCAAGCGCTGGGAGACAGAGAGGTCAGCTGCGCTCCTACAAGTTTCTAGGTCGAACCCACCAGATCCGCTGATAATTCTGGATCTGCCCACTCGAATCGATCACTTAAACGGCGCATCCATTGATTTCCTCCCTCTTCGTCCTCGAGCTGGGAAAACTCTCCTACTATGGCTTCGAAGAGCCAGAATGTATCTGCTTCAACATGAGCAACATCAGGCGACTCGACCTCTTGGAGGAGCACAGAGTATACGGGAATGAGTAGGGAGGCCATGTGGGGCGAATGGTTAGCTGGATTCAAGCATGAATGGATATATAGGAGTCGTATGAGTGCGGAAGCATGTTTTGGATGAGCGCCTCCAGTGTTGAACGACTGCGAATAAAGCAACGTCCGAGGCGTTGCCGTGTCCCCAGCGTCTGGAGATGTCACGGAAATCACGGGCGTCGAGTCCGCGCCGTCTAGACGAATCTCGGGAAGATTTTGGGGGTCGTGGTTGCTTTGGTTGATTTGTCTGAGGCGGATATCTAAATTTGCAGCGCAAGAGATTCTTATGTCACTGTCGGCTTGAGGATCTAGTGGGCAGCCCGAAAAGGTTTCTGGCTCCTCCTCCAGACTAGAGAAAAGATTAACCGGAACGCGAAAAAGGTCCTTTATGGCACTAGTAAGTGCGGCATCCAAGGAAGACGGGGGTGACATCGGAGGAGGAAGATTAGAAAAAGGCTCAAGCAAGCGGCGCACGAGATCCTGTAGCAATCAACATGGGTGTGAGAACGATGCAAAGCAAGATAAAATGCGACGCAGACGTAGTAGTTTTCTCTATATTTTTGGGTTTCACTGTCCCACGACGCTTTTAGAACTGGGAGTGTGCCTAACAGCAATCTGGCAGCGGGTGTTATTAGGAAACGTAGTACTAACGCCGCAATTCCTCACCTCCAAATTCGGGGGCGCAACCAAGCGGGAGAGTCCGGAATACCTGGTGATGGCTGAGTGCAAGAAAAACTAGATATGCTCAGAATATACCAAAGGTACAGAGCTTGCTAAGCCGAGACATATCGACTGCAGCTGTGTCATTGGATTTGTCCAGGATCTCTGATATTGCACTTAGACTGGTAGCGCATCAGAAAAATAGCTAGACTCCAGCCAAAATGACTGACACGTCACTTGGCCGATATTCCGGGGTCCATTGTACACTATATGAATGTGCGATGCTAGCCAGGTAGGCATGCATGTCCGCAGCTGAGGCAGGTGGGGCGGACAATGCTCGGACAACCTATGGTGCCACGGCATCAGCGTATACGCAACCTGCAGACCAGAATATCAACGGACCTGAGCTGATACACAGCGGTCTCTGTTCGAACTGGCGGCCTGAAGAAAATGTGGACCCAGGCGAATGCCGAGCAACTCGCCGCATGCTAATAGGTCTGTACTACCTATGTTCAAGAAGACCTAGAATCAATGCAGAAGTGTCACACCTTTGGAGTCAATCTGGGGAGCCGCGAAGATGATCGTAGACGCAGCCTCCACGACCAAGGGGCTCAGACTGCCGCTGTGAGGTGCCGCGTACTCTGAGCACTCTGTACGTCATCATGATATGCACGCACCTGTCCAATTCCGAAAATCGCTCGAGAACGACACCTATTTGCATCTCCAAGTTCTCTAACAAGTTCCCCATAATTTCATCTTGTATCAGCCTCTGCGCCTTTGCGCGAGCCAGCGTCTCGTTGCCCTGCTGAAGAAGGATGGATATGTCCTTGCTAATGAGCCGTCCTTGTGCATCCTTACGATCCCTAAGCTGGCCTAACCGTTGAGCGGTAAGGCGAAACTGAGCCTGAATACTCTCCGAAGACAGCTCCGTGAAGCGGAAAAATGCATCGCGCACCTTTGCCCTCGTTGAATCCCAAGTAGCCATTCTTGCGATAGTTGTAGGGCGCTATGTGACCGTGATTAAAGTGTGAAGCTTTATGGAGTGGAAAGGGATGCTTTTGAGATAGAAAGGTGCATATGATAGTAGACGCTAACGAAACTGGCGCGACAGCAATCGCCACGTGCAGGTATTACATATTACACCATCCAGAGGCTGTGTAATTGAAATCGTACAACACAAACTTCACTGCAACAGGTGCTCAGCGCTCAGGCATTCGTTTTTCTAATCGACTTTTTGGTCCAGACCCTCGCGAACCCGAACCGGTACCAATAATTGACGACAAGAGATCTTCGGAAAGTGAGTGGCGCATCTCAGACGAGGCACATCAGCGGGGATGTCGCAGATGCAGGGCTCCGTGCTTCCCATTTCCCCCATTTATATGTGATGGCTCACGCGAAGCTAAGTTAGTTTCGACAGGGAGGACATAGCCTTGTGAAACCAGGTACAGTACTCGACAACAAATGACTTTTCGGCTAGCGGAGGTTGCAAGGTGTCGGAGCTTGAAGAGTGCTGCTAGTTGATGAGCGAAATGAGCGGAGCTTCTGAATTCGAAAAACCGGCTGGTCCAAACCTAGGGAAACTCCGAACGAGAACCCTGTTTGAGGCCCAGGGTCCGGTCCGTTGCGGCCCCAGTTTAGCCTCATTCGTGAATGACCGGTACCAGTGACCCTTACAGCAGGTTTCATAACAGTTGTCATGCCAAAATTTAGCGACCATACGGACTTCCAAAACTCAGAGCAGGATTCATAGTTAAGTGGACGAGGAAATTCCCGAAAAATTGGGCTATCATACAGAATTGGGGTTATGGAATAGGTATCTCGAAAAATGAGGTTGTGGAATAGTTATCTTGTGGGAAAGAAATTCGGCATGGTCACCAAGGTGTCCAAAAACACCGCCTATACACCTAAAGTGGTCGTAACATGACAACTGTTATGAAACCTGCTGTAGACAGCGGCAAAAAAAAACCCCCTTCAAATAAGGCTACGGACCCTGGGGGACCAGACCCTCAAACAGGGATCTCGTATACGTTTGGCAATGTAGAACCGAATTAAGGTTTTGAACACGATAGCACTGGAGAGTGGTAGTGTGGTTCTCATCCCTTTATTGTTGCGACGTGGAAGTCGTGAGGTATGACCAAGGGTATGACGATAAACAACCGCATTAGCAGGAAGCGTTCCACCCAGGACAGTGTTGTTGAGTTCAGCTGCGACCGATCTTGAAGTTCCACAAGCATGATGCCGGAGAAGTGATCTCATGGACATGCCATATCGCGAACGAAGTTATTTCGTGGGATAGACAGCGATAAGCCGCGGTTTTGGGATCATCTAATATGTTTTCATCCTGCTGTACGAGAAGTCATTTTCGTCACAGATGCGCCTGAGCTGAGTATCCCGCAGCCAGGTGATCAAAGGAAGGACCTGACGCAGTGACCTGACACATGCCCCAACGTCTCCAACAGTTTGGCGGAGAAGTTGTCAACATGCTTCTTGGCCTACCTCGGGATTTTGGGCGAAATTAAGGCAGTGCGGTAACTTGTAGCTGTCGTCGTCGGTCGCGAAAGTCCGATCCGTGGTCTCGTGGAAGTGACGCATGACATGCATGACAGGTGGCACAGGTAGGAGTTGGTTCTGATTGAAGAATTCCACCAACGACCTGCTCAACCACTTCAGTTGGATGTTATACGCTCGAAGCTCGTTTGAGTCCAGTCGCCACCGGATTCTGCACTGCGAATGAGGTTGCCATGGGTGAGGCGCAATAACGTGAGTAACCACGAATTTATCATTACTAACAACATCCCAGAGACAACCTCCAAATATGTTGGATGTGAGGTGGAGCCCGACGGCCATCTAAATTTGGTGCTCATCTTCGAGGGCGGGTATGACCAAATGGCATTGGACTTATTGTGACCCACAGACGCGCTTCTTGGGGCATCACTCAATGTTTAACCCTTGGCATCTGGCCCTCGCGCGAGTAGGGAGTGGTATAGAAGGTACTTGTCATACAAGCCAAGGAGCTTCAGACCCACTACTCTTCATTGTCGCCCTCTTATTCGGCAGTCGGAGTGCAGTCGGACAACGCGGAAACACACACCCCTCCCGCCTTGCATGGGCAACCTTTGCCCTCTCTGTCTTGATCGCCCGTCTTTTTGTACTACGTCCGTCTTTAACTTTTCATGTCTCAGAAGACACTTGTACCGTCCTGGATGAAATCAGAAATAACACCAACCAAATCTGAATAAAACTAGTCTTACAAATAACGCAACTATCGCACTGAACCACTCACGAACCCCTACTTGCGTACAATCAAGGACTCTCCCAATCCGCTAATATTGAGAAGCTAGCACGATATTAGGCGCCATGCGCAATATACTGTAGCTATTATCATATTCTGGCAATCGTACAACAGAGTTCACTGCAACATGTCAGAAAAGGTGCTCAGGTAGTCGCTTTTCTAATCGACTCTTTCGTCTCGACCCCCTTCGCGAATCACTCGAACCAGTACCAGTGATCGACGACAACAGATCCTCGGAAAATGACTGGCGCATCATAGGCAATGAGGGCTCCCCAGGCCTGTCAGTCGGGATGTCACATAAGCTGGGCTCTATGGCTCCTATTTCCCCATCTGTCTGTGGTGGCTCACGTGGCCGACTGGCGACGCGCCAGGTGTACAGAGCAAGGCAAACTCCATAGAGAATGACTAGAAGAGTACGCTGAGTCAAGAAAGAGCGTTACATACGGCCAGACTCACGTAGCAGCGGTGGCAGCCAGCTTGATATAACGATATAGACATTGAGAAGTTGGCAAATCCCATGGTCATCGGGTGCTTAAATGCCTCTATGTCAGACGAGGTTGTCTTAGTATCGTGAAGACTCACTGTCATCGGGGCAAGATATAGTTGGCAACCAGACGGCGAACGACAGGGCAGTGCCGATG
>JAKELL010000065.1:0-284960 GCA_021524915.1 Lactarius akahatsu | reverse complement strand
TACGACTCATGCCTGTAAGCTAGATAGTAGTTTAGTTCAGTCTCTTGTTTTCCGATTCTATTACATCTACATCTGCCTCGGAGATGAACAATTGTAGTGTTTCTTTTGCTCCACCTTTTTCAGAAGCTGCCGCACGTGATGATTTCTGATGCAGCACTGTCTTCTACTATTATTCCCGGAAACAAAAGATAAAAAAATCCATTTTCATATTTCTGTGTATTTAAAAGGACGTTCATGCGTACTTTCAAAAGTAGCAGCAATGGTAGACCTCTGAGCAACCCCTCTGTGTCCCTGGACAAAAAGTAAGCTGACCGCCACAAGATGTTGCAGGTTCCTCTTGCGAAGTCCCATCACCCTATACAAATATAGATGGAACTCTCACGAAGCCGGGGTAGTATCACCCATAAAGTTAGACTCTCTCTGAAGTCGGCCCCTAGTGAAGAAAGTTATGACTTCTTAGTCACTTCACTCGGCCCAGAGACGTCATCTTGGGACTACCATGGCTCAGGCAAAGGAACCCACAAATAGACTGGCAGGAAGGCACTATGCACCTCAACTCGACCGCTGAAACAGCGCAACCAGAGTTGGAGGTAGAGGTGACGCGCATTATGGCGAACCGGATGGAACGCCGCCGTCTCCTTGCGGAGAAAGTGCTTGACACGGTCCAAGACGAAGTTTTCTGTTTGGCAGGCTTCACATACTCTCAGCAGATCGCCGAGAAAGCCACCGCCTCCAAACCCAAGAAAACCTTTCGAAGAAGATGGTACCGAAGCACTACAGAGACTTCGCAAAAGTTTTCTCTGAGGAGGAATCCCAGAGGCTCCCTGAGCACCAACCATGGGATCACGCTATAGACCTCGAACCAGATGCCGTTAAACACTGGAGGGTCAAAACGTATCCCATGTCCCCAAGCGAGCAAGTGGAACTTGACAAATTCCTGCAAGAGCACATCTCAAAAGGATACCTGGTCCCATCTAAGTCACCGATGGCATCGCCAGTATTCTTTATAAAGAAAAAGGACGGCAAACTCCGTCTAGTGCAGGATTACCGTCGTCTTAATAAAATCACTATTAAGAATCGCTACCCACTGCCGCTCGCCGCGGACATTATAAACCGGTTGAAAGGAGCTAAGGTCTTCACCAAGTTCGACGTCAGATGGGGCTATCACAACATCCGGATCAAACCCGGAGATGAATGGAAGGGTGCTATTATCACCAATCGCGGGCTGTACGAACCAAAGGTCATGTACTTCGGTATGACCAACAGCCCAGCCACCTTCCAAGCCCTCATGAACGCCGTCTTTGCCGATCTGATCGCAGCAGGAGAGGTCGCCGTGTACATGGATGACATCCTCATCTATAGCAACTCTCTAGAACACCATCGCAAAATCGTACGCGAGGTGCTAAGGAGATTGCAGGAACACGACCTCTATCTCAAACCAGAGAAATGCGACTTTGAAAGGCAAGAAATGGAGTACCTGGGAATGATAATCCATCCCGGAGAAGTGCAGATGGACCCTGGCAAGGTCGCTGCAGTAAGGGAGTGGCCTACACCCACAACGCTCAAAGAGGTTAGAGCGTTTATCGGGTTCGCCAACTTCTATCGTCGATTCATCAAGGACTTCGCGGCTATCGCCCGACCCTTGCATGACCTCACGAAGAAGGACACTCCCTGGCATTGGCATTCTGAACAGCAGAAGGCTTTCGACCACTTGAAGGAAAGCTTCGTACGAGAACCCATTCTCAAAGTGTACGACCCACAGCTTCCAACAAGAGTCGAAACCGACGCTTCAGGATTTGCTACTGGCGGTATACTTACTCAAAAGTATCCTGATGGTCTCTGGCACCCCGTTGCGTATCGCTCGCAGTCTATGAGCAAAGAAGAACGCAATTACGAAATCTACGACAGAGAAATGCTCGGCTTAATCCGTGCCTTAGAGGACTGGAGACATTTCCTCGAAGGCATCTCCTTTGAAGTAATCACCGACCATAAGAACATGGAATGGTGGGCAAGCATGAAAGACTTAAACCGCCGACAGGCCAGATGGGCCCTGTATTTAAGTCGCTTTGCCTTCAAAATCACTTACAAGAAGGGAGACTCCATGCAAGCTGATGCATTAAGTAGATTCTCGAAAGACCACATCAGAGACAACGAGGATAACCGCCAGGTTCAGGTTTTACAACCTAAGCATTTCCTCAATGCCGCCCAAGCACACTTCCGCCCAGAAGTGGACTCCCTAGGGAATCGCATAAGACTCGCCTCCATTCGAGAAGCAGAAGTAATAGAGGGTCTCAAAAGTTTACAAAAGACCGCTCCAAAAGCTCTCATGGACGGAGTCGCGATGTGGGAGGAAGATGACGGCCTAGTTTACCACAGGGGGAAACTGTACGTTCCCAATGACCGGACTTTAAGACGAGACGTGGTTAAGTCATGCCACGACTCCATCACCACCGGTCACCCTGGTAAGAACGGCACCACCGAGCTAGTCAGTCGCTACTATTGGTGGCCACGCATGGCAGGCTTCATCAGCTCATACGTAGAAGGATGCGATCGATGCCAACGCTATCGCAAAGATCTACACCCCAAAGCCATAATTCAGCCACAGGAAGTACCTGAGGGACCATGGCAGATAGTCGGAGTCGATCTAATCGGTCCACTACCCATGTCACGTGGAAAGGATATGATCCTTAACATAGTGGATCACTACACGAAACAGATCCATCTATTTCCAGTGACGTCCCAAATCACGGCTGATGGGGTAGCATCCATCTACTTCGAGCAAGTCTTCCCCTTGCACGGGATCCCCAAGAAGATCATCAGTGATAGGGGACCCCAGTTTGCTGCAAGAAGCATGCGGGCACTATATAAGCGACTAGGGATAGACGCAGGTCTTACAACCGCCTATCACCCTCAGGCTAATGGACAGGTAGAGCGCAAAAATCAAGAAGTAGAAGTCTACTTGCGCTTGTTCATTAGTAAGAGGCAGGATGATTGGGCAGACCTGCTTCCTACAGCGGAATTCGTGGTCAATAGTAGACTCAACTCAGCCACGGGGCACACCCCCTTTGAACTACTATACGGCTATACGCCTGACTTCACCATTCCCGCTGGAAGGCCTACCGGTATCCCAACGCTCGATAAGCGTCTACAACACTTAGTCTCCACAAGAAAGGATGCAGAGGCAGCTCTACGCCTAAGTAAAAGGCGAATGCAAACAGACGTTGAACAAAGACACAAGCCATACGTCTTCAACGTCGGGGATAAAGTCTGGTTGCAAGCCAAGCAAATAAAGATACACCAACAGTCGTCCAAACTGGGCCCTAAACAGTTAGGCCCATTTGAAGTCACTGAAGTTAAAAGTGACGTCGACTACAAGCTTGCACTCCCCCCTGCATTACGGATCCATGATGTATTTCATGTAGACCGCCTCTCCCCTTATAAGGGAAACAAAGTTAACGGGCTTACGCCACCTCCACCCGAACCCATCACAGTCGAAGGGGAAGAATGTAGCGGTATGACAACCTCGCTACGTCAAGCTCAAGTGTAAACTGTAAGTGAACCGTCTGGTGAGCACACCCAAGCTCGGCGCGGAGATAAATCACGCGCTAACGCACAGTCACAGCGGAGTGGACGAATTACTCAGAGTCCTTTAGTGCAAGAACTCAAACGTCAGTGATCACGCTGTGGTACGCTGAGTGGAGAACCAAGAGGACAAGTTTAGATTGGAGAGTAAGGAATACAAGGGAGATACGCACCTGAGTGGAGAACCAAGAGGACAAGTTGGTTCCACTCAGGACACTACAGGAGGGTTTATATACGCTACTGGAGCTGAGCTTGAATTGAGTCTAAACACTATTACTAAGTGTACAGTAAGACTCCGTGACTCAGGAGCTGACGCGTCGTGTCTAATAATAGCGCTATCTATTGTGCTGACTGATGCACTTGTCATAGCGCTGACGCGATGCCTTATCTTGCTGAGTAAATCCTAATACAGCGAGTAAGCGTAATTACTAAGTCGAGTCTAGAGCTATCTAGAGTGTTCCATCCTTATCTACCAATCCTGTGAGTCCGTACGTAAATGGAATGTGACCGTACTGGGTTGTCCCGTTAGGGGTGCAACTATCCCAGGGTCACGTGCTTAATGGTGCACATGGTGGCAGCATGTGACTGACGATATCTCGTACTTCGGCCCTTCATATCTTCCTCAGATAATTCCGTAAAAATACAGAAAAATAGGGAAAATAATATACGCGTCCATGACATCACCCCCCTTCTTAAGGGTCGACGTCCGCGTTGGCCTCTGTGTACATATGAGATGCTTGCCAAGGCAAGGACGCGTATATGAGTGCTGCTATTTTTCTAGGTGCACCCGGATTTAAGGAGTGGAACTCCTTGACTTTGTCCGGGGCATGCGCTAGGTTCTTAGCTGGCTCCCAAGTGTCCTCGCCTTCACCGTAGCCCTTCCAGCGAACTAGGTACTTAAGAGTACGACCGAAGAGTTTCGAGTCTCTAATGTGGTCGACTTCGTACTCTTCTTCCCCTTCGACTGTGATGGGTTCGGGTGGAGGTGGCGTAAGCCCGTTAACTTCGTTTCCCTTATAAGGGGAGAGGCGGTCTACATGAAATACATCATGGATCCGTAATGCAGGGGGGAGTGCAAGCTTGTAGTCGACGTCACTTTTAACTTCAGTGACTTCAAATGGGCCTAACTGTTTAGGGCCCAGTTTGGACGACTGCTGGTGTATCTTTATTTGCTTAGCTTGCAACCAGACTTTATCCCCGACGTTGAAGACGTATGGCTTGTGTCTTTGTTCAACGTCTGTTTGCATTCGCCTTTTACTTAGGCGTAGAGCTGCCTCTGCATCCTTCTTGTGGAAACTAAGTGTTGTAGACGCTTATCGAGCGTTGGGATACCGGTAGGCCTACCAGCGGGAATGGTGAAGTCAGGCGTATAGCCGTATAGTAGTTCAAAGGGGGTGTGCCCCGTGGCTGAGTTGAGTCTACTATTGACCACGAATTCCGCTGTAGGAAGCAGGTCTGCCCAATCATCCTGCCTCTTACTAATGAACAAGCGCAAGTAGACTTCTACTTCTTGATTTTTGCGCTCTACCTGTCCATTAGCCTGAGGGTGATAGGCGGTTGTAAGACCTGCTGTCTATCCCTAGTCGCTTATATAGTGCCCGCATGCTCCTTGCAGCAAACTGGGGTCCCCTATCACTGATGATTTTCTTGGGGATCCCGTGCAAGGGGAAGACTTGCTCGAAGTAGATGGATGCTACCCCATCAGCCGTGATTTGGGACGTCACTGGAAATAGATGGATCTGTTTCGTATAGTGATCCACTATGTTAAGGATCATATCCTTTCCACGTGACATGGGCAGTGGACCGATTAGATCGACTCCGACTATCTGCCATGGTCCCTCAGGTACTTCCTGTGGCTGAATTATGGCTTTGGGGTGTAGGTCTTTGCGATAGCGTTGGCATCGATCGCATCCTTCTACGTATGAGCTGATAAAGCCTGCCATGCGTGGCCACCAGTAGTAGCGACTGACTAGCTCGATGGTGCCGTTCTTACCAGGGTGACCGGTGGTGATGGAGTCGTGGCATGACTTAACCACATCTCGTCTTAACGTCCGGTCATTGGGAACGTACAGTTTCCCCCTGTGGTAAACTAGGCCGTCATCTTCCTCCCACATCGCGACTCCGTCCATGAGAGCTTTTGGAGCGGTCTTTTGTAAACTTTTGAGACCCTCTATAACTTCTGCTTCTCGAATGGAGGCGAGTCTTATGCGATTCCCTAGGGAGTCCACTTCTGGGCGGAAGTGTGCTTGGGCGGCATTGAGGAAGTGCTTAGGTTGTAAAACCTGAACCTGGCGGTTATCCTCGTTGTCTCTGATGTGGTCTCTCGAGAATCTACTTAATGCATCGGCTTGCATAGAGTCTCCCTTTTTGTAAGTGATTTTGAAGGCGAAGCGACTTAAATACAGGGCCCATCGGGCCTGTCGGCGGTTTAAGTCCTTCATGCTTGCCCACCATTCCATATTCTTATGGTCGGTGATCACTTCAAAGGAGATGCCTTCGAGGAAGTGTCTCCAATCCTCTAAGGCGCGGATTAAGCCAAGCATTTCTCTGTCGTAGATTTCGTAGTTGCGTTCTTCCTTGCTCATAGACTGCGAGCGATACGCAACGGGGTGCCAGAGACCATCAGGATACTTTTGAGTAAGTATACCGCCAGTAGCAAATCCTGAAGCGTCGGTTTCGACTCTTGTTGGAAGCTGTGGGTCGTACACTTTGAGAATGGGTTCTCGTACGAAGCTTTCCTTCAAGTGGTCGAAAGCCTTCTGCTGTTCAGAATGCCAGTGCCATGGAGTGTCCTTCTTCGTGAGGTCATGCAAGGGTCGGGCGATGGCCGCGAAGTCCTTGATGAATCGACGATAGAAGTTGGCGAACCCGATAAACGCTCTAACCTCTTTGAGCGTTGTGG
The DNA here is from genome assembly GCA_021524915.1 of Lactarius akahatsu. Taxonomy (NCBI): domain Eukaryota; kingdom Fungi; phylum Basidiomycota; class Agaricomycetes; order Russulales; family Russulaceae; genus Lactarius; species Lactarius akahatsu. The sequence continues at coordinate 278,476 of JAKELL010000065.1, read as the reverse complement.
GTGTAGGCCACTCCCTTACTGCAGCGACCTTGCCAGGGTCCATCTGCACTTCTCCGGGACGAATAATCATCCCTAGGTACTCCATTTCCTGCCTTTCAAAGTCGCATTTCTCAGGTTTGAGATAGAGGTCATGTTCTTGCAGTCTCCTGAGCACTTCGCGTACAATTTTGCGATGGTGCTCCAGGGAGTTACTATAGATGAGGATGTCATCCATGTATACTGCAACCTCTCCTGCTGCGATTAGATCGGCGAAGACGGCGTTCATGAGGGCTTGGAAGGTGGCTGGACTGTTGGTCATTCCGAAGTACATGACCTTTGGCTCGTACAGTCCGCGATTGGTGATTATTGCACCCTTCCATTCATCTCCGGGTTTGATCCGGATGTTGTGATACCCCCATCTTACGTCGAACTTGGTGAATACCTTTGCTCCTTTCAACCGGTTTATGATATCAGCGGCGAGCGGTAGTGGATATCGGTTTTTAATGGTGATTTTATTAAGACGACGATAGTCCTGCACTAGACGGAGTTTGCCGTCCTTTTTCTTAATGAAGAATACTGGTGAGGCCATCGGTGACTTGGATGGGACCAGGTATCCTTTTGAGATGTGCTCTTGCAGGAATTTGTCGAGTTCCACTTGCTCGCTTGGGGACATGGGATACGTTTTGACCCTCCAGTGTTTAACGGCATCTGGCTCGAGGTCTATAGCATGATCCCACGGTTGATGCTCAGGGAGCCTCTGGGATTCCTCCTCAGAGAAAACTTTCGCGAAGTCTCTGTAGTGCTTTGGTACCATTTCTTCGAAGGTTTTCTTAGGTTTGGAGGCGGTGGCTTTCTCGGCGATCTGCTGAGAGTAGGTGAAGCCTGCCAAACAGAAAACTTCGTCTTGGACCGTGTCTAGCACTTTCTCCGCAAGGAGACGGCGGCGTTCCATCCGGTTCGCCATAATGCGCGTCACCTCTACCTCCAACTCTGGTTGCGCTTTTTCAGCGGTTGAGTTGAGGCGCATAGTGCCTTCCTGCCAGTCTATTTGCGGGTTCCTTTGCCTAAGCCATGGTAGTCCCAAGATGACGTTCTCTGGGCCGAGTGAAGTGACTAAGAAGTCATAACTTTCTTCACTAGGGCCGACTTTCAGAGAGAGTCTGACTTTATGGGTGATACTACCGGCTTCGTTGAGAGTCCCATCTATATTGTATAGGGTGATGGGACTCGCAAGAGGAACCTGCAACATTTTGTGGCGGTCAGCGTACCTTTTGTCCAGGAACAACGAAGTTGCCCCAGAGTCTACCATTGCTGCTACTTTTACAGTACGATGACGTCCCTTTAAATACACAGAAATATGAAAATGTGATTTTTTATCTTTTGTTTCGGGAATAATAGTAGAAGACAGTGCTGCATCAGAAATCATCACGTGCGGCATTGCTTCTGAAGAAAGTGGAGCAAAAGAAACACTACTATTGTTCATCTCCGAGGCAGATGTAGATGTAATAGAATCAGGAAAACAAGAAGCTGAACTAACACTACTATCTAACTTACAGGCATGAGTCGTATGAATTACAGAAGGTGAGTCCGAAACGAGGCGAGAGCGTAAGCATATATTACAACTACATGAAGCCGAGTCATCTACTGTAGAGGGGCCGGTCGCAGCTATACGCGACCCCTGATCTAAAAAGCCGCTTTGAACGCATCCAGCTGTTCTTGCTGCTTTTCCAACATTCCCAACAACTTCGCCACGTCTGCCTGGGACGTCTGGGCGGGGGAAGTGCTTGTGGCGGCTGCTGCCGCAGTATTAGACGACGATGGTGGGCTGGGGGACTCCGTTGTTGCTGCAGCTTTCGCTTTAGCCGGTTTCCCCATTCTCTTGTTCTGGCAGACGTTTGCTCGGTGCCCTGCTCTTTGGCACCAGTTGCAGACGTCGCGCTCATGGTTTCCATCCTTCTTTGTGTGTTCTTTCGAACCACACCCGTAGCATTTTCCTCTCATCCATGCTTGAAACTCGCCCCATGTTTTGAAGATCTCCTCTTTCGCTCTGTTGCCTTGCTGACGCGTGGCGTCGACTTGCATGGCGTCAGGGTTGGAGGTGGTGTGTGGTGATGACGATGAAGATTTCCCTTTCTTCTCGCTCTGGCGTTGGCGCAGTCGTTGATCAATGACTTGCGCGCTCTGCTTGAGCTCGTCGTATGTGTTGTGGGGCTTGTCTGTGATGGCGAGGAGATCCTTGATCTCGTCTGTGAGGCCATCGTAGAAACGGGTGCGGAGGTCGATGATGGACCACCCGGTCTGTCCAGAGTACTGCTCGAATATGGATGCATATTCAGCAACCGTCTTTTTACCCTGTCTTGTTTTCTTTAGCTCTTCTCGAGCTATGTCTTGGACGTCTAGGGGGCTGAACCTGCGGTTAAACTCCTTGACGAAGTCCGACCAGTTTCCTCCAAAGGGAATAGTCCCTTGGTTGGCGGACTCCAGGTACGGGAGTGCCCAGGTTTTGGCGTCCCCTTCCATCAGGTTGAGGGCGGCAGCGATCCACCTATGCTCATCTGCGTACCACTTGCTGTCCACTGCATGCCATGTGTTCATGGCGTCCCCTAATGATCCTGCCCAGTTGTGGAAGGCGGCAAGGAAATGACGGGCATCCGAGGAGGAGCCTTTCCCATCCCAAGCTTTGGGGCGGGCCACTATTTCCTTGTTCTTTCCGTTTCCGGGGCGAGTGGCGGTTGCCGAGGCTACCTGCGCTGTCAGGGCTGTGACTTGTTGCGCAAGGTTACCGACGGCGATGCCGAGGTGGTTGATGAGGTCCAGGCAATCCTGGACTGTGGGAGGGGGGAGTGGTGAAGGTGGTACGGCGGCGGGGAGGGTGCTTCCGCTTGGTTGTGACATCTCGTCTAATTTCTTTTGTCTCTCCTTTCGTTCTGCTTCCTCTTGTGCCCGACGGAATTCTTCCAACAGAAGGAGTTGTTCGTCTGGCGAGATCTCGTCCCAGTCTTGGATCCGAGATATGAACTCCTTTTCTCTTTTAGTTGGAGGAGGGAGGGCGAATTTCGAGCGAGCTCCGCTGGGATACTGAGCTTGTGCTAGACGAGCTGTCTGTTTCCCTTTCTTGGGAGCCACGTTCTTCGTCTTCCCTTACGTGGGAGATGAGGGGGTTGGGAGGCGATTCGAGGCGAGGGATGAGGTCTGCAGCGAACGCTATCAGCTGCGGGACTGTGAAGTTTGTTCCGAGAACGGGGATTTCTAGGCCGTAGAGGTCTAGCAGTCCGTATCGGATTTCTTGGTCGTGGTAGATTGCCTGCACGTATTGCTCGGCAAGGTTACGAGGGGGTAGTTCTAGTTGGAACCCCTGGTAACGGATGTTGACACCGTCTTCGTCAATGAAACTTTCGCCTGACTGGGCGAGTGTTGCTTGGGAGGAGGAGTGGGCGGAGTGGAATGAATTTACTGAGGCTGTAGGTGATGGTGAGGCGTACACCGGGGAGGGGATCCGGTCTTGTTCAGACTGGGTGTCCGGGTGCACGTGCAGCGATGCCGAAGCAGAGGCTGTAGTCTGGGGTGGTGTGATAGATGCCTGTCTCCTCCTAAAGAGACGACGAAGTCGGGTTCGAACGTTTGCAAGTATGCGAGGCAGTTTGGAAAGGTGTGGGGTGGATTTGGACGACGGGATACAACGAGCGCGAAACGCTAACTCGAGGATGAATGGAATGCCCTATCAAGCGAGACCAATACACAGTGATTGTTTCACACTGCGCGAGGCTGCGGCGATAAAGGAACACTCAGGAATAGTGAAGGGTTATGTGTAGAGCTACAAGGCTGTCTGCCTCAGTCTTCTCGACCTGTTGGCTGCCTCTCACGCCGAAGCGCTCTCAAACTTTTCTGGTTGGTACGCGTACAGCTGTCGCAGGCTAGGCCTGGCTGGCTCGATGTCTAACTGCAGCTTATCTGGCGTGGTGACCAGTTCTGCAGCCAGTACCCAAAGGCGTCTACTGATGACCAGATAGACCCAATAAAGGCAAGCACAATGTATGCCGGTTTTACGGACACTACAGTTGTACCACAAATGCACAGATTCTGCTTACGGACTTCCCCAGGCAAAGAGTGAGGTAGATAACACAAGGGACTGATGGTCGTCAACCACCTAAAGGGAAAGTGATAAAACTGGTGAGCGTGAAGCTCAAGAGAGTGATAAGGAACTTGTCCTAATGTAGCGGTATGACAACCTCGCTACGTCAAGCTCAAGTGTAAACTGTAAGTGAACCGTCTGGTGAGCACACCCAAGCTCGGCGCGGAGATAAATCACGCGCTAACGCACAGTCACAGCGGAGTGGACGAATTACTCAGAGCCTTTGTGCAAGAACTCAAAACGTCAGTGATCACGCTGTGGTACGCTGAGTGGAGAACCAAGAGGACAAGTTTAGATTGGAGAGTAAGGAATACAAGGGAGATACGCACCTGAGTGGAGAACCAAGAGGACAAGTTGGTTCCACTCAGGACGCTACAGGAGGGTTTATATACGCTACTGGAGCTGAGCTTGAATTGAGTCTAAACACTATTACTAAGTGTACAGTAAGACTCCGTGACTCAGGAGCTGACGCGTCGTGTCTAATAATAGCGCTATCTATTGTGCTGACTGATGCACTTGTCATAGCGCTGACGCGATGCCTTATCTTGCTGAGTAAATCCTAATACAGCGAGTAAGCGTAATTACTAAGTCGAGTCTAGAGCTATCTAGAGTGTTCCATCCTTATCTACCAATCCTGTGAGTCCGTACGTAAATGGAATGTGACCGTACTGGGTTGTCCCGTTAGGGGTGCAACTATCCCAGGGTCACGTGCTTAATGGTGCACATGGTGGCAGCATGTGACTGACGATATCTCGTACTTCGGCCCTTCATATCTTCCTCAAATAATTCCGTAAAAATACAGAAAAATAGGGAAAATAATATACGCGTCCATGACAAAGAAGAGTACGAAGTTGACCACATTAGAGACTCGAAACTCTTCGGTCGTACTCTCAAGTACCTAGTTCGCTGGAAGGGCTACGGTGAAGGCGAGGACACTTGGGAGCCAGCTAAGAACCTAGCGCATGCCCCGGACAAAGTCAAGGAGTTCCACTCCTTAAATCCGGGTGCACCTAGAAAAATAGCAGCACTCATATACGCGTCCTTGCCTTGGCAAGCATCTCACATGTACACAGAGGCCAACGCGGACGTCGACCCTTAAGAAGGGGGGTGATGTCATGGACGCGTATATTATTTTCCCTATTTTTCTGTATTTTTACGGAATTATCTAAGGAAGATATGAAGGGCCGAAGTACGAGATATCGTTAGTCACATGCTGCCACCATGTGCACCATTAAAGCACGTGACCCTGGGATAGTTGCACCCCTAACGGGACAACCCAGTACGGTCACATTCCATTTACGTACGGACTCACAGGATTGGTAGATAAGGATGGAACACTCTAGATAGCTCTAGACTCGACTTAGTAATTACGCTTACTCGCTGTATTAGGATTTACTCAGCAAGATAAGGCATCGCGTCAGCGCTATGACAAGTGCATCAGTCAGCACAATAGATAGCGCTATTATTAGACACGACGCGTCAGCTCCTGAGTCACGGAGTCTTACTGTACACTTAGTAATAGTGTTTAGACTCAGTTCAAGCTCAGCTCCAGTAGCGTATATAAACCCTCCTGTAGCGTCCTGAGTGGAACCAACTTGTCCTCTTGGTTCTCCACTCAGGTGCGTATCTCCCTTGTATTCCTTACTCTCCAATCTGAACTTGTCCTCTTGGTTCTCCACTCAGCGTACCACAGCGTGATCACTGACGTCTTGAGTTCTTGTATAAAGACTCTGAGTTATTCGTCCACTCCGCTGTGACTGTGCGTTAGCGCGTGATTTATCTCCGCGCCAAGCTTGGGTGTGCTCACCAGACGGTTCACTCACAGTTTACACTTGAGCTTGACGTAGCGAGGTTGTCATACCGCTACACAGAGGGCTTTCGACCACTTGAAGGAAAGCTTCGTACGAGAACCCATTCTCAAAGTGTACGACCCACAGCTTCCAACAAGAGTCGAAACCGACGCTTCAGGATTTGCTACTGGCGGTATACTCACCCAAAAGTATCCTGATGGTCTCTGGCATCCCATTGCATACCGCTCGCAGTCTATGAGCAAAGAAGAACGCAACTATGAAATCTACGACAGAGAAATGCTCGGCTTAATTCGTGCCCTAGATGACTGGAGACATTTCCTCAAAGGCATCTCCTTTGAAGTGATCACCAACCATAAAAACATGGAATGGTGGGCAAGCATGAAAGACTTAAACAGACGACAGGCCCGCTGGGCCCTATACTTAAGTCGCTTCGCCTTCAAAATCACTTACAAAAAAGGAGACTCCATGCAAGCTGATGCATTAAGTAGATTCTCAAAAGACCACATCAGAGACAACGAGGATAACCGCCAGGTTCAGGTGTTACAACCTAAGCACTTCCTCAATGCCGCCCAAGCACACTTCCGCCCAGAAGTGGACTCCCTAGGGAATCGCATAAGACTCGCCTCCATTCGAGAAGCAGAAGTTATAGAAGGTCTTAAAGGATTACAAAAGACCGCTCCAAAAGCTCCCATGGACGGAGTCGCGATGTGGGAGGAAGATGACAGCCTAGTTTACCATCGAGGGAAACTGTACGTTCCCAATGACCGGACACTACGACGAGATGTGGTTAAGTCATGCCACAACTCTGTCACCACCGGTCACCCTGGTAAGAATGGCACCATCGAGCTAGTCAGTCACTACTACTGGTGGCCACACATGGCAGGCTTCATAAGCTCATACGTAGAAGGATGCGATAAATGCCAACGCTATCGCAAAGATCTGCACCCCAAAGCTATAATTCAGCCGCAAGAAGTACCTGAGGGACCATGGCAGATAGTCGGGGTCGATCTAATCGGCCCTCTGCCCATGTCACGTGGAAAGGATATGATCCTTAACATAGTGGATCATTACACAAAACAGATCCATCTATTTCCAGTGACCTCTCAAATCACGGCTGATGGGGTAGCATCCATCTACTTTGAGCAAGTCTTCCCCTTGCACGGGATCCCCAAGAAAATCATCAGTGATAGGGGACCTCAGTTTGCTGCAAGGAGCATGTGGGCACTATACAAGCAACTAGGGATAGACGCAGGTCTTACTACCGCCTATCACCCTCAAGCTAATGGACAGGTAGAGCGCAAAAATCAAGAAGTAGAAGTCTACTTGCGCTTGTTCATTAGTAAGAGGCAGGATGATTGGGCAGACCTGCTCCCTACAGCAGAATTCGTGATCAATAGTAGGCTCAACTCAGCTACAGGACATACCCCCTTTGAGCTACTATACGGCTACACGCCGGACTTCACCATTCCTGCTGGAAGGCCCACTGGTATCCCAACGCTCGACAAGCGTCTCCAGCACTTAGTTTCCACAAGAAGGGATGCAGAGGCAGCTCTACGCCTAAGTAAAAGGCGAATGCAGACGGACGTTGAACAAAGACACAAGCCATACATCTTCAACGTCGGGGATAAAGTCTGGTTGCAAGCTAAACAGATAAAGATACACCAACAGTCGTCCAAACTAGGCCCTAAACAACTAGGCCCATTTGAAGTCACTGAAGTCAAAAGTGACGTCGACTACAAGCTTGCACTCCCCCCTGCATTACGGATCCATGATGTATTTCATGTAGACCGCCTCTCTCCTTATAAGGGGAACGAAGTTAACGGGCTTATGCCACCTCCACCAGAACCCATCACAGTCGAAGGAGAGGAAGAGTACGAAGTTGACCACATAAGAGACTCCAAACTCTTCGGTCATACTCTTAAATACCTTGTTCGCTGGAAGGGCTACGGTGAAGGCGAGGACACCTGGGAACCAGCCAAAAATCTAGCGCACGCCCTGGAAAAAGTTACGGAGTTCCACTCCTCCAACCCAGGGCGCACCTAGAAAAATAGTGGCTCTCATCTACGTGTCCTTGCCTTGGCAAGCATCTCATACGTACACAGAGGCCAATGTGGACGTCGACCCTTAAGAAGGGGGGTGATGTCATGGACGTGTACATTATTTTCCTTATTTTGCTGTATTTTTACGGAATTATTTAAGGAAGATATAAAGGGCCAAAGTACGAGATATCGTCAGTCACATGCTGCCACCATGTGCACCCATAAGCACGTGACCCTGGGATAGTTGCATCCTTCACGGACAACCTAATCCGGTCACATTCCACTTACATACGGACTCTTGTGATTGGTAGATAAGGAAGGAACATTCTAGATAGTTCTAGAACTCGCCTAGTAGTTTACGCTTACTCGCTGTAATAAGTTTTACTCAGCAAGATAAGGCATCACATCAGCGCTATGACAAGTGCATCAGTCAGCACAATAGATAGCGCTATTATTAGACACGATGCGTCAGCTCCTGAGTCATGGAGTCTTACTGTACACTTAGTAATAGTGTTTAGACTCAGTTAAAGCTCAGCTCCAGTAGCGTATATAAACTCTCCTGTAGCATCCTGAGTAGAACCAACTTGTCCTCTTGGTTTCTACTCAGCTTACCACTGTGTGACATCGCGAGATTGTAGTCCTGCATAAGGACTACCTCTGACTTTGCACGCTCCACAGTGACTGTAAGTTTGGCGCGTGATTTATCTCCGCTGCTAGGCTTGAGTTCCTGAAGGCCTGACAGTTCACCTCAACTATCTTTCAACTTGAGCTTAGCGTAGCGAGGTGTCATACCGCTACAGGTACAGGGCGAGCTCACTCGGTGCAAGTTTAGGCTGGAGATGGCTAACCTTCTCGATTGGATTACAGAGAGGCAGGAAGCGTGGGTAGGGGGCATCGGACCCACTCGGCGCCGCTGGGCGTCGCAACTGAAGAGGGGGTGGTGTTACAGTCGGTGAAGTGGACTCTCACTACATGGTTATGACTCCCGTAGTAAGCAGTAATAGGTCATGGACAAGTCGCATCAGTCAGCGCACATAGTATCACATGTTAGATACTATGACTCACTACATACAGTAGTCGTATTAGGGTTCGAGCTAAATACGCTACTAGTCGTCTCGGATTGGAGAGGAGCTTCAAAGTGTCCTCCTACATGTATAAGTAGCGTAGTTGGGGGGCCAAGATACACCATCTTGGTCTTCTTGAATCACTCCAGTTCTCCTCTTGTGCCTGAACTTTGCTTGTCTCCGTTGAGCAAGTCAACTCCCATATCGCCCAGTGAACTCCGAGGTATCCTGGTGCAATACCAGGACAATCATGGATTGTGCCGAAGTCACATGACTTGGAGTCACTCAAAGAATTCGCTAAGTCGTGAACGTCCTTTCGAAGTCTAAGTCAGACTAACGCCGGCAGTGGTGTAACACTAACCTTCTCAATCGGATTATGGAGAGGCAGGAAGCGTGGGTAGGGGGCATCAGACCCACTCAGCGCCACGGGCGTCGCAGCTGAAGAGGGGGTGGTGTTGCGGTTGGCGAAGTGGACTCTCACTACATGGTTATGACTCCCATAGTAAGCAGTAATAGGTCATGGACAAGTCGCATCAGTCAGCGCACATAGTATCACATGTTAGATACTATGACTCACTACATACAGTAGTCGTATTAGGGTTTGAGCTAAATACGCTGTAAGGTTCCCTCGGGCTCTGGGCCCGAAATCACCTGTTTTCGCCTGTTTCAGCCTTGCTCCACCTACTGTATCCCTCAGCCACCTGCAGCCACCCAGATTCAAAGTCAAGCTGTCTCTGTTATCATATTCCATCTCCGCTTCCCTTCGCCACCCTTCACCCTTGTGTTTCCGTCTCCTTCATACACTAATACTGAGTCAAAATCCAAGTCTCGCCACGTCGTCTTCGTCTCTATTCTCATCTTTCTCTGTCTTGTCATCGTCTCCATCTCCTCTCATAGTCGTCGCCGCCCTGTCTGACCCCGGACACCTGTGGAATGCCACCAAATGACATGCCTCAGACGCCTTGCCCGAGCCATCCTTTCATCGCTTCACTTGCCCCTGCGTCGATCGCAGACGTTCTCTTTCAAGCTGTCAAACTTCCCTCTATCACTCTACTAAACTCAACCTTCACCCATTGTCTCTCGTCAATCCACCCTGTTGGTTGCTCCTAACCACTCGCAAGACGCCGTTGGAGATCGCACGGGCCATTGCACCACCGATAGAGTTGGACAAGGTCTCATTGTTGTGCGTCACTGTGTCTTGATTTCCCTTGTTCCCAAATCTCGTATGCCGTGTCTCTCCTTTTACTTAGATCCAGGAGGGTGCTCTCCTCATGGTCGCGCCCATATCCCTTTGTATGCTCGTACCTGTGCCACTTCCCGTTCAACGTCTCGTTCGCTGTCTCTACTGTTTCCCCTCTATCCCTCTACCATTACTCTCACTATACGTTCGACTTGGTCTCGGAACGCATCGTATACTGGCCTGCATGTATATAAACCATTCTCTCTGACTCGGAAATATCATCGTTGATCACCCCTTCCTCATTGTCTGCCTCTAAGTCACATTCTACACTGCCCAGTCCAAGGAGCCTCGCCGTCGTCTAGCCATTGCCATTGCCACTGCCACCTTCGCCTTCCAAACCGCCAACCTCGGATTGCCTGCCAAGTAGAACCCACGCCATCCCCCTAATCACAGCCATAGCCATCGCCATTCGAGCCGCCAGCCTAGCCACGCTGTCGCCAACACCTTAGTCCTGACCAGCCGCCTCACCCCTCCTAGCCTTCGCCAACGCCTTCATCAAGCCACTGCATAGCTCCGCCAACGTTATCAACGTCGTCTGCGCCTTCGCCTTAGGAGCCCCGCAGCCTTTCACCAACCTTGTTTCCAGTTCTCCCCTCTTCTTGTTCACTTCGCTTTGCTCCATCCCATTTCACCTTGTCCCACCTTCACTCGCTCATGGGTCATCCCCTCTTGGCTCGTAAACTCCTGTAACCCCAGCACAAGATCCTCTCCGCTTTAAACTCACACGGACGTCGCTCCGTACAACGCTACTAGTCATCTTGGATTGGAGAGGAGCTTCAAAGCATCCTCCTACATGTATAAGTAGTGTAGTCAGGGGGCCAAGATACACCATCTTGGTCTTCTTGAATCACTCCATTCTCCTCTTGTGCCCGAACTTCGCTTGTCTCCGTTGAGCAAGTCGACTCTCATATCACCCAGTGAACTCCGAGGTATCCTGGTGCAATACCGGACGATCACGGATCGTGCCAAAGTCACGTGACTTGGGGTCACTCAAAGAATTCGCTAAGTCGTGAATGCCCTTTTGAAGTCTAAGTCAGACTAATGCTGGCAGTGGCGTAACACCAGGTATGTCTCCCTCTGTATAATATTACCAGTTCTCATCTGTTGTGTGCCAGACTATTACTCTGCTTCACTTGCAAGATCTCTCTGTTGCTGCTTCAAGCTCACCTTCATATCTCACCACAGTCACCAGTTCACTGTGAGTATGATCCCTTCATGTGCGCTGTTCATCACTCTCCTCTGACGGTGACATCCAGTGTTTGTTATTCTGTCCCCTTCATCAGCACAGTGCTCTATTAATAGTACCACAACTTTTTCACTCACTGCAGACAACATTAGATGCAAAGGTGTTTTGTGGCTCTTGTTGTATGCATTGACATCCACCCCATTCTCAATCAATAGCTGCATGATATCAGTATTCCCCTTCACTGGATGGAAAATACACTTTTACCATTGACAAAATTTAGGCATATCCATTAACAAAAGGTATTTTTTATCCACAATTTTTCATACATAAAATGTTGATATGGTAACTGAATATTGTCAATGCAATTTTAAAGCACAATATGTAGACAATATAAATTTCCTTTTCCATAATATTGTCAGAATATTATAGAGGTTATACTATGTATCTTGTTGAAATATTTCACATGGTAATATCTTGATAAAATGTTTTTGCAGTTGAACCCTGAACCTTGCCTGAACCCTCTAAACTGAGCCACTGTTGTATCTTATAAAGATATTACCATGCAAAATATTTTAATGAAATACATAATATAACCTCTATAATAGTCTGACAATATTTAGTTACCTTATCAACATTTTATGTATAAAAAATTGTGGATAAAAAATACCTTTTGTTATTGGATATGCCTAAATTTTGTCAATGGTAAAAGTGTATTTTCCATCCAGTGCTTGGACGACGCTAGATGCAAGGGAGTCAACTGGTTCCCATCTCACACATTGACATCCGCTCCGCGCTCGATCAATAGCTGTAAAATTTCGGCATTGCTCCAAGTCCGTGATGAAGCCAAATGCAAAGGCGTCGAGTGGCTCCTATCCTGGGCGTTGACATCCGCCCCAAGCTTGATTAAGAGCTGCACGGTTTCAGCATTCCCCTTTGACGAGGCCACATTCAAAGGCGTCGAGCGGCCCACATCTTGTGCATTGACATCCGCCCCGAGCCCGACAAGGAGCTGCACAGTTTCGACACTCTCCGACGATGACGCTAGAATCAATAACATCTGAAGGTGTGTGTTTGCGTCCGCTCCGTGCTGGATCAATAGCCGCGCAACATCGGCGTGTCCGCCTTCTGATGCCTTGTGCAATGGAGTACGGTCGTCCTTTGTCGCGGCGTTGACGTCTACGCTGTACCCCAGTAGGGTTCGAACAAGTTCCAGGTGTCCATTCGCGGCTGCCAAGTGAAGTGGCGTAGTGTGGTCGTTCTCTTGTGAGTTCGCATCTGCGCCGTGGTCGAGTAGCCATCGTGCGACATCGAGAATTCCTTCCTCCGATGCCGCGTGCAGTGGAGTGCGATTTTCATAAACGGTAACATCCGTGGCTGCGCCATGTCGATATAATAGCTCTGCGACGTGCCAGTGTCTGTTTTTCAATGCCGCCACCAGTGGACTCTTGTTATAACCAACGGTAGCGTTTACATGCTTTGGATACTTGGCGATGAGGTACTTCGTCAGGTCAGAAAATCCACACAGCGAAGCGTAGTATAAGCACAACGGTGTATAGTTTTCTTGGTCTCGTTGATCATAGACTCCGGCGGATGAAACGGGTTTCCAAAGCAAAGAATAGTAGTATGACAGTGTATCGAAACCCTTGGAACCCCGTAGAAAGGACCGCCATTGTTTGTCGATGTTATGCGAGTTCGAGTTGACCCATGCTGCGAAATATGGTTTCGCTGGATCAAAGAGACGTCGCATCCCATCTTCTACACGTAACGATACGTTTTCGAACTGGGCATGGTCTACCCAGTGTCGACCGGCGTAGTCACTTAGCGGAGAGCTACTTTTGGCCCTGTTATTGTAATCTGACTGGAGTAGGATTGCTAAGCATGCTTGAGCAATGACGGTGTTGGCTTGTTCGAGACGAATATGAAAGTGGGACATGTCTGCTTCCAGGTTGGCAAGGCGATCCGAAGTCAAGAACTCCTTCACCGAGAAATGAGCGAATTGTACAACGCGATGATTTCGCGCCGAAGAGCGTGAGGGACGGTCTTCATCGACGCCATCGACGACGACGATCAAGCTCGAACACGTAGACAGCACACCTTGTTGTTCGTCATCCCATCGCCAATCTCTATTCAGTGCTGGTATTCCGTCCTCGGCCCCATCAAAGTCGAGCGCAAGAACCTCCCCAAGCTCCTCGACGCGAAGCGGCCGAGTTGCCACAGTGAGACATTGTAATAGGCGATAAGCTTGACGCGGGTTGGCCTTTCCAATTTCTTTCAACATACGCTCGTACGTCTCGTCCAAGGATTTGGGCAGTTCTTTAAGGACGCCCCGGACGTTCTGTGGCAGGCAATTTCGCAACGTTTCTAGCTGACAAAAGACCCATCGGAACCTGTTAAATGTCATGAATTAAGGTCATAGTCGTCCTTATTTGCTCTTACATTCCGTCAGCTCGTTCTGAGAGTGTTTCGATCACATGTTCTTTATCCTCGAGCCTCCATCTTCTCATAAATTTACCAGAGCCAGAGTAAACCACAGATCTGACATAGTCGGCGATATCCTTCTTTTGCCTGCTTTCGTCTTGAAGGGAAACTGCCCGAGATGAGATTGACTCAAGTACATCCCTGATATCGATCTCCGGACGACTGGTAATACAGATATGAAGACTAGGAATTCGAAGGCCGACGAGGTCCTTAACGAGATCAAGGACCTGTTCGCGGGGGGATGGGACATCAGACGTGTCGGGACATTCGTCAAGAGCGTCCATTATAAGGTAAACTGGGCCTTGATTCGGAAGCGTGAGCATTTCCTTGAGACACTGGAACAAAGCGCTGTCACTGGGCTGACGCGCGCCGTTGCCGTGTGTCTTGTAGAGGCGGTGGAGTATGTCACAAAAATGATCAGAACGATCAGAGAGTTGTGTGAGAAGTGAGGAAAGCAGGTTGTGGCGGGCTTGCTTGTTGATATCCCGAAAGTCAAAGTAAAAATATGCCATCGAAGCCGATCCTTCATTGCACAGGGTCGTAACATCGTTGATGATGGTAGAGCTGGTCAACGGTTGTGAGCTTTCCAAACTCCATGATTTAATGCGAAACGAACCATAGGACGCTCTTCCCAGATCCGGCGGCGAACACGTATGACCCATAAGATTACGGAAGCCGTTGAGAGTAAAAGAAGCTCACGTTTTCCGTGGATCCATAACAGGGAACCATTCACCTTCCATTCCCCGAATTTGCCGTCTTTGATGAACCATTCGGCCGTTCCCTCGTGTTGACGATCGCTTGCGAAATTATGACTTGTGGATGGATCCGGGGGAGATTGCCATCTCCTGAGGCTCTCTCGCAATTGGTTCCCTGCGAAATCGTGTTAGATACTCGACTACCAGCAAAAGATGGGAGTGATTACGAACGCTTCACGTCGTCTACGTTGTCGGCTGTTTGTTGCACGATAAAATTCGCTTCCATTGCTGTTGCCATTACACCCTTGCCGTCTAGATATGAGTTTATAAAGAGATCTTGACAATTGATCACATATTTCTCACCATCAACAATAGTTGCACCCTTTTGTCGACCACCTCGACTTGATCCCTGACAATTTGTACGTCGCATTGGATGTC
Organism: Lactarius akahatsu; assembly: GCA_021524915.1. Lineage (NCBI taxonomy): Eukaryota > Fungi > Basidiomycota > Agaricomycetes > Russulales > Russulaceae > Lactarius > Lactarius akahatsu. The sequence goes on along the minus strand of JAKELL010000065.1, from coordinate 263,414 downwards.
TTCCACTTGGGTTACGACCACTTGGACTTTCTGGCCGACCCCTTCCATACCGTCCGCGACGACCGTCAATTCGTTGCGGATGTCATGGGTGACCTTCAGGAGCTGTGCACTCGCCATCGCAACTTCTTCAAGTATCAGTTTGTCGAGCTTCTTCAGCCCATCCTCCAGGTCCGTCCGCCCTGCCACCCTCTTCACAAATTTTTCTTAATCAATATCTTAGTCTCGAGATGCGAATGGTGAAGGACAAACTCACTCGCTCGACTCTCTTTCATTTCCTTGGTGGCGGTCGCAAGTATACCCAGGACCTCAATCGTTATCTCCACCATTTTTTCTGTCATCGCCGGAGTTAACGGAACGCCAGTATAGATCTCAAGCCGACTGAAGAAACCGTTGATTCGGCCGAGGATGTCGACGAGGGTGTCCTGGCTCGCAGCGACTTCTCTAGCCGCCTAGGAACGCTCAGCGTCGTGAGATTCCGCACGGGGGAATAAACCAAGCTACCCACTAAGAGGAGAACGCCAACGCCAGCGAAAACCACTTTGGCCGGTGAGAATATCTGCAAAATCGATATCAGAACGAGATCGCTGACAGATCTGTTGATATTACCAAACCGACACCTTCACCAAGCGTCGCGGAGAAGGCATAAAGTACGTTGACAGTTGGAACGAACCACTGTTTCAACCTGTCGTCGTCACCACCAGTCCGAGATGGACCAAACTGATCGGCTTGAAACGCGGCCAGAATGGCGCCGGGAGAATCGCATTTTTCAAGCTGTTTGAAGAGATCATGTTTCTTTAAATCTTGCTTGGTCTTTTTCTTGTACGACTTCAAAGCAGTGTCAAAGATACTTTCGATATTCAAAGATGGTGGTATCGCAGCTAGTAAAGGAGTTTGGGACATAGAACCAGACGCGGGAGGTCGATTCATTCGGGTTTTGAGGCTATGCTGGCTGGTAGCTGACGAGGGTGGGAAAACACGGATACTCTAGTCGTACTAGTAAGTTACGGTACTGTTACTGATCGATACTGATCTGTCGATAAGACGCCGAGGGCCCGTGGCTGCTGGATAGTAGCGCAACACCAGCGCTCAGTCACACTCAGCTGACTCTGTGGAGCAGGTGCAGCACGCACAAGTTAAAATGACAATACTTCGTTAACCCTCCAACTAACATACCCATCGACCCAAAATGACGGTCTAGAGTATCACACTTACGGCATTGGGGGACGGGCCCACGGACCAATCAGATGACCGCCTGTCCCTGGACTTGAAAAAGAGACCATCGCATGTTTGTAACCCCTCCATCGTGTGGTGTGTCGACGCCAGAGGCCGGAATGCACATCCACATCACCCTGGATTCCTGGTCTTTTCCTGGAAAGATTCTAAACAGACTGCTGATTCTAGTCTTCGCCCCAGTTCGTCCGATCTGTTCAATGCGGTACCCCAGCTATCCCCGGAGTAATCGTGAACAGTTGGGACGTGAAGTCCCTTTCCCGTTTCCTACCCTCCCTCAAAATTGAAGAAACTCTGGCAAAAGAGGGTGGAGTATGGTTGCGAGAATACGTGTCATCATCGATGGATGCATCATCAATGGAGAGACAGTATGCATTCCTTCTGCGAACATTCGCCTGATTCATAGAGACGCACACTGAGCGCTAAGCCGTCGTACACTCTGTCGCTCAATTGAACGGATGTGCCATCTTCGTTGTTTCTGTCTCCCTCCAAGCGCCCGATCACCCTCTACGGCTCCCGCAAGGCACCCCTGAGAACTACACCCCATTCACACCCCCCCGTAAGCTCTGCGATGACAGCTTTCGAAGAACACGTCCCAGCTTGAAGACCGGCCTGCACCCGCACGGTTCCAAGCGAGTGTTCGCTGCAGTTACGGATGTCTAGGGAGAGAGTAATCTAGCGCGCGCGCTCAGCACAACACATCGAAGAAGAAATTAACCCTCGCAACTCACTCTTACTGAACTCCTCGCGCATTTTCTGCGTGAACCGCTGTAGGCTTGGCACGACCAGCTTCGCCACCTCGTCCTCCAGCACGCGCGCAAGCTGGTGCCGCTCCTTGATCTCGTCGAGCAGATCGAAGAACCGCGTGAACTTCTCCGCCGCCGCCTTTTCCGCCCTGCCCAACTTCTCCCTGTCCTCCGCGAGCACCTGCACGAGCGGGAGAAGTTCGAGTCGCCTTGGTGGTGCGGAAGTTCGAGTTGAGTGCGTCCAGCGTCGGCCGCGAGAGGATTTAGAGCACGGGCGCGCGTGGCTTGAGAATGTTTGTGCGGAGAGACGCGGTGTGGTTGAGCAGGAAGACCAAGCCGAAGGCCGGGCGCCTCTGCATCCGAGACGAGAGAGCGTCGTTAAAACGGTTATCAGGGTCGTCATGACGTCATCTTGTGTGTATTTGGGCAAGTCAGACTAGCTCTGGAGTGGACGAAAGGGCGCATACATGCATAATGTTCGATGAGTCTGCCCTCGCTCCCCGGCACGGGCTTCCCCTGATTGGTTTCGCCTGGATGCCGTCACCCATTCTCCAATTCCCATCACCTAGAAAACCAGGGTGGGCCCTACGGGGTCACAAACCCCCGATAACTGTTCGAGATATCGCGTCGTCTGCAGGAGGACACGTGAAGAGACTTCCGCGGAATAAGAGAAAGACATACCGTGATTATAAAGTCAGGACATCCCGTATCAACCCCCCTGCCTCTTCCCAGGCCCGCTAGTTTGAGGTCTGCCAGGAGCTCCGGGAAGCTGCGCAGGCACACGCAAAGCATGCAGGCCTTCCTCGAGCTCGTTCTCCTTCTGCTTGGCGCGCATAATTATAAGCTTATCCATCTATATCTTCTCATCTCGGCGTAGTAGTAGCATTGCGCATCTTTGAGAACCGATAGGATGGCGGCGCCGGCAAGGTGAGAAGGGTATGTCGCTGGTAAAGGAAGAGCGGGGAGAAACTTGACGAGAGATAGCAAGGTCACGAGGTCGTCTCGCGAGAAGCAACGATCATTGTGAAAAATTAGACAAGCTTCCTGGCTCCGGTCTCAACCAACCTCTCCTGGAAACGAGGGTGTGAGAAAAGAGGAATGGGACAGACGAGATCGAATCCTGACAGTATCATGTTGATTCTCCTGAATCTCCTCAACCAACCCGAAGTCAATGCTGACGTTTAAACGCCCCAACGCGTCGGTGTATGCGTCAAGTTGATCAGACTGAGGACTTGGAGATAAAAGAGGTTTGAGAGTTTGGAGGGTTTTCGATGTGACTGAAGACGTACCCTCGCAAGATCAACGCCTCCTCTGCGACTGTTCCCTCCTGGTTGCTCGCCACTTCATCTATCCTCCTATCGATATCTGGTAGCTCATCAGCGTTCGGAACGAGGCAGAGGAGTACGTGACACACTAATTTCGCGCTTGGTGAGAACTTGAGTCGATGTGTAAAGAGGGAGAATAGACTTGATGATTGAAGGGGCTTTATAAGACCGGGGCGCAGGAAAGGGTATTTGGCGCACGGCTCATCCTCTGAGATATCTGGCGTGTCTTGTTAAGGTTCTGTTCCGTCTGATGTCGCCGTGTCAGGGAAATATTGAAGCCGTAGTCGACACGGAAGGCGTACGAGCTCTACCTCGGCTGTTACCTTGTCCTGGAACGCCCCCGACTATGTACGTCGATCCTCTCCGTCTCCACTCTTTCGGCTGCTTAAGGGTCCGTTCAGATCGCGGATAGGTAAATATTACCAGACCAGGAGCACTGTATTTCACTCACCGACCCCTCAACCCAGCTGGCCGTTCATTACATACAACGTATTGAGATTCAAACACCAATTCATCCTCGTGTCTGGATTTACGGCGCTGGCCGCGCTGCTATTCCAACCCCTCGCCGGATCTATATTCTCCATCCAGAAATTCCCAAATGAGTCTGGTAATTGATCATCACCATTTGTGCGCCGTCGCAGATTTTCATCACAAGCGCGCGCAGCATATCCCGTTCAAAGCATCCGAGCTATTGGGCTCTCTCCGGACATCAACGATTTGACTGCATTTGCGGCATCTGCTGGGGTGAGTAAACGCAGCTTGCCCTTACCTTCGTTTCCTGACATACTGTCTTCACAAGTTCGCGGAAGCTGCAGGTGCGCGACAAGTGCTGAACTAACTTTTATTTAATTGCTAAACACCCAACGATGATGTAGTCTTCAATGGCCTTGGTGACCCTTTCCTGCGTAAGAGACGGTTGGGCGACTGCCGAGTTTGTGGTAAGTTCATATATCACAAGCTAATACTTGATCCTCGTCAGATAATCACGAGCGTAGTTCCCATCGATACCCCTTTGAATGGCTCCATGTCCATCAACACGACCAGCATCCAAACCGACACGAGCTGTGTGATTCCGAATTAAATTTCTGTCAATTCGTCCATCGCGACCATCTGGACGGTTTCACTGGATGGAAAATACACTTTTACCATTGACAAAATTTAGGCATATCCAATAACAAAAGGTATTTTTTATCCACAAATTTTCATACATAAAATGTTGATAAGGTAACTAAATATTGTCAATTCAATTTCAAAGCACAATATGTAGACAATATAATTCTCCTTTTCCATAATATTGTCAGAATATTATAGAGGTTATACTATGTATCTTGTTGAAATATTTCACATGGTAATATCTTGATAATATGTTTTTGTGGTTGAACCTGAACCTTGGCTGAACCCTCTGAACTGAGCCACTGTTGCATTTAATAAAGATATTACAATGTAAAATATTTTAACAAGATACATAATATAACCTCAATAATATTCTGACAATATTATGGAAAAGGAAAATTATATTGTCTACATATTGTGCTTTGAAATTGCATTGACAATATGCAGTTACCTTATCAACATTTTATGTATGAAAAATTGTGGATAAAAAATACCTTTTGTTATTGGCTATGCCTAAATTTTGTCAATGGTAAAAGTATATTTTCCATCCAGTGTTTCTGCGACCTCTCAGGCTGCTGACGGCTGCACGGTGAATGCGACTTTCGACCCCAACAACGCAGACTAACAATACGGAGTAACGAATGTGCCCGATTGCGGTGCCAATACCACGGACCCTACTCTCCAACCCGTGTGCTCCTCGTTCCCTCGTTCTCAGCCGTTTCTCATCCCGTTTAGGTTCTCTTTTGGCTCTGGCAACAAAATCTAAGTGGTTGCGCCGCCGTTTTTTGCATACCGCAAATCCAGCTTGTTGACGTGACCGCGTTCGCATCCCTGAACAGCGGTCATTATTAAATGTTTCGAGGATCGATAATTATCCTGCGGCAAACAATGTCTCAGGTCCTCCATTGAGCGGCACTCCATACAATGGGCATGTCTCTCGGATATTTCCTTCAGACCTCGTCTAATTTCTGGGTTCGTTTGTACAGACTCATCTTCAACAATTCCGCCGACATCAATATACAGTCGCGTGCGATTTCGATACGGTCTGGCATACCAAATGCTATCTTCCGCCAAGCGCAGCAAGCACCTGGAGGCCCAGATTCTGTTTTTCAGGACCCAAGAATTTTCGTAAATTATACGACGCAAATCTATGTGCGTTACCTTACTCGTCTGTCCTGCACTTGATTCCAACTGCTATCATAGACCCGGCATCTCTCCCTTGCGACCAAGTCAAACTACTTCTTGCCGACAAATAAGACCGTAAATGCAGTGCTCACACAACTCGTGTCGTGCCTCTACGTTGAGTACGTTCCCTTCTTCGCTTCTGCACGACCTGTCTGTCAATTTTTGCGACCGCAGACCTGTCGCGGCACATGCCCTCGCCACGATCTGCCTCCTGACGGCCGCCGTCGTTTTCATCCTCCACTTCTGGCACTTCCGCGAGCGGCGCGACATCTACCTCGCGCACCCTCCAGGCTCCATCGGTTCCGCCGTCGCGCTCACGTCGCATTCGGGCTTCGGGGAGCTGCTGATGCCACATGGCAACACGGCAACGTTCTCCCGCGCGCTTGCGCTGCTTCGCTTCCGCCTTGATACGCGCACAGGCGCGATCGTTGTCGACAACTCGGCGATTGCGTATGCTGAAGAAACGTCGACACAGGCTGTCAGGGACGAGACGATGATGGCGCTGATCGAGACGGGCCCGCGGCACCGACAGGAGGACAACCTTGGGGGCAACACTTCGCGGGGGCGTGATGGACCGAGTGAGTGTATATGCGACTGTAGAAACAGTGGGGTGGTTATACTTGAGCTGTACTAGATGTCGACTTCGTCGACCGACGTTGCTTGTACTTTTGTATACAGGAAGTCAATATATGAATCCACGAGATTTCCAGATACAACACCACCAAAACCTTTCAACATCTTTGGCGGATACTCCAATTCTGAGAGGAGAAAGTTAGAGCCTGTGCCATTGTTCGTAACATAAATAAGTCACTCACAACACCTTGATTACAGGGTTACAACAGACAGGACGGAGTAGTACTGGAGTAGTGCCTCCGCGGCCGGCCCGCGGTTCCGAATTTCCACTTTTGAGTTCCTATAGCGCCTTCATCGTACATCGACGCCAGAAAATACACACCTGTATTATCCACCACCTTTTCCCCTAGCCTTTCCCCCAGACTGACAGGAACTGATTGTTCACTCTGTTCAAGTTCATCCCACTGGCAAAATCGTCCGACCAGTTCAATGCCCCGTCCCTGGAAGTAACCGCGGAGAGTTTTGATGCACCTTCACCGTTCCCTGCCTCACACGTAATATAATCGAAGAAACTGGGGTGAAAGAGGGTGGAAAATGATGTCTATTCATTGCGAGGGGTATGACATTTTCCAATATCGGGGTGGTTGGAGGACAGTGCGTGTTCCTTCCGCACATTCGCTTGCTTACTCATCGAGGCGTACACTGAACACTGTACGCTCCGTTCAAACGGATCGTCGCCTGTCGCCTTCAGGCACACGGTCAATGCGCAGGGCATCCCCGAGAGCCGCACCCCAAGCCTCCATCATCATCTAAAGCAGTCTGGTGAGACGAAGGAGCAGATCACGTAGATTATACCGGTGGAGAATGGAACTGTCGATGTCTTACATCAGCCCCACACACCCGCCGACGCGAAGCTCTGCAACGGCAACTCCAATGAGCCTGCCCCCCATATTTCCTCTAAATGACCGGCTCTGTATCCAGGCGGTCTCAAACGAGTGATTGCAGCATTTAGGTTCGCGGTATAAGAAGTTACCGAGGCATTCGAGCGCGAGCAAGGCATCCCTCCGTGCAAGACAGTATGGTACCCACGGTAAGATTTGGCGCAGCGAGACGTGGACCGGCAAGCAGCAAAGGCACTCAATCGTTTCTCTGTGCACCTGCTTTCATCGTCATCGCCCATGGACCACCGTCTATGCACGGCGACTGGCGCGAGACATCAAGCACGCCCTGCTTGCCCACGGCAGGAGTGTGATCGTGTTTTAACCGTCTCATCTTTAGACGTCAGAGACGTTTTATTACGCTCATCTGATATATTATCACGGAACGCGTGGACAGTCAGGGTCGACGAAAGTGCACAACCACGCGACGCGCGCCTTGAATACACGTTGCGAGTTCTAATCTGGGCCCCTCCTCAGAGGCAATCTTGATATCCGTAGAGTAGTCTCGCGCATGCGCCCATCGCGAAGCAAACAAAATTTATACTTGGAAGGATCTGCAGAGCCGCGCATTCAGCACAACGCATCAGAGAAAAATGAACACACTTTTACTGAACTCTTTCTTGCACATTTATACGTGAACTACTGTAAGCTCGGCACGACGGGCTTTACCACCTCGTCCATCCCTCGCTCCTCGTCCATCGCCAGCTCCAGCTAGTGACTCTCTGCAAGCCTACGTCCCTTGCTACATACGACGTCACTAACGCAGATCGGCCTTGACATGTCACAGTCCCCTCACATATTCCAAACGTTCACCCAAGTTGTGTATAAGACACTGTACGAATGCTCGCTACTGCTTATCTCTTTCTTTTATCCCCATCTTTCTCCCTACTTTTCCCCTGCGCACCAAAGACTCTATCTCTGTTTCTAACCAATATACTTGGTTCCCTTTCCGTCCTTGCCTGACTTAGTGTTGTCCGACCTCCGTCGGTCTTCCACTCTCCTTGATATCTTCAAGCCGATCGAATGAATGTGCGGACTTCTCCTTCGCGACAGCAATATGCGCGCTGCCCGACATCTCCTTGTCTTCTGCAAGTAACCTGCATGAACGAGAAGTTAGGGTCGGGGTGGGTGCCCATGGCAGGCAGTCCGGGAGTTCGAACTGGTGACATCATCCGTCATGTCGCGGGTCTGTCGCGAGAGAACTTCGAGCACCAGATGCGAGCCATTTGAGAAGGTTCGTGCAGAGATAAACGATATTGTTCAGTAGAAAAACTGAGCAGAACGCGGGACTTTTCCACAACCGGGACAGCCTTTAAACAGTTACTAGTCTGCTCGATGAGGATCTAACTCATCCAAGTTCCCTTTGACTAAATCTTGAAATGCCGTATCTTGCGCACATCTTCTCATTCGCGTCGTCGAAGAGCGAGAGACAGCGAATGCTGCGGAATGCGGCGTCTCTGACTTCTACTAGCCAAGGAAATGCTCGAGATACCGCATCGTCTGCAAGATGGCGTGTGAAAGAGGTATCTACAGAAATAAGAGACAGAAGATACTACGGTCCCGTACCCAAGCCCGTACCAATATATCTTCCTCTGGAATGCTGTTCAGGCATACGCTCGGAGGCCGCTTAAGTTTTCCTTAAATTCTTCCTTGGATCTGTGAGCGGCAGTGGGCCTAATAGTCACGGTATTGTTATGTGCTACATAGTACCAGTGGGGCGGGGTTATGTACCCAAGTATGTACCTAAAGACAAGCCCTAGTGCCGCAAGATGCACTTTAATAGGTTTTATTTAAAAATCACTCCGGAATTTTGCAACACACCCCACTGCCACATGCCTTGAGGTGCTGAAGACGCCGAGTAAGAATGAGCGCGTGGTACCAGGTACATGAGTATAGGGAAATGGGCTAAGAAGAATGAAGTGGCAAAGCAGATGCGTGACTACGAAAATTGGGGTGCTACATACTATTCTACAATAACACAATAGTCTGAAAATAGCTGTGTGATCTCGCAGCATTGTCCCATCGACGACGCAATCTGGAACGGAGTCCAACCTTCGTCGTCCTCCACATCCACATTTGCACCATGCTCTAATAGTAGGGACACGACATTAACCATAGGTGCCTGACTAGATAATGCCACTCGTAATGCCTGGTGTAAAGGTGTCGAGTGCCTCTGATTATATGCGTTAACATCAGCCCCGTGCTGGATTAGTCGCCGCACAGGTTCTGGATTCCCACAGGACGACGCCATATGCAAAGGCGTTGACTGGTCTCGATCTCGTGCGTGGACATCCGCTCCTTTCTGAAGTAATAGTTCAATAGTTTTGGGGTTCCCTCGGTATGAAGCTAGATGCAGAGGCGTCAAGTGGGCCTGAGCCTGTGCGTTGACACCCGCCCCATATTCGATCAATAATAGCACAGTCTCAACACTCCATGTTAATGATGCCAGATGCAAAGGCGTCAAGTCTTTCTGATCTTGTGCGTGGAAATCCGTCCCGTGCTGGAGTAATACCTTAACAATTTCAGCATTACCCCTGGACGACGCTAGATGCAAAGGCATCGAGTGATTCTCATCCAGTGCGTGGGTATTCGCCCCGTGCTGGAGTAATAGTCGCACAGTTTCGGCACTCCCCTTGAACGACTCTGGATCAGAACCCGTCGAGTGATTCCCATCCTGTGCATGGATATCAGCCCCGTGTTGGATTAATAATTACACTGTTTCAGCACTCCCCTGTGACGATACCAGATGCAAAGGCGTCGAGTGGCCCTGATCTTGTGCGTGGACATCCGCCCCGTGCTTGAGCAATAACTCAACAGTTTCGGCATTCCCCTTGGATGACGCCAGATGCAAAGGTGTCGAGTGGGTCTGATCCCGTGCATCCACATCCGCCCCATGCTCGATCATTAGCAGCACGATTTCAGCATTCCCCCTGGGCGATGCTAGGTGCAAAGGTGTCGAGTGGCTCCCATCATGTGCGTTAACATCCGCCCCATGCTCGATTAATAGCCGCGCAACTCCCGGATTTGGCGATGACCCAAAGAGGCTGCTCTATCCCGTTCATCAGCTCAGTGCCACACCATAGTATCACAGCTTTTGCACTCACCCGAGAGAATGCCAAAAGCAACGGCGTCTTGTGGTCCCCATCCCGTGCGTTAACATCCGCCCCATGTTTAATCATGAGCCGCACAGCTTCAGCATTCACCTGGTGCGACGCCAGATGCAAAGGCGTCGAGTGGTTTCGGTCCTGTGCGTGGACGTCCGCCCCGTGCCGGAGTAATGCCTCCACAGTTTCAGCACCCCACGTGGACGTCGAGGCCATATGCAAAGGTGTCGAGTGGGTCTGATCACGTGCATTCACATCCGCCTCATGTTCGATCATTAGCTGCACGGTTTCAACTTTCCCCATGGATGACGCCAGATGAAAAGGTGTCGTGCGGCTCCGGTCCTGTGCGTTAACATCTGCCCCGTGCTCTATCAATATTTCCACGACCCTCTGATCTGACGGTGACATCCAGCGGTTGTTGTTCTGTCTCCTTCATCAATACAGTACTGCATTGATAGTACCACAGCCTTTGCACTCACCACAGACAATGTCAGATGCAAAGGCGTCTGGTGGCTCTCATTACATGCGTTAACATCCGCCCCGTTCTCTATCAGCAGCTGCGCGGTTTCAGTATTCCCCTTGGACGACGCTAGATGCAGAGGCGTAGAGTTGCTACCATCCCGTGCGTTGACGCTGGCTCCGTGCTCGATCAATAGCTGTAGAATTTCAGTATTGCTCGATGATGAGGCCGAATGCAAAGGCATCGAGTGGTTCCTGTCCTGAGCGTTGACATCCGCCCCAAGCTTGATTAAGAGTTGCGCGGTTTCAGCAGTCCCCTTTGACGAGGCCACGTTCAAGGGCGTCGAGTGGCCCACATCAGGTGCATTGATATCCGCCCCGAGCTCGATGAAGAGTTGCACAGTTTCGACACTCTCTGACGATGACGCTAGAATCAATAGCATCTGAAGGTGTGTGTTTGCGTCCGCTCCGTGCTGGATCAATAGCCGCGCAACATCGGCGTGTCCGCCTTCTGATGCCTTGTGCAATGGAGTACGGTCGTCCTTTGTTGTGGCGTTGACGTCTACGCCGTGCTCCAATAGGGTCTGAACAAGTTCCAAGTGTCCATTCGCGGCTGCCAAGTGAAGTGGTGTAGTGTAGTCGTTTTCTTGTGAGTTCGCATCGGCGCCGTGGTCGAGTAGCCAGAGTGCGATATCAACGATCCCGTCCTTCGATGCTGCGTGCAGTGGAGTGCGATTGTCATAAACGGTAACATCCGTGGCCGCGCCATTTCGATACAATAGCTCAGCAACTTGCCAGTGTTTGTTGTGCAATGCCGCCACCAGGGGACTCTTGTTATAACCAACCGTAGCGTTCACATGCTGTGGATATTCGGCGATGAGGTATTTTGTTAGGTCGGGAAATCCACAAAGCGAAGCGTAGTATAAGCACAACGGAACATAGTTTCCTTGGTCTCCTTGGTCATAGCCTACGGATGAAGCAGGTTTCCAAAGCAAAGAAAGGTAGTATGATAGTGAATCAAAGCCAGTGGCACCCGGTAGGAAGGACGACCATTGTTTGTCGATGTTATGCGAGTTCGAGTTGACCCATGTCGCGAAATATGGATTCGTTGGATCAAAGAGACGTCGCATCCCGTCTTCTACACGTAACGATACGCTCTCGAACTGGGCATGGCCTACCCAGTGCCGACCGGCGTACTCATGTAGAGGAGATCGACTCTCCGCTTTTTCATTGTAGGAATTTGACTGAAGCAGGATTGCCAAGCAAACTTGAGCGATGACAACGTGCGCTGATTCGAGACGGATATGAAACAGGGAAAGGTCTGCTTCCAGGTTGGCAAGGCGATCCGAAGTCAAGAACTCCTTCACCGAGAAATGAGCAAATTGTACAACGCGGTGCCCCCCGGACCGGTCCCAGGAGTCTTCATCGACGCCATCGACGATCACAATCAAGCCTGAACACGTAGAGAGAACACCTTGTTGCCCGTCATCCCATCGCCAGTCTTTATTCAGCGCTGGTATCCCGTCCTTGGCCCCATCGAAGTCGAGCGCAAGAACCTCTGCAAGTTCCTCGACGCGAAGCGGCCGAGTTGCCACAGCGAGACATTGTAGTAGACGGTAAGCTTGATGGGGGTTGACCCTCCCAATTTCTTTCAACATTCGTTCGTATGTCTCGTCCAAAGATTTAGGCAGTTCTTTAAGGACGCTCCGGACGTTCTGTGGCAGGCAATTTCGCAACGTCTCCAGCTGACAGAAGACCCATCGGAACCTGTTGAATACCGTGAACAAGCGCCGTGATTGCCCTTATGTACTCTTACATTCCGTCAGCTCTTGCTGAGAGGGTCTCGATGACATGTTCTTTGTCCTCGAGCCTCCATCTTCTCATAAATTTACCCGAGCCAGAGTAAACCACAGATCTGACGTAGTCGGCGATATCCTTCTTTTGCCCGCTTTCGTCTTGAAGGGAAACTGCCTGAGACGCGATTGACTCAAGTACATCGCTGATGTCAACCTCCGGACGACTAGCGATACAGATACGAAGACTAGGAATTCGAAGACCGACGAGGTTCTTCACGAGATCAAGGACCTGTTCGCGGGGGGATGGGACATCAGATGTGTCGGGACATTCGTCAAGAGCGTCCATAATAAGGTAAACCGAGCCTTGATTCGGAAGCGTGAGCATCTCCTTGAGACATTGCAACAAAGCGCTGTCGTTAGGCTGATGGGCGCCATTGTCGTGTGCCCTATAGAGGCGGGAGAGTATGTCGCAAAAATGATCAGAACGATTGGAAAGTTGGGTGAGAAATGAGGAAAGCAGGTTGCGGCGGGTTTGCTTGTCGATATCCCGAAAGTCAAAGTAAAAATATGCCATCGAAGCCGATCCTTCATTGCACAGGGTCGTAATATCGTTGATGATGGCAGAGCTGGTCAACGATTGTAAACTTTCCAAAACTGAAGGATATGGAGAGAAACGAACCATAGGACGCTTTTCCCAGACCCGGCTGCGAAGCCCGTATGATCCATAAGATTACGGAAGCCGTTGCAAGTAAAAGAAGCTCACGTTTTCCGTGGATCCATAGCAAGGAACCAGTCACCTTCCATTCCCCGAATTTGTCGTTTCTGATGAACCACTCGGCCGTTCCCTCGTGTTGACGATCGCTTGCAAAGTTGTGGTTTGTGGATGGATCCGGGGGAGATTGCCACCTTCTAAGTCTCTCTCGCAATTGGTTCCCTGCGATCGTGTCAGTGTTGGATACTCGACTATGACTGATGACGAACGTTTCACGTCGTCTACGTTGTCGGCTGTTTGTTGCAAGATCAATTTTGCTTCCATTGCTGTTGCCGTTACTTCCTTTCCCCCTAGACAGCTAAAAGTTTATAAAGATCCCGACAGTTGATCGCAATTTCTCACCATCGACGATTATTTGCACCCTTTTATCGACCACATCGACTCGATCGCTGACATCCTGTACGTCGCATTTGATGTCTTTCGCTTGGGCTACGACGACTTGCACTTTCTGGTCGACACTTTCCACGCCGCCGGCGACCACCGTCACATGGTTGTGGATGTCATGGGTGACCTTCAGGAGCTGTGCACTCGCCAGGAGAGACTCTTCGTTTGTCAGTTTGTCGAGCTTTTTTAGCCCATCCTCCAGATCCGTCCGCCCTGCCACCCTCTTCACAAACTTTTCTAATCAAGATGAGTATTGAGAAACGTATGGTGAAGGACGAACTCACTCGCTCGACTCTCTTTCATTTCCTTCGTGGCGGTTGCGAGTACATCCAGAACCTCAACCGTTATTTGCACCATTTTTTCCGTCATCGCCGGCGCTAGTGGAACCTCCGTGTATATCTCGAGCCGACTGAAGAAACAGTCGATACGCCCGAAGATGTCGACGAGGATGTCTTGGCTTGCGGCGACATCTCTAGCCGCCTGTGAACGCTCGGCGTTCACGAGAGTCTACACGATGGAATAAACCAAGCCACCCACCAAGAGGAGGACGCCAGCGCCAGCAAAAACGACCTTGGCGGGTGAGAAGACCTGCCGAATCTACATCAGAGCGAGATCGCTTTCAGATGTGTTGATATCCACCAAACCGACACCTTCGCCGAGCGACGCGGAGAAGGCAAAGAGAACGTTCACTGTTGGAACGAACCATTTGTTCAACGTGTCGCCAATCGGAGATGGACCAAACTGATCGGCCTGAAACGCGGCGAGAATTGCGCTAGGAGAGTCGCAGTTTTCAAACTGTTTGAAGATATCGTGATTCTTTAGATCTTGCTTTGTCTTTTTTTTGTACGACTTGAAAGCGGTGTCAAAGATGCCTTCGATATTGGAAGATGGCGGCGGCGTCGCTGCAGGAGTCTGAGACATAGAACCAGAAGCGGGAGGTCGACTCATTTCGAAGGGATGCCGCCGGTAACAGTCTGGTAGACGAGTGGGAAAATACGACAGTCGATAAGACGCCGGGGAGCATTGGGCCCTAACACACAGTAGCGCTCAGAGCATATGGTGCCAAAATTGCATTACGATGACTTATAACGTAATATCTTGAAGGTTATAAACAAGTCAAAACTATTATAAGACCCCTTGTACCTTACAGTACAGTAATCTAATTATGTTTATAGCGTCTGTTTAATAATTTATAATCTGGATAGCCCTTACCTCACAACGGTTACAGTATTATAAGTCAAAATATTTATTAAGTTATCACCTGGTTTAATTATTAATCACTCCGAATTTTGTGACGCACGTAGGTTCGACAGGCCAGCCACTCGTGCACAATATTCATGTTTACACGCCAGAGACGTTCCGGAGTTCTTTTCGGTTACCTAGCTCGTGTGAACATCTCATTACGCGCATCGAATATATTATCGCTGGTGCTTGATGAAAGTGCACAACAACGCGACGCATGCCTTGGCTACACGCTGCGAGTCAGTAAAAACTCCGGATCTGTGTCTCTACCTCTTCATGAGTCATCTTGATATCTGTAGAGAGAGAGCGATCTAGCGCGTGCGCCTTTCGCAAAGCAATCAAAACTCACACTTAGACGGATCTGCAGAGTTGCGCGTTCAGCACGACGCATCGGAGAAAAATTTGACCCTCGCAACTCACTCTTGCTGAACTCCTTCTCGCGCATTTTCTGCGTGAATCGCTGTAAGCTCGGCACGACCAGCTTCACCACCTCGTCCTCCAGCAACGCGCGCTGCTCCTCGTCGTCCTCCAGCACGCGCGCAAGCTGGTGCCGCTCCTTGATCTCGTCGAGCAGATCAAAGAACCGCGTGAACTTCTCCTTCGCCGCCGTCTTTCCCGCCCCGCCCGACTTCTCCTTGTCCTCCGCGAGCACCTGCACGAGCGGGGAGAAGTTCGAGTCAAAGTAGCCCGCCTTGGCGGTGCGGAAGTTCGAGTTGATCGCGTCCAAAGTCGGCCGCGAGAGGATTTGGCGCACGGGCGCCCGTGGCTCGAGTAGCTTCGCGCAGAGATAGGCGGTGTTGTTAAGCAAGAAAACAGAACCGAAGGCCGGGCGCCTCTGCATCCGAGAGAGCGTCGTTAGGCTGGTGATCAGGGTCGTCACGACGTCATCTTGTTTGTAGTCGGGTTAGTCAGACTACCTCTGGAGTAGACGAAAGGGCGCATACACGCATAATGTTCGATGAGTCTGCCCTCGCTCCCCGGCGCGGGCTTGCCCTGATTGGCTTTCGCCTGGATGCCGTCGCCCATCCTCCAATTCCCATCACCTAGGAGCATCAGAGTGGGCCCTACGGCGTCACGAACCTCTAATAACTGTTCGAGATATCGCGTCGTCTGCAGGAGATGTGAAGAGACCTCCACGGAATAAGAAAAAAAGACATACCGTGATTGTAAAGTCAGCACATCCCGTACCAACCTCCCCGCCTCTTCCTAGGCCTGCTAGTTTGATGTCTGCCAGGAACTCTGGGAAGCTGCGCAGGCACACGCCACGCAAAGCGTGTAGGTCCTCCTTCAGTTCATTCTCCTTCCGCTCGGCGCGCCTAGTTATAAGCTCGTCCCATCTATCTTGACGCGCTGACAGCGCCGAGTAACATGCGAGGGCGTGGAACGTATACTTGTGTAAAGAGCGCTTGATCAGAGCTGAGAGAGAAGACAGTGTTGTTTTGAAGAGGGTGGTCAGAGGGGTAAGAAGAGCGGCGTAAGTGGAAGGGAGATGCGATGGACCCGGAAGCGGAGCAACCTGGACGAGGAGATCGTACTCCTCCTGCGGCCAGAGTTAGTTTCATAACGAATGTTGACGCAAGGAACTGACCTCAACAACATCAAGAAGCTCGCTGGTCCATTTGCCCAATTCGCGCCCAGATGCGACCCCATCGGTCGTTTCCGCTCTGTCTTTAACGCGACGTCCATAAACCTCCAAGCACTTCTTCGCCCAGTTTCCTCTCATCTCGGCGTAGCCGCGTTGCGCTTCTTTGAGAGCTGACAGGATGGCGGAAGCGGCAAGGTGGGACGGGTGCGTTGCTGGCAACGGAAGAGCGCGGAGGAACTTGACGAGAGGTAGCAAGTTTGCGAGGTCGTCACGAGGGAAAGGGGAGTATTGGAAGTCTGAACCGGCAGGGTGACTGCCTGTCGAGCCCGAAGCAACGAGCTTTGTGAACAATTGGGCGAGCTTCTTAGCTCCGGTTTCAACCAACCTCGCCTGGAAACGAGGGTGTGAGAAAAGAAAAGAGAGGACAGACGAGATCGACTCCTGACAGTATCGCGTTGATTCTCCTCAGCCGACCCAAAGGCGATGCTAGCGTTTAGACGCTCCAACGCGTCGGTGTACACGTCAAGTTGATCAGGCTGGGGACTTAGAGATAAAAAGAGGTTTGAGAGTTCGTGAGATTTTTCAATGTGACTGACGACGTACCCTCGCAGGATCAACGCCTCCTCCGCGGCTATCCCCTCCTGGTTGCTCGCCACTTCATCTATCTTCTGCAGCGCACTATCGATATCTGGTAGCTCATCAGCATTCAGAACGAAGCGGTGGGAGTACGGGACACACTATTTCCGCGCTTGGTAAGAATTTGAGTTGATGTGTAAAGAGGGAGAATGGTCTTCTCAAGTTTGACTAATCGACTGTCGAAACTTGTCAAGATGGCTGAAGGGACCTGATAAGACAGGGGCGCAGGAAAGGATGTGTTGGCGCACAGGTCATTCTCTGAGATATCTGGCGTGTTTTGTTGAGGTTCTGTTCCAACTAATGTCGCCGTCAGGGAAACGCTGAAGCCGTCGTCGACACAGAAGAGAGGCGTACGAGCTCTATCTCGGCTGTTTCATCGTCCATGTTAGAGGTAGTTCGTCACAGCATAGGCTGAGATACGAGAGCGCGACGTAGGGAGTCGATATGGCGACGGGGACGTGTATCAGATAAGCACTGTACAGTACTCTTTTAATCCATGTGCTCCTCGGGAAAACTACCCCATGTAGCACTTCATTTTTAATACATTTACGCATTCCATGTTGTCGACATTAACATTCCGATGTCTCCTGCTCCGATATCCCACTGGCAGAACATACCGCCGGCGTGAGGTGCTGGCCGTGTCTTGAGCTTTAAATTGAGCGTTGTCACTGGACATGCTTCTTACGTCTTTCCGCGCCCCCTCTTCGTGTCTTGAGTGGGCCCAGTACAGTATCGGGCCCGGTGCAGCAAGTCCCTTTGCCTTTGGTACCTTGACCAGCACACGATAAAAAATGATTATGACATCAGAAATGTTGGTTGGGACAAGCAGACAAATCGTGTGAAAGGAGCATGGCCCATTCCAAATTCAACACAGTCGCTTCGCACTGCGCATGACCATTCAAGGCGAGAACGGAGCCTTAAAGACATTGGTTCCAAAAATAGAATTTAAATTTGTCGACTTTGATGCTTACTTTTTGCAGGACCACGATGTATATCAATCTTGTTCCTTGGTGACAGCGCCAAACCAAACCCTCCCTTTTCTTCCCCGCGAGGGACCCATGGCCTTGTCTGCCGACGAAATCATAGTCATCGAGAGGCATCTGTGCGATTTTCTTTGCTTCTAGCATGTTCAGATTCCCTACAACGCATTCATTTGCATTTGTTACAGGTTTCTGAATTATGTGTTCAACACATTCCCTGTTGGTGAGTTGGCAGCAATCGTGTCGTACCTTCCAGTGGCTCAGAGCATTGTTAGCAATTCTCTACTATGACTACGTGCTCACCTTGGCCCGTGAAGTCGAGTATTTCTGGCCGAACCCCTACCGTACGGGATGGGTCTCGTCCGTTTTCTTCCTCAACCGTTACTTTGCTATTTTTGGGTACATACCAATTGTCATAAGCCTCATTCCTAACACGTCACGCGAGGTGCGTACAGCAGTATCGTCATCTGCATTTGTTAAATAGATCACTAGCCTCAAACTGCGTACGTGCTCAAGCTCCCCTGCATTCGCTGACCGTTTTGTTAACGCGAAGTTAGCTGGCAAGCGCATCATTACAAAGGCTACTTTGGTATGGCCTTGCAGTTGCTCGTTTCCGGTGAGCTATCGTACCCAGACTTTCTCTGAAGTTTAACCATATAGTCGTAGTACTCTGTTCGATGCGGGTATACGCCTTATATAACAAGAACAACTGCATCCTATTGGCCCTGGCTGCTTTGGCCGGTGCAAGTATCATTGTCGGCTTTGTATGCACTTACCCTGGACGTCATTTGGCCCTTAACTGATCGTGTGACAGATCGCGATCGCCACAGAATCGGGCGACGTGGTGACCCGCGTACCACCTTTTATGATACCTATCTGCAATCTGAGCCTAGGTCTTTCTGGCGAGGGGTGCGCCTTTTTTTTCTTTGTTCTCAGCCATGCCTTACTTGACTATTTCAGAGGTAGCTGTGAGTCCTGACCCGGTGACGCGAGCATGATTGTGCTTAGCACACTACCTCCAGTTCTATCTATCGCGTGGGGCGGTCTGCTGGCCTTTGATGTCGCTATCTTCGTCCTTACGCTATACAAAGCGGTAAAGGTGGGCTATAGTGCCCCGTTTATCCAGATGCTTGTCCGCGACGGTGAGCGCATCCGCATTACCTACATCAATAGTTGACCGAATCCGTTTAAGGATCATTGTACTTCGTGTACGGTTTGCGCATCTAATGATCTTCTACCCTGATTTATACTGTTGACTGTTCTGTGGATCCTCAGTGTACTTTTACTTGTCAATCTGGCCAACATTTTGACATTACAAGTACGCCATCCCCCTTGTATGTAGTACAGATCCACCACACACTAACCCCGTATCGACTTCTAGTTTGCCCCAGTACGTCTCTCCATCGTCAGCTGTTCAGGGCTTGTCTTACCTCAGTGCCCTGCATAGACATTACTGAAGAACTCCGTGACCCCGTTAACAAACGTGTTTGTATCTTTTGACCCGCGGTTGCATTCCTCCCCTCCACAGTTGCTCACAGACATTTAGTCTCTCCTCGACGCTCATTTCGCGTCTCATGCTCCGGCTACGGTCAGACCGAATTCAGCGTGGACATCACTCACTCGGGACGGTGGAAACCGTGGATGCAGACCAAGACGCAGACTTCAGTTCATCGCTATCGGAGCTGAGCAGCTTCTGGTTCCCCGACGACTCATAGCGCTGGTGAGAGTGAATCCCCCTCTGGACGCGTCGTCTGGCAGGAGACCGAGAACGGACAGCGTCGGATCACCGACGCTTGTGGACAAAGGGGCTACTAAGCCTCACGTACTGTAGACATTTCCTGTGATACACATCTGTCGAGACTGTCGTAGTACTGGTAAATTGGCAGGACTTAGATAGCTCGGAAATCTGTACTATATAGCACTGACAGTAGCTGCCATGCAGTCCATTCCTAGCGGTTTCATCGCAAGCGTGGAGGGTTGCGCAGCTGCTTAATAAGCCATAATCCCCACCATAGCCGTCCCGGAAGCGACCCGAGCGCCACTGTGAGTCAGAACCCCAGGCCCCAGGGCCGACGAAGGGCGTTGCCGCTCTTGTTGCCGCTTCATCAATTTTCCTATGATGCCGCCACATCCCTACTGTACCTGTACAACCGACAGGCAGGTGGTGACATGATTGCATGATCATTCAAGTTGTGGGCTTTTACCACAGTTCTGAATTATGTTACTGTATACAGCAACTCTTGACTTGGTTGGCTATGGGACAAAGTATGGGACAATCAGGCAAAATGTGTGAAAAAGGTCGTGGTCATTTACATTCGTGACTTGCACTGTCAAGGACGGTCACTCCCCATCGAGCCTGACATTCAAGGCAAGCCGAATTGTGTCGACCTGCCAGGAAAGTGTCAGGTCCCGGAAGTCAATTTCGAATCTGTGAACTTTGGTGCTCACTTCTTGGCTCACTTTGGCTGGGCATTTGTATATCAACCACTTGTTCCTTGGTGACATGGCAGCCAACTTCTCCCTTTTCTTCCCCGCCAGGGATTCTTGGCGATGTCTATCGACGAAATCACAGTCATCGAGAGGATTTTGTGCGATTTTCTTTGTCTCTTGAATGCCAACAATGCATTGAATCATTATTACAGGTATCAGAGCAGACTGAACTACGTGTTGAACACGTTCCCTATTGGTGAGTTGGGAGCAGTCGTGTCAAGCCTTTCAGCGGCTTAGAGCACTGTTAGCGATTCTCTATTATGACTATGCGCTCACCTTGTCCCGTGAAGTCGAGTATTTCTGGCCGAACCCATACCGTACGGGATGGGTCTCGTCCATTTTCTTCCTCAACCGTTATTTCACCATCTTGGGGCACATACCGATTATCATAGGCCTAATTCCCAACAAGTCGTGCGAGGTGGGTACAGCAATTCTTCGCAATATCGCCTGCGTTGGTTTAATCACCATGCCTCCGATCCCTAGCCTCAAAATGCGTACGTGCTCAAGCTTGCCTACATTCACAGGCAGTTTTGTTAACACCCAGATAGCTGGAAAACACATCATTATAAGGGCTACTTTGGAATGGCCCTGCAGCTGCTTGTTGCCGGTGAGCTACCGTAACCCCATTTTCTCGGACTCTCACCTTATAGTCATAGCACTCTGTTCGATGCGGATATACGCCTTATATAACAAGAACAACCACATCTTATTGGCCCTGGCTGCATTGGCCGGAGCGAGTATCATTGTCGGCTTCGTACGCACTTACCCCTGGACGTCATTTAGCCCTTAACTGATTGTGTGACAGATCGCGATCGCCACAGAATCGGACGACGTAGTGATCCGCGTACCACCTCCTATAATGCCTATCTGCCATCTGAGCCTAGGGCTTTCTGACGAAGGGTGCGCCATTTTCTGCTTCGTTCTCAGTCATGCATAACTGGACTATTTCAGAAGTAGCTGTGAGTCTTAACCGCGCAACGCGAGCATGATTGTGCTTAGCACACTACGTCCAGTTCTATCTATCGCGTGGGGCGGTCTGCTGGCCTTTGATGTCACTGTCTTCGTCCTCACGCTATGCAAAGCGGTAAAGATGGGCCATAATACTCCACTTATTCGGATACTTGTCCGTGACGGTGAGCGCATCCGCATTATCTATGTCAACGGATGACCAAATCCATTCCAAGGATCATTGTACTTCGTGTACGGTTTGCGCTTCTAATCTCCTAGCCGGATTGTTGACCATTCTGTGGATCCTCAGTGTACTCTTTTTTGTCAATCTGGCCAACATTTTGACATTGCATGTACGGCCCTCCCTTGCAGTATAGAACGACCACACACTGACCCCCAGCGGGTTCTAGTTTGCCCCAGTACGTCTCTCCCTCGACAATTACTCGAGGCTTATCTTACCCCGGAGCCCTGCATAGACATTACTGAAAAACTCCGCGACTCCGTTAACAAATGTGTTGGTATTTTTTGACCCACTGGTGCACTCCCTCCCCTCTGTGACTGATTCTCATCGACATTTAGCCTCTCCTCGACGCTCATTTCGCGTCTCATGCTCCGGCTACGTTCAGACGGAATTCAGCGTGGACATCACTCACTCGGGACGGTGGAAACGGTGGACGCGCACTTCAATTCATCGCTTTCAGAGCTGAGCAGCCTCTGGTTCCCCACAAATACGACGTCTCATAGCGCCGGTGAGAGTTTTGAGATGGAATCCCCCTCTGGACGCGTCGTCTGGCGGGATACTGAGAACTGACAGCGTCGGACCGACGCTTACGGACAATTCTCGCGTACTGTATGATAATTATCTGTTGTAGTACTGGTACTTAGCAGGACTTTAGAAGGCTTAGATACCTCGTAAAATTGTACTATACATTGGGATCTAGCTAGTTGCCATGCAGTGTTGCAGTCCATACACTGGCAACTTCATCACAGGCGTCGAGGGTTGTGAAGTTGCTTCAGGTTACCCTCCGTAGCATCCACGTGCCAGCGAGCGACACGAACGCCACTCAAAAGGAACCGACGACAGGCGTTGCCGCCTCATCATTTTCCTGCGTCCTAGAAAACAAATGGTTCATTGGTTCGCAAGAACGCCCCCACTGGCACGTCCCTACAGTACGACAGCCGCGCGAGTGGCGGCCCATGATCACTTGGGGCCTCCGCCGTTGCTTCTAGTCCCTAATTACGTTGCTGTATATACAGCACTCGCTACCTATTTGGTGCCTCACTCCTTGCCTCACTCCGAGTCGGCCTTAGACCTCAGACCCATCGCCACGTTCTTTTTTGTTCCTCTAGATCTGCCTCGTTCGCTGGGCCTACAGTCGGCACCCTCAGCTGGCTCTGTCAGCTCTTAGGTGAAAACCGGCCACGCAATATCCTTCCCTCTGCTTTGCACTCCGCGCGATTGTCCACAACCGTACAGATGACACCTATCTTTCCCCTTCTCATTCAGGCACCTGGATAAATCGCTCTGCACGTCCGTGGAGCTGCGTTCGTGCTCTACCGCCGGGGAAGGGGGGGCGAGTCGTACTTGGCTAGTGATATATTCTTCTCTGGATAGTTCTGTTGGTGTCTCAAGTTGACCTGGGCCCATCATGGTCATGGTGGACCATTGGGCGGCTGGCCCAGGTACACTGACGTACAACGCCTCCATGCTCTAGACTTTCCGGGAAAAGTAATATCCTAGTTTTCCAGACCTATCCTTACCTTTCTTTCAGCCTCCGGATAAATCGAACTGACTCAGATCCTAGTAGCCGAGAGGGATAATTAATATAGTATATAAGATTTGTGTGTAGGAGCGCGGGAAGCGCGACTCAGCGTTTTGGGAGAAACGGCTGAGGTATGTACTCTAGGACTATGAAGCATATAAGTACGAAAGAAATAAAATTTTCTTATGAGTAAAACTACACTGGATGGAAAATACACTCTTACCATTGACAAAATTTAGGCATATCCAATAATAAAAGGTATTTTTTATTCACAATTTTTCATACATAAAATGTTGATAAAGTAACTAAATATTGTCAATACAATTTCAAAGCACAATATGTAAACAATATAATTTTCCTTTTCCATAATATTGTCGGAATATTATAGAGGTTATACTATGTATCTTGTTGAAATATTTCACATGGTAATATCTTGATAAAATGTTTTTGTGGTTGAACTCTCAACCTTGCCTGAACCCTCTGAACTGAGCCACTGTTGAAGATATTACCATGTGAAATATTTTAACAAGGTACATAATATAACCTCTATAATATTCTGACAATATTATGGAAAAGGAAAATTATATTGTCTACATATTGTACTTTAAAATTGCATTGACAATATTTGGTTACCTTATCAACATTTTATGCATGAAAAATTGTGGATAAAAAATACCTTTTATTATTGGCTATGCCTAAATTTTGTCAATGGTAAAAGTGTATTTTCCATTCAGTGCTAGAACCGCGGTCGAGCAACTGAGCTCGACATATGATAATCTTGTGCTGCCGGTCCAGCCGGCCCGGACCCCCCCGACGCTTACACGTCGTGTGTGGCTGCAACTCCAACATTGTGCACTGTTTATTTACTCATGAGAGGTCGATTCTGCCGCGCTTCTCGCGACTTTGTAGTTGATACGATTCTGAAGAATCTGAACGAGAACTGACTGCATTGTTGGTAGGGCGCATGAATCATGATGCACGCCGGTTTTGCTCCGCCTGGCTTGGGGTTTGGGTTTTTCGCCTGTGTGCTTACCTTCTGTTCCTGCCATACAGCCCATACCATGAGCTTCTCGAGACCTGAAATTTGCTCGCCCATCACGGAACATCCGAGTCCATCTCATAAACATTTCTTTAGCCATGCAAACCTTGACTCTATCTCCCTCTCCCAGCAAACTCGACATTTGCAGATAAGATCGATGGACGTCACGTCATCCACGTCCTCTCCACTTTCAAGTTTCCACCAATATGGCGGTGTCGAATTTCGGAATGAGAAAGAGCCTTGCTTTTGCCTTTTCGGCTTTCGCGGAGATGCACGGCGTGGCTCCTGCTGCAACTCTCTCTCACACTTTCCCTCCGAGTCGTCCTCATCGAACAAAGTTAAAAGCAGTGTTAAGAAGGATATTTGTCCTGCTGTACGCTCTCGCGGAGGAAACTCTGGGTCGCTGGTGAGCACTCCTGCAAACGTCCCAATGGCCAGAGCGCATCTGTCCCGACAAGTTCTTTCTCAACTGAAGGGTCCATCGTCGTCTAAAGTATCTACCCCTTAGGCTACACAGTTTCCCTATCCTCTATTGTGGGCAGTTGATACAGTTACGCTCCTGGTTCGTGCCAATTGGCAGCATTGTGGCGTTGCGAGTCGGATGACACTAACAGTCCTCACGGTCCTGCAGGCTGGGTAGTACGGATCCACCACGGGCTGAACTCCCAGCAGACGTGGTGTTTTGTTAATCTACTAGTTAGTACTGTCCCTTGGATAGAGCACACCGATATCATTGGTATTACGAGAACTGCGATCCCGGTAAGAACTGTAGGTAGAGAGTCAAAAGAGGGACACTGGCATTGTAGACTCGGAAGGTACAATTAGCTAGGATGACAACGGGGTTTGAACCCGAAAGTCGGGAGGTAGCAAGGCTGAAGAGACGTGCGTGAGCTGGTGACGGTCCGGAGAGCAGATGGTCCTATAGGACTTTCAAGTTGCCTCTCTACTTCAAGGGCGGCCTTACTCAACTGCAACTGTAGTCGGGTTGGAACAGTTCCGAGTCTCGGGTCGGAGCAATCTTCCGCCATCCGCCAAATCGAGACCCCGGCCCGACTCCGCGAACGGTAAACACGGCCAGTCCACTGCCGGTCCGCACCGCGCTTGGACCAGCCTGAGTGAACACCCCCGACTCGGAGTCTCAGGCCTCAGGTTCAAGTGATGGCTTCGCAGAACCAAGGATTCACTCATTTTGTGGTTGGTTACGAGTCTACTTAGCTGGTAGTAGCCTGGTACAAACACCTTTCCGTGTTGTAGCGTGGACACGGGCCGGTTTCAAGATACCGTTCCGCTTCTGCTCGCCATCAGATAACCAAGAATTCCTGCAAGTGGACGCCTATATCCCAAGCGAAAGACTGGCGGGTTGGTGCCCAGCGCTAGAGTAGCGAGACGGCCAGGGCAAGCAATCAGAATTTTCCCAAGCGACCTATCACCGTGACAGCACGTGGTGATGCCATATCTTTTGTCATTCACTTCCCTCCCAACGCAATGGCTCAATTCTCAAGCCAGATTTGTCCAGGATGGCCGTAACTGGTACAGTCATACAAACTGAGCGACCGCTGAGCGCTTGGCTGCATCGCTCCCCCCATCGATGTTACAGTCGCCCCCAAGGTTTGAAGATGATCATCTCGGTGAGGAGACCTCGTTGCTCCCCGAAGACGATGCCACACGAAACCCTACCCCACTGCCTAAACTGCAAATTGCGGTTATCATCTCCGTGTGGTTCGCCGAGTCCATCATATCCAATTCAATAAGCCCCTACCTCAACCAGGTACTGTAAACCGGTTGGACTCCACGAGACACACAAGGCTTGACGTCTGCACTAGCTGGTGAAAGAGCTCCCGATCGTTGGTGGTGACGAAAGGAAGGTTGGATACTACACAGGGATCATAGTACGTCTCACTTACTCTCTTGAGGGGAGCACCGGGCCTACTATAACTATAACAAAGGTATCTGCACATTTCGCTGCAGAGGCCGTCACTGTACTCCATTGGAACCGCCTTTCCGACCATATCGGTCGCAAACCCGTTCTTTTGTTGTGCCTTATTGGTGTAATCGTTTCCGTCATCGTGTTTGGCCTCTCCCGCTCATTCTGGGCGCTTGTCCTCAGGTGCTTCCTAATTAACTGACACCATTGAGAGTATCGTTCGCTGACGTACAGTTATAGCCGCGCATTGCATGGCGCGCTAAAGGGATACGGTGGTGTCGTGAAAAGCATGACGGCGGAGCTCACGGACGAAACCAATGTTGCACGGGGGTTTTCAATGTTACTAATGTCCTACTCTCTTGGTGATGCCATTGGGTCAGTCACACCTTCCGCGGTCCACCACCTCGTTCCACCGCTGAAATGTATGTTCTTAGTCCTTTCATCGGGGGCATATTATCGCGACCGCAAGACCGTTGGCCAAGCGTCTTTTACCACTCTTTCTGGGCTCAATACCCGTACTCCCTTCCATGCTTCGTGACTGCCGCTTGTGGTTGCGCCTCGTTCACAGCCAATGTGATATACCTGAAAGAGGTTTGTCTACTGTTCTCTATTCCACGAACTTGAAACACGATATATATATTCATATCAGACAGTGAATTGTGGTCTGCTCACTGGCCTCCGTCCTCCGAGTCTAGAGACTAGTTCGGATGCCGCCGGGGAAGAACCAGCTAGCATTTTGCACGCCGTACCACCGAAAGGCTTAGAGAAGCCGCCTCCGCTAAGCTCAATTCTCACAAGACCTGTCTTAATCTCCATAACTAGTTATTCAATTCTTGCGCTCCTTTGCATGGCATCGATCGCACTGGCCCCACTAGTCTGGTCGACGTCGATCGAATTAGGTGGGCTGGGCCTGAGCCCATCGTCCATCGGCTTGTGGATGTCTGGCTATGGGTGCATGAATGGCATCGTCCAATACGCCCTTTCCCCGCGCCTTATATCACGCTTTGGTCCAAGAGCTGTCTTTCTTACCAGTGTCTCAATCTGCGCGCTCATCTACGCCTTATTCCCTTTCGAGAACTTGGCGCTCCGCTATGCCTTCGGTGGTTCGGGAGTGGCGGAGAGGCTGCTCATCACGTTACAGATATCGTTATTTTGTGTCGCCCAGATGGGATTTAGTAAGTTGATCCCATATCCCCCCAGCTGCGCTGGCACTGACGGTGCACAAATCCATTAGGCGCCGTTTATATGTACATTTCTTCTGCCGTTTCTAACAAGCGACTGCTGGGCGCGACGTATGGCCTCGCGCAGATGGTGGCGGCGATCCAATGCATGGCCGGACCAGCGGCAGCGGACTGGCTGTTTGCGTTCTCCCTTACTAACAACGTTTTGGGTGGGAACTTTGCATACGTGATCCTCGTCGGTTTAGTTGGTGTTGGTCTGTGCGTTTCGGCGCAGCTTCCACGGAACATGTGGACACATAGAAGTAACTAGAGGCAACCGGACTGTAACAGCTTGAGACCGAGGGCACAGATTCAGCGCCTGCCGGCATGATATATAAAATGATATCCATCAGCGTGCCAGCGTAACGTGTCATGATATACATGTTGTTCCCTGACTATTCACACAGTAAGTGTTACCAGAGCGCAAATGGCCATCGTAGAAACGATCATCGCTGTCCCTCAACGATTCACGGGTGCATCCGTCGGTCTGTGGGTCTGCATGCTCCAGAACCTCCAGACCTGCATACAAGATTTCACGTTTATCGATACATCCCTTAAACTATCTTCGCGATCCAAGTTTTTTCTTACTCTTACTGAACTGTAGACTTCTTTGAGCAAGGGATTGAGCCATGAATTGAACAACCTTCCAAGCAACCTTCCGCCGAATCAAGGTACCGCACGTCTCAGTACCAGCCCGCGGACAGTGGACCTGGAACATTGAGCACCAAGCCCGGGCTGCGCTTGGCCTGTTCCCGAGTCGTTGCTTCTTGCGTTGCTTATTCTCTCGTTTCGCAGCCTTAGCCTGAGGGTGGGCTGCACCTACAGCACATTACCGCACAGGTAGAAGTTCGCTTTCCGCCGTGATTGACTAAGATGCCGTTCCACGTTTGTCCCAACACCATCAGGCGGTTGATTAGACACAAGATTAGACACCTAAAGTGAAGGCCTACGGTGTGGTACCTGGCCGCGGCGCTGGAGCAACGGTGATCAAACCGGGCAATCGGGACTTCCCTGAGGACTTCTTTGCGGATACAGTTTACGTGTGACTCATCTACTTGATGTGCGTGGCGATGCTGCGTTCAAGCCAGATTGGCAAGGAAGGCGGCAACTGCTACAGGCACTCGAGGCACGTGATATAAATTGAGCGACGGTTGGAATTCACGTTTCCCGTGGTCCCCCCATCGATGTCACAGTCGCTTCCAAGATTTGAAGACAATCATCACGACGAGACCCCATTGCTCCCCAAAGACGATGCCGCACGAAACCCAACCCCACTATCTAAACTGCAAATTGCGGTTCTCCTCTCCGTCTGGCTCATCGAGTCCCTCATATCCCATTCCATAAGTCCCTACCTCAACCAGGTACTGTACATTTGCTGGACTATTCGTTAGGCTTGACGTCTGCTCCAGCTCGTGAGAGAGCTTCCGATCGTCGGCGGTGATGGAAGGAGGGTTGGATACTACACTGGGATCATAGTACGCCTCACTCTCTAAAGGGAAGGGACGCTCACCCGACCAACTGTATGGTAGGTGTCCACGCATTTTGCTGCAGAAGCGGCCACTGTGCTTCATTGGAACCGCCTGTCTGACCATATTGGTCGCAAACCCGTGCTTTTGTTGTGTCTTATGGGTGTAATCATTTCCGTCATCGTATTTGGTCTCTCCCGCTCCTTCTGGGCGCTTGTCTTTAGGTACTTTCCACGTAAATGACATCATTGTTCGCTGACGCGATGATTACAGCCGAGCCTTGCATGGTGCACTGAAGGGATACGTTGGTGTCGTAAAAAGCATGATGGCAGAGCTCACGGACGAAACTAATATTGCGCGGGGGTTTTCGATGTTACCAATGTCTTACTCTCTTGGTTATGCTATTGGGTCAGTCACACCATCTACGATTCGCCACGCTCCAGCACTGAAATCCAGCTTTTAGGCCTTTCATTGGAGGCATGCTATCACGACCGCAAGATCGCTGGCCACACGTCTTTTCCCACTCCTTCTGGGCTGAATACCCATACTTCCTTCCATGCCTCGTGGTTGCTGGGTGTGGTTGTGCCTCATTCACTGCTAGTTTGATATACCTAGAGGAGGTTTGTTTACTGTCATCTGTTCCCTCTAACACGATACATTCATATCAGACAGTGAATAGTGGTCCGCCCACTCGCCTCCGTCCTTCAGAGACAGAGACCAGTTCTGATACTGATACTGCCGGGGAAGAATTGCCCAGCATTTCGCTCCCCTTGCCACCGAAAGGGTCGGAGAAGCCGCCTCCGCTACGCTCCATTCTCACAAGACCTGTCTTGATCTCGATCTCCAGTTATGCAATGCTTGCGCTCCTTTCCATGGCAGCAGTCGCACTCATTCCGCTAGTCTGGTCGACATCGGTCGAGTTTGGCGGGCTAGGTATGAGCGCAGCATCCATCGGATTATGGATGTCTGGTTCTGGATGCGTGAATGGCGTCGTTCAATACGCCTTTTTCCCGCGTTTTGTGTCACGCTTTGGCCCTCGGGCTGTCTTTCTTGCCAGTATTTCGACGTGCGCGCTTATCTATGCTTTATTCCCATTCGAGAACTTGGCGTCACGTCATACCTTTGGCGGTTCAAAAGTGACGGAGAGGCTGCTCATCGTGTTACAGCTCTCGTCGTTATCTATCGCCCAGATGGGATATAGTAAGTCCATCCCATGCTCCTGGCTGCACGCTGGCATTGATGGTGCACATATCCATCAGGTACCATATATATGTACATTTCTTCCGCCGTTCCTAACAAGCGATCGCTGGGCGCAACGAATGGCCTTGCGCAGACGGTGGTGTCGATCCAACGCATGGTTGGGCCAGCGGCAGCAGACTGGCTATTTGCATTCTCCCTGACGAATAACGTTCTGGGTGGGTACTTTGCATACGTGGTTCTCGTTGTTTTAGTTGGTGTTGGTCTGTGCATTTCGGCCAAACTTCCACGGAACACGTGGACACATAGCAGTAACTAGAGCCCCTCAGGGGCAATGTACGCTTTCGCTCTCGTTCATTCTCGCGCGTTCTGCTGGCCTCTATTGATTTGCAGACTCGGAAAGCTGCTTAAGGCACATAAAGGCAGTCATGATGTAGGTGTATGATTACTATGACTTCACTCTCTCGAAAGTTCCTTTGCGTTTCCGTTTACGTCTGAAGGATCACTTGTAACCTTGAATCGGAGGCAAGCGCGACTTGTTTCCGTTTCCGTCTCGTGCCTGGCTTACTATAAGGCTCTCGTTTTTGAAAACCATTCAATACTAGTACTATAAACAGGTTCAAAAGGAGCCCCAGAAGTGTATCCAAGGGCATCCCTCCTCTTCCTCATACCACCACCATCCCCTGTGTTGGTACTACATACCATTGCCAAATTCTGCAAACAGAGCGTACGCCTGGTGTCCTCGCGAACTCTGTCAGTCTAGAGCTCTATGGAGCAGCAATCTCACAACCGTTACTCGCTGTTGGACACAATGTCCCCACCCCCCACCAACATTACTATCACTGGTGGCCCTGTAATGGAGGCTACAGATGCCGGTTCCAAACCCCCTCCGAGCCCCCACTCCCCTTCCTCTGAAATTGAGAGTCTGAATAAGTCGACTCCAGCACCCACCCAGGTCGCCATGAAACATGCCCTGGGCTACCCTCTTAGCAACCCATCCACAGACTCGCCCACTCCACAGCTCGTCACTGATGGAGTGCGGGCCCTGGAGCACCTAGTCTACGCGGACGACCACCCGAACTTCGCGCCAGACCCCGCAGACTACGTGGACGACCCCTCCTACCTACATCTCCTACACCTGTTGAGATCGAGCGCAGATAATGCGCGATGAGTATTTGCTTCCGTCTCGCGTACTTTAAAACTTACTCTAGCATAATCCATCTGTCTCTGTCCTGTCCCCCTGAATATCTACTAGCATGACAGCCATACGTATTACGCTTCTGACTCCGTAGTACAAGTACTTTCGTTCCCCCGTACCTAGCACCTCAGGCATCGCTCGTACACGCGCGATACTGAGGTGAGCTCACTTTAACATTCGTTTACTTTCCACACGCTTACGCCTGGATAGACTTCTGTGTTCTATCTAGGTAAATACATTGCCGAGGCATCGCTCGTACACGCACGATACTGAGACTTCTGTGTTCTATCTAGTTCGCCTCGCGCGCTGTTTCCGAGCTCCCGAAACTATCCATAACTCACAACACTAACTCCACCCAATCCTGAGCGCCCTGGAAGACTCCCAGAGCTCCCAAGCCTTGGAAGATACCATGGTGGCCACACAAGCCAAGTTGCTCCACGACCTCTGGGTCAAAGAAATTGGCCGTGTAGCCCCACAAACCATTGAAGCCCTCCAAGCTGACTACACTGTCAACACAGTGGGAGACCCCAACGTCTGGGAACTCGCCTGCTGGATGCACAGAGCTCACACCACCCGCCTTCAAGCATTCCTCTTGGCTCACAAGCCACTTGACACGCTCCTAGCACAGGTAGAACACGCCTTTGCCACATGCCTCACACGACTCCGCAGGCACATTGGCAACCATTCCATTAACACCCAGGAAGCATGGGAATTAATTGCCTCCTGGAGAGCTCATGGCCCTACCGCCTCACTCCCCACCTCTCTCCCCTCACCCGGGCCAAGCACCCAAGAAGCCATGAGGCTGGCAGCCCCCTCCCTGGCGGCTACATTCTTCCCATCACCTGGCCCCAGCACTCAGGAGGCCATGTGCAACGCTGACCTCTCACCAGCATCAACCGCATACCTGTCACCCGGCCCCATCACGCAGGAGGCCATGAAACAAGTCACCATTGGCCCAAAGGGCACCGAGTCGAACCCCATCGAACTCGATTCACAGTCATCTGTCGAACTTGTCAACCCACGCATGACTCAATCCATCCAATGAGCCCAACGGAGAGCCACACGCTCCCAAAGCTCTGTTTGACCCCCTCGCAGCCGCCACCCGTCACTGTCCCTCCAGGACCTGGCCACTGCCGCAGACAACGACAACGGGAGCAATTCATCCACCACTCCCACGGCACCTTGGCCACATGCCATACCGCAAGAAGATTGGCCGTCCGAGTGGGGATCGCACACCCCCTCCGACCACTCCTCGCTAGACCACAACTCTGGGGATCACCTGAGGCACCCGATAGTGGTGGATACGCCGTCGGCGCCCACCCCGGAGTCAACTCAGTCCCCCCCCACCGACATGGGCCACCTGGACCCCAAAGGGAGAATGAGCACGAGAGGCGCCGCCCCTCGCCTGCTCTCCCCAATGGAGGTCGTCTGGGCAGGCTCCACCCAGTCCCAACAGGCACGCGCGACGCTTGACGAGCTCCGCAACCTGCTGCAGGCCCCCCCCCCCCCGATGAACGAAGTGACAGCGGTTTTTACTGCCCAAGCTGATGACTCCATCCGGTGGGCAGAAAACTGGGCCAACACCATCGCCCCGCTTAGGGAAGGATATGTGAGGTACACGTTGAGTGACCCCATTCCCCCCCTCGCTGGTGGCAACCGGATCAAACCCCCCCAAGCCCTCGATGCTGCATTCCGCATTGTCAAGAGTGCTATTGGGGTGGGCTTCGATAAGCCCGGCTCTCCAGAGGAAAGATCCCTCGCAGCCAGCCACTGGTTCCGAGGTGCATCAGCCCTCTTGGGCGCCACCATAAGAGGTATGTTAGTGAGCCAAGGTTTCTTTGACCAAGGCTTGTGGCCTCTTGACCCATGCATTGATACGTTTACACTTGCCGAGGACCTGGAGAGACCGAGCACCCAGCTCGAACTCCTGCGTTCCATGGCAGAGCAACTCCTCTCCGAACTGACGGTTCAAGGAGAGGACAGGCTCAACTGGGAGGACCTATGGAACTCCGTTAAAGAACAGGAGATTCTCATGCTGAGAGATGGGCTTCGAGCCCAGCATGAAAAAACGATTGGAGCGTGGGAGCGCAAACTCGTGGCAAGCCTGAAGGGCAAGGCCATTGATGTCGCACTCGCTGGTCTAATTGAGGACCTTGAGGCAGAAGGCTCATCCTGCGAGTCGGGAGCCGAGCGTGCGAAACAGGTCCTCATGAAAGTCAAGAAGCGGGTGGGGAGGAAACCCGTGCCCAAGAGGCAGATCACTGAATGGCAGAACGAATACGTACAGGAGGCACACGAAGCCACCAAAGCTGAGGCATACGCCCAGGCTGAGGCGGAGTGGCGTACCTGGAAGGAGACCGAACTGGCTAAAGCCTCGGGCGAAGCCATGCGTCGACTCTCCATTGATTACATTATTGAGCGGTGTGGACCCGATGTGGAGGCAATCATAGCTGAGAAGCGGGCCTTTGCAAAGGACTATGTCCACTGCAATTACCAGACGTGGGTGGACCAGGCTCTGACGGAGCGTTGGCCATCCATCGAGGAAGAAGCGCAGAGATGGACCCAGGAAGATGCCCTAACCAGGGAACTATGGGCAATCTACCCAGACATATGGGAGGAAGCCTACTCCCAGGCGCGAAAAGATGCCAAAGAAGCAGCAGCCTGGCACAAGGAAAAACTCACCATGGAGAAGATCCAAGTCGCTGACAGAGATCACCGAGCGGAGGTCTACAAGCTCACCCTCAAAGCATCTGGCAGCGCGAAGAAAGCCAATGCCCACCAAGAGGCAGGAAAGAAGACCCGCAAGAGAATAGTCGACCTCAAGCGCTCCTCCACAGAAGAAATCAACCAACTCACGGCTGACCTCGACCACTCAGAAGCCGACCCCATCATCTCCAAGGAAGACCTCATCGCCACGGAGGACCTTCACCAAATCGTTCTTGAAGACGCCAACTATGGCAGTGGTGAACCCCCCAACATGGCCGCAAAGCTTGGCGTAGCCATGGGCATGGTCCAACCTATCCATGGACTAGCACCCCAGGTACGCCCTCACCTTGGTTTTGCCCCTAAAGCAGAGACAATTGGGGAACCCACCCCCACGCCCTCTCCCCCACACTTACCGGTCATGATTGCCCCGATAGACGTAAACGAGGAGGTCGCAGAAGGTCGCACACTATACACGTCGATCCATGCACCAGAGGTCGAGCCCTCCCCTTCTCCGGCGGTGACCGAGCAACTGAGCACCGAGAAGCAGCCCGTGGCGAATGAAATGTTCGCCATGTTGCAGCAACTCATCGCCCCGTTGCATGCGTCAATCGACTTGCTGGCCCGAAAGGTCAACGAAATCGATGAATGCACGGCACCAAAGCCAAAACAAACCAAGACCACCCCAGTGGCACCCCGTGCTGGCCCGGCTCCCCTGCTGGCCAAACAACAATCACCAATCCCGCCCCTGGAGGCCATTGACGAGGACTTCCTGATGCTCGCATCACTGTCACTGTCCCCCTCTGGCACCACCACAGCGGCCTCCGCGCCCTCCGGTGGCTCATGATCAGTGCAGACAAGCCCTGCCCCCTCTCTCCCTGGCCCCCCTGCAAAGGCGGCAACCAAGGATGCAAGTACGGCAGTGGCGCTCTCCTCTCCCCCCACAGGCGCAAGTACGAGCACGTCTAGCGCCACCCTGAGTCCAACCCCCGCCCCCTCTCCCAATGCCCCTAAGCCAAAAGGCAAGAAAGGCAAAGGTGCAAGTACGGCGGAGGCGGCCCCCTCTCCCCAACAGGGTGCAAGTACAGCCACAGACAACGACGGGTTTATCACCGTTACTCAACCTCGTGCAGCCTACTCCGTAGTCATGGCTAGCCAGGTCACCAAACAACGTGAGATGAAGCAACAGGCCAACGCAGCGGCTGCCGCACAACAGCGGACCGCAGCGGGACACCTTAAGCCAGGCACCTCACCAGCTCCCCGAAACATGACACGCATCGTCGTCTCCCGGAATGGCGGCTTTGCCAACGCCGAAAGGGAGAAGATGATCCACGCCACCCTCCCAGGCATTATCGCCCAGAGCATCTGTACTGCCATCAAGTGCTCCACACCAAACCCCATCCGCATCCTCAGCGCCCAGTGGGCTAAAGGAGTTGAGAAAACCGGCAATTTTGTCTACAACATCACAGGCAAGATTCCCATGGAGCGCATACTCCAATTTTCGAAATTCCTCCTCCAACCATTCCCAGGAGGCATCCTCCTCCCCAGTGATGGCTGGCATTGGGCGCAGCTCAGAAATGTAATCCTTTGGAACGACGATGGCACGATCAAGTCGGAGGAACAGCTCCTCACGGAGCTCTCCCTCAACCCCGTCTTCCAAGGAGTCGCCATCATTCAGCAACCACACTGGCTGAACGACATCACCAACTCCGAGCAAGCCACATCCATGGTCATGCTCGCATACATCGACCCCACGGGCACCATCACCGTGGAAGCCATGAAGACAGGCATCTTTATGTTCAACTTCAGGGTCAAATTCGTCAGCTGCGGAGACTCCCCACGCCCGAAGCAATGTGGCTGCTGCTTCGAGATGGGGCACACCACAAATGCACCCACCTGCTGATGGAACGGAAAGAACTGTTGTGTCCACTGCGGAGGCAACCACCACGACGACGACGACGACATGCACTGCACCGCCACGACACACGAGTCAGCTGATCGGTGCAACTGCAAGTTCAAGTGCATCCTGTGCAGTAAAATAGGACACAATGCACGCAGTTGCAACTGCCCGGCCCGAGGGGACTTCCCACCACCATGTGCCATCAGGAAAATCTCAGACGATGGAGCAGAGTCAGCTACCACCACAGCTCCCAAATCCATATTGAAGTGCCCCACGGAGCTTCCCACACCTACACCCCCCTCCTTCACCCCGGCAAGAATTGATGACGACGAGCCACCGCTCTTTGACGCGGAAGAGCTCGCCTGAGAAACTCCCAAGTCCACCACCCCCAGCGAGGCAACCACGCCCAAGGCCACAAAGCCAAAAGCGAGGATAGTGCTCCCTCACACGGACACAGCCAAAGCTGGGGAAACCTCCACCGAACACATGGCAGCCAGACACCAACCGGGCACCCCGTCAGAAGTCCAGCCCACTGGCCCATCCACCACCACCCCGACCCCCCCGTCCCCCACCAAGTCTATTGAAGACATCCAGGACGAATTCCCGCCTCTCCCAAGCTCCACCACACCTGGCCCAGACAGGAAGACCCTGGCCCACATTGAGGACCGGATGCACCAGCTCATGCTGGAGGCGACCACTGGGACCGCAATGGTACAAGTGGGTGAACTCTGGTACCGCTGCCTGTCCACGGACCTCAACATCCCCTTCCGTCGCCTCCGAGACAAGGAATTTATCATCCTTGCAAAGAGATGCAACGGCAAGCCTCTCACTGCAGAGGACAACATCAACTTCCTGGCCAAGTATGAACGGGAGGCGTGCAAGTCATGTGCCTTTGGGAACTACGACCTCCACAGAAACCCCACCAACAAGAAGCTCACCCCTTCTGCAGTCCTCGCCACTAACAAGCCGCCCCTTCCCTTATGAAGCTGTTCTCCATAGCAACAGTGAACATGGGGAGGAGGAACGCAGCTATGGCGACGCTGCTTGAAACCAACACCACATCTGCAAGGGTGGACCCTGTCAAAGCTGTCAGGGACCGGTCGGCGACAGTCGGCAACCGGTCCCTGACAGCTTTGACAGGGTCCACTTTTGCAGATGCAGAGACGACTTACTCTGCATGTCCGAACCGTGGATTGGGAGGATAGGGACGACAAGAGCAGATGGGGAGCTGTGGGGTAGAGAAACGCTTGGCAGAGCCAACAACTCCAAATGGCACCTCCTCTACCCCTACTTCACAGACGACAGACGGGCAAAGGTGATGATTTACACCCACAAACACAACCTTGCACACCTGGGAAAACCCAATGGGTTGGAGGTAGTAGCGAGGAATGACCTGTGCGCCACCCGTGCGTCCTTGTCGCCGACATCAAGGCAGACAAAGAATGCTGGCGGGTGGTCACCTTTTACAACGACATAGAGGACCCCTTCGTGCTCTGCGCCCTCTGCAACCTCACCTTCCTCTGCGACAGCACTCCCACGCTCGTCACCGGGGACTTCAACATGCACAGCCGCACCTGGTCACCCCTGGGTTGGGCGCCCTCACCAGGGGCCAGGATACTGGAGGAATGGTGCAGAAACCAAACCCTGGAGCTTCTCAACCACCCAGGTGTACCGACGCGAAGAGGCACGGTGTCGCAGAACCAGCGGGATAGCACGCTGGATCTCCACTGGCAGAACTTCGCCGTGATCACCAGGGAAGTATTCCAGAACACGACTGTAGACTGGGCAGGATCGATTGGCTCGGACCACACGCTCATGCGTACCCAAGCAGCAACACAAGGCAGGTTCCGCAACCTGACCCAAGATGTCACCAATGCCTTCGACCTCGACATAGACACAGAGGACTGGAAAGAGTGGTACAGGCTCATGGAGCTACACTCCCCGGTCCTACGTGCACCTCTGTGGTCCAGCGCGGAAATCGACACTGTCCTTGACCTCATCTATGAGGCGTTCAACAAGGCGTGTACCACCACCATGAAGCACAAGGGCCGCAACACTGCCCGCGATGCTCGGTGGTGGAACAACGAATGCGCAACAGCCGCGGAGGCCATCAAAGGGGCTGTCACCGACGAGGAACGCTCCCTCACATCCCACGACCTCAAGAAAATGGTCAGGCGGGCCAAGCGAGAGTGGGCCAACCAATACATCACCTCAGCAAACGTGTGGGAAGTCGCTGCCTGGAGGCATGGCAGGAGTGTCACCCGCATCCTGGTGCTGAAGGACGAACACGGGGACCTCCAGTTTGATCACCAGCAAATGGCAGGGATCCTAGGTAAGCGGTTCTTCGCCACCGACAGGGGAACTATCCCCCTGCAACTCCCACACGACCCCCCCTGCTGACTGGTCTGCCCGCACACCCCTCTGATGGAGGAGGAAACGCGAGTGCTCCTCAAGGCTGCAGCCAACAAGTCCGCGCCTGGCTCATCAGGCATTGGATGGCAACTGCTCAAACAAGCCTGGGGAGACCCGGAAGCAGAGGGCTGGAAGGGCATCGGCCCCACACTGACCCACCTCTACGAGGGCTGTATCCTTCTAGGTCACCACCCAGCCCGCTGGAAGACGGCAGTAGTCGTGGTCATCCCTAAACTGGATCGGCCCGACTACATGCTGGCCAAGGCACACCAACCCATCTCCCTCTTGGAATGCATGTCCAAGCTGCTGGAGAAGGTGTTCGCGAAGTGCCTCCAGCACACCATTGTCAAGGAGGAGCTCATCCCAACCAACCAGTTTGGCAGAAGGGCACACTCCTCCTGTCTCGACGTGGGCCTAACCATGCTTCACAACATACAGGCAGCTCATAGTGCCGGTCTGAAGTGTGGGATCCTACTGTTCGATGTCCAAGGGTTCTTCACTCACGTGAACCATGGACGCCTGTGCGCCCTCATCCGGGACATGGGCTTCTCCCCAGAGGAGTCAAACTGGCTAGAGAGCTTCCTCTCGAACCGCAAGGTCCACCTTCGGTTCAATGGAGCACTCTCAGAGGAACAGGGGCAGCCCGTGGGAGTGCCGCAAGGCTCACCCATGTCCCCTGTCCTCTCGATCACCTACACGGCACCCCTACTCAATAGGATGAAGAATTAGAACAATTTGTCCTTGGGGATGTACGTGGATGATGGCTTGCTCTTCACATGCACAGAAACGTGGGAGGGTGTCACAACCCTTCTGCACGCCCGTTACAGCATGTGTGAAGAGTGGCTCCAGCTCTTGGGACTCGCCATTGAGCCTGAGAAGACGGAGCTCATGTTCTTCCAATGACCCTACGAGAGGAACGCAGTGCCCCCCCCTACTGGGTTGACCTTACCAAATGGGGCGGCAGAGTACACCGTGCGACCAGTGGAGACCCTGAGATACCTCGGGTTCTTCTTCCACCGTCGCCTGAACTGGGAACCGCATGTGAACATCATGTGCAACAGGGCGAGGGCCTCCATCAGAGTGCTCTCAATCCTGGGGAACACCATTCGGTGTCATGAACCTGTAAACTTGGGTTGTGACTCGAGCGTCTAAGACCGGTCCGCACCAGCCCGGTCTTATGTAATCAATTTCCTAAAGGGGAAATCCGAAATCGGAGTTCCAAATTCGTACTCCGACGATCACGTGACCAGTCACGTGATTATCCTATGTTTATCAAGTCACCTGACGACTGAAAGTCGTACCACTCTTTGGATTAATCCTATTGGACTGCGGAGCAGTCACACCACTATGGCGCAATCTGGCGCAATCGACTGTGGAGCAGTCGTACGATACCTATGATTATTCTGATTGGTTGATATACTTAGAACCCTTCCAGAACCTTCCATTGCGCAGCACCTGGGGGAAGTAGTAAGCCTCCCCTAAAGTACGCACAGACCATGTACCCAGGTATATAAGCTAGAGCAATAGAACGGACAGTCCCTCAGACTGTCCACTTGTAACTCCCACCTGGATAACTCCCTTGTGCCTTTCTTCACTATTGCCATAGCTTGGATTCGCGACCTCATCGTTATCCTCGTTCTAGCCAAGTTATACCAAGTTTTCCCTACCATCTTCCTCGTCCCTCACGCTCCTCATCAGCCAAGTGTATTGCAGGAACACTCTGAGTGAGTGTTCATCACACTTGGACAGTCTCCTTATCTGACCTGGACGCTCCTTGATAGTGTCTGATTTCGGAGACGAATTTGGTCACTGGGACGGCGATTCCAGTTCTTACTATACCTTGTGGGAGCCCCAGTATAGCGGCCCCCCTTGTCGTCGCCTTTCCCCCTCTTCTCCTCTCACCTTTCCATTGTCTCCGGTGGGGCTAAACACCCCCCTCCCTGTCCAAGTCGAGCAAGTCGCTCAACCTCAAGGTCTGGCTGCCTTTACGGCGCCCTCGTCCCCGGTCTTCTCTCGCCCCCTGACACCTCGCCCCGCTACCCCCCTCTCATACGCAGAGGCCTCCCCTGACGTCGAGTTTGTCCTACTTGACGAAAATTACAACCTGGTTTCCTCTCGCCCCTCGTCCCTGTCCCCGGATTTTGACATCCGGTCCCAAGTAGCCGTTCGATCCGGCGCCCCACGTACTCGCTCCCCATCCCCCGAACTTGTGTACCCTGACCCAGTGCAAGTTTTTCAGTCCCCCTTGCTCGGACCCTTGTCGCCCCTCTCCGACCTCCCGTCTCCATCGGTCCGTCTTGTCTCGCCCCGTCCTCGGTCCACGTCTCTGCCCCCTCGCCTCGCCACTCCAGACTCGCCTATCAACTACGATCACGTAGCAGAAGGTGTCCCCCGTATTGACACCCCTGACAATGAGCTCCCCC
This sequence comes from Lactarius akahatsu, assembly GCA_021524915.1. Classification (NCBI taxonomy): domain Eukaryota; kingdom Fungi; phylum Basidiomycota; class Agaricomycetes; order Russulales; family Russulaceae; genus Lactarius; species Lactarius akahatsu. The sequence continues at coordinate 222,663 of JAKELL010000065.1, read as the reverse complement.
ACAAAGACCAGGAGAACATCCCCCCTCCTGCTCCCTTGATTCGCCCCCCGTCCTGCGTAAACGTCACCACCAGTCCTCACCCCCACCAGTTCATCAACGTCCAGACCCCCCAAGGAGAAGAGTGGCGCCCCATCTCGGAGTTTTACCAACACTCCCTCACTCAGATCCCATCCACTGACCACCTTCTCGCATACCCCCCAAACTTCCCTGGTGTCACCCCTTTCCGGTTCTGATCCCCCCACTACATCACCTTCTATCCACGTCACCGTCCCTTGGCTATCGCCCTAGGAATTCCCCCTCTGTATGCTTGCTCCCAGGCTGTCATCGACCTCCCCAGTCAAGACCTTCCCCTTGGATCTATCAAGTACAACTTCAGGGAAGGAATTCGTCGGGCTCTTGCCCCCCTCAACCAGGTCATCAGGCAAGCATACGTCGGCACCTTAGTCACCCTCAAACTCCAAGACTTCTTGGACGGAAGGATCATTTCTACATACGGGTATCTTGCTTTTTGGGAGGATCGTATTTTCGTTATAGACCAGGGGTATCACTTTGAAGATGCAGTCAGGACCAGCCCCCCCCTTCTTGCTTACTGTTTCACACCTCGTATACCTGCTGACCCCTTCCTGTTCATTTCTACCTACCCAGACCAACAGGAACTATAATCACTTACTATACAAGTAAGTGTTGTAGTTAGTTGGTTACCTGGTACGAAATAAAAAGGGGTTTAGTGTCCTATCGTTTCCTGACCCAAATCTCCGAACAAGAGCAAGTAAGACGCTCTCAAGCACTCTTTGAAACCCACAGAGAACAACAACTTCAACTATACTACCCCCCAAGCACTCTTTACAATCTCGCCCACTCAAACACCATCGAAGTTTGGAGTGACAACACCCAAATACTCAAGAAATTAGAAGAAATCCTCCCCTTCGGAAGAACACTCAAGTTATCCCAGTTTCAAGACTTTATTGTGGACAACCTAGCACGACTCGCCAACCTAGCCCAAGAGCAGCTTCTCTATTGGCACCTAGCGAGGACTTGCGATATCCACGGCTCTCCTGTCGAATCCCTCCTTCTTTGGTATAAAGAAGATTACTTTTGGTTCGTCCACCTCAACCCCCCAAGAAGACAGGACCTCATCCAAAATCTCCTACGCGGAGAACGACACTATTTCCTCGAACACTTCCGGTTGGACTACGAACAAGTCCAAATATCTTTCCAAGAAATCCGCATTGAGACTACCCCCTTCGGATCACAGCCAGTAATCACCAAAGGTAGAGAATACACCCTTAAGTGGGATCACGTGTGGGAAACAACCCTAGAAAACCCGGACCGCGATATAGTCAATCCACGAATTTTCCACCAGCCACCAGCCACCCCAGACAACCCCGAATTTGTGGCCCGCTTAGAAATCGACGAAGAACAAAACGACGACAGCTTCTTGCCGCCTAGCAGCCCCCCAAGTCCCACTACACCTTCTGACTCTCTAGACGGTTGGGGAGAACCTTCCAACCAGTGGGTCAGTAATTCAGTTTGTTGGTGTAGTAAAGAAGTTTGTGACTGCGGTTATCGTCCTGATACCCCACCTACTCCACCTAGTGTAGTATTGTGGGCTCCTGGCCAAGCGTATCTACCTTCTAGAGAAAGAATATAGAAGGTTTCTTGTTTAAATCACCCTGGCAGAAAGCGCACTCGATTGGGCTATCACCCTGGCATCTCAACAAGTATCCCAATGTCACAGAAGCCAAAGACAACGAAACCAGTTTATAAGAAGGGATACGCCTATTCCCTCTCCAGAAGAACACCCCCCAGTAATCCCTAATAGAGACATTAGGAGAGTAAACCAAGCAACAAGTACACGTCCAAGTAACCCAGTTCAAGCGACCCCCACTTATCCAAGTTATCACGAGCTTCCCCCAGTCGTTCGTCAACCCTCTACTAGTAGTGAAGAAGGACAATTCCTAGCAACCCAACCCACGTATTACCACCTCCCAGAAGTACCCTTCATATCAAGAACACTACCCACGAGAAACCCCAGAGAATTACAGACCTTCAAGCAGCACTGTCAACTCATATTCCAGAGACACGGAGTTCCCCTAAACCTCCAGCACACAGTCAACAACATTCGCGACATCACCACAGACCCAGTAGGGTTCCAAGGACTCTTGTGGAGATCTAGTGTCTTAATATCGCATTATGGGATATTTGAAGAATACTGTTGGATTCGATCTAGCCAACGACCAAGTGCAACTCACGGGATAACACTACAACCAGGGTATAAAATCTTTTATGCCTGGGACTCAGACAGTTGGACTGTATCAAGACTACAAAGACGCTCTAGTGAATGAGCAATCAACCAGACCAAAACACTAGAGACCTTACCCCCGAAGAACTAGCAAGAGTCCCCATCTACTTCAAGAACCCCTTCTTCTCCCTTGACAATAATCTAATCCACATTATCTGGAACACAGAAGAACTCATGAGCCCAAACGGGAAGTTCCCGTGGAAATTCTTTGGAACAGACGACACCGTCAGCAAGGACAATTTTGAAGACGCTTACCCAGGATATAGCAAATTTGACAAAGGATCGTACGATCACCACAATCTCACAGCCAAGTACAACGGAAAGGAAGTCCGTTGGTTGACCAAACGAGAACTTTGGGTCTACAAGAATAACAGAAGAGTAGTCTTCCCAGACTCTGACCAAGAAGGATCAGACTTATCTCCACCGCCAAGTACAGACCAAGAGAATTCAGAAACAGAACAGGCAGAAGTATCAGGCCTCCTAGACAAAACCACCAAGACCGTCGCCTCAGTACTAGCTAGTTTATCAGGAACACACACCCCCCAGTCACCATCAGCAGGAAAGTTACCAGGCGCACTCCCAAGTACCCCAGGACCATCTGGTCAACCAAGTTACCCACTGTTCACGCCAAGACAACCAAAGCTTTTTAGTACCAAGAGTCAATCCCCTTCTCCACCACCAACACCCCCAGTAACAAGCACCATGGCTTCAGGAGGAGGCGCCAAGTTATTAAGAACACCCCCAGAACCATTCGATGGCAAACAAGACAAGGCAGAAGCCTTTTGGAGTAGTGTTGAAAACTACTACTATCTCAATGAATCCACGTACACCAACGAAGGCAAGCGCATATCGGCTGCCTTAACGCACTTCAAGATTGGTACCCCAGCAGGAGATTGGGCCCAAGATCAGCAGACCAAAGCCCTCACAGCCACGCCCATAGACTTTGGCACCTGGAACGATTTCAGAGACGCGTTCAAGAAACACTTCATTCCGTCACACACCAAGTTAGAATCAACCAACCTCATGTACTCCTGTCGTATGGGAAATCGACCCTTCAATGATTGGTACCAAGAATGGTCCACATACGCATCCAGATCAGGTGCAAACGAAGAAACCAAGATGTTTGCCTTTAGAAAGGCACTCCCTGCAGCTCTACACCAGAAGATTATTGGTGTATCACCACAGCCCACAACCCTAGACAAATTGGTCGAACTAGCAAGAGAATTCGACCGTGTATGGCGTCTCTACAGTAACCCAGCATTCACAGGACAAAGACTTCAAGGGCCAAGAAATAGGGCCATGTACGCCGAAGAAGACGGCACTCACGTCAACGCCACCACAGCCACGAGTATAAGACCTCAGCAAGCAGGCAGAATAACCAAGGAAGAAAAAGATCGACACTTCAAGGAGAAGCTCTGTTTTTATTGCAGAAAGCCGAACCACCGAGCCAAGGACTGCCGGACTAGGAATAGCTCCCAACGACAAGGACAAGGGAATGGAAGACCCAGTAATCAGCAGTCAGACTTTAGGGCACGCGCGACCCTAACTCAAGAAGAATCCTACGAGGATCCCCCCAAAGATCACCCTGCCCAGATAGCGGCAATGTACCACAGTCCCCCAGCACACATCACGATTCCATGCCCTCAATCAGCCCCCCTTCCAGAGGATTTTTGAACTACCCTACTGAAGCACTGTCAGTTAGGGCTTTACGAGTGGCCAACCATAGTTTTACCCAAGGATACTCATTACTAGAGACGTTAGATTCTGAGCCTGTACCCGGTGATACGATACGGAATAGACGATCACCTTCAATTACGCTCAGAATCACTCTAGTAGGAAAGAAAACCAGTCGAGAAATCAGTGCACGGGCTTTACTAGACAGCGGCGCAGAAGGAATCATCATAGATCAAGATTTTGCCAAGAAGAATAACCTAACTCTCAGAACCCTAGTTAACCCACTTCCAGTACGAAATGTGGATGGAACATTGAACAAACAAGGATCAGTTCGATATACTACAATCCAGACAATCCGGATAAAGACTTCCGATGGAGAATACCACGATGAATGTGCTGAACTCTACGTAACCACGCTAGGCGACCACGATATTATCCTAGGAACAGACTGGCTCAAAGCACACAACCCAGAAGTTAACTGGGCCACGCCACAACTCGCCTTCACAAGATGCCCCAAGACCTGCACACTATCCACCAAGTCCCTAGTTATTACAGCCAAGAAGCCGCAGACGCGAGCAACCACAATCAATGTTTTACAAACCATGGAAGAACACCAAGACGCAGGTGAACCTGTTTTTAGTCAAGAAGCCATGGAGCCGTTCCTGTACCTACATCAAGAAACCAAAGAAGAAGATATACTTATTAGAGCCAAGACCACCACGAGCACAGAAATTGCAGCTAGAACAGCACCCAAGACATCCACGGAACACATCCCAGCCCAGTTTTCACAGTACGCTAAGGTATTTAGCGAGACAGCCTCCCAAAGACTACCACAGCACCAGCCATGGGACCATGCCATAGAATTGAAACCCGGAGCCACCATGAAGAATTGCTCCATCTATCGTCTTACGCCCAAAGAATCAGAAGCATTGAAGATTTATATCACGGATCACCTACAAAGGGGATATATTCGCCCTTCCAAGTCACCCATGGCCAGCCCCTTCTTCTTTATAGATAAGAAAGATGGCAAGTTACGCCCAGTACAAGATTATCGAGCATTAAACGATATTACGATCAAGAACGCCGCCCCATTGCCATTAATCCCCGAGCTCATTGATAAACTACACGGCGCAAGATGGTTCACCAAGTTAGATATCCGATGGGGCTACAACAATATACAAGTCCGCAAAGGCGACAAGTACAAAGCTGCTTTCAAGACACCCCTCGGACTATATGAACCCACAGTCATGACATTCGGCCTCTGCAACGCCCCTGCCACGTTTCAAACATTCATGAACACCATCTTCGAAGACCTGATAGATGAAGGACACGTTGTCATCTATCTCGATGATATCCTGATATTTGCAGAGGACCTCCCCACGTTAACCAGACTCACCCACGAAGTACTATCACGCCTAGCAAAATACGACCTCTACTTGAAACCAGAAAAATGCTCTTTCACCCAGACATCCATAGAATACCTCGGACTCGTTATATCTGAAGGACAAATTGCCATGGACCCAGCTAAGGTGGCAGGAATAAGAGACTGGCCACCTCCTAAGACGGTCAAACAAGTTCAAGCCTTCCTGGGATTTTGCAACTTTTATCGACGCTTCATCAAGGACTTCTCTACCATCGCCCGCCCCTTGTTTGACTTAACCAAGAAAGAAGTACCCTTCCTATGGACCCCAGAAGCGTCCACAGCCTTTCAGACACTCATCACAGCTTTCACCACTGCACCTGTCCTTGCCCTGCCAGACCACGATAAGCCTTTCCGCTTAATCACGGACGCTAGTGATTTTGCCACTGGTGCCATCTTAGAACAACCCGATGCACTCAACCGTTGGCACCCCATCGCGTACCACTCCAAGTCTCTGCAGCCTGCCAAACGGAACTATGAAATCCATGATAAAGAACTCCTTGCTATCATCTGCGCCCTGGAAATTTTTCGCCACTACCTTGAAGGACGCGAAGACACCCTCGAAATTTGGTTGGACTATGGAAATTTGGTCTATTTCTCCACGAAACAGAAACTTACCCAACAACAAGCACGATGGGCCCTCTTCCTCTCGCATTTCAAGTTCACCATTGTCCACAAACCCGGTACCCAAAACAAGTCGGATGCCCTGTCCAGGCGTCCAGACCTTAAAGAGGGGATAGCTCACGAAGAAAATGATCGTGTGCTTTTGGATACCAAATTTTTTGCAATCCACGCAGTCTGACCCACAACAATCACAGTCCAAGGAAACACCACATTACGACAACAAATCAAGAACACTCAAGAATACAACAAAGAAGTTAGCCTCACCTTAGAAACCCTTCTAAAGAATGGCCCTAGATCCCTCACAAAGGGCTTAGAAGATTGGAACTTAGAAGATGGAATCATCCTGTACAAAGGACAAGTATACGTCCCCAAGAATGAAGATCTCCGAAGAGAAATAGTCAAGCAATACCATGACCATCTTGCCACAGGACACCCTGGAAGATGGAAGACCTACGAACTAATTTCACGAGAATTCTGGTGGCCAGGCATGTCCACCTTTGTCAAGAGCTATGTGGACGGATGTGCCACTTGCCAAGCAACAAAAGTTAAACCAAGGAACCAAGTACCCCTACAACATCTGTAAAAGTGGGGGGTGTCAAAAGCTGTCAAGGACCGGTCTGGACCAGTCCTTGACAGCTTTGACAGGTACCAGTTTTGCAGATGAACCAAATCAAGTCCCTAACAAAATTTGGGAAATAATCACCATGGACTTCATCACGGACCTCCCCACGTCACAAGGATACGATTCACTATTCGTTGTAGTGGATCGTCTCAGTAAAGCAACAATAATTGCTCCATGTAACAAAACTATCACTGCCGAAGAAACATCCAAGTTATACCTAGAACAAGTTTGGAGATGAACAGGCCTACCACACCAAGTAATATCCGATAGAGGACCACAATTTGCCTCCAAAGTAATGCAAGAAGTTTGGAGCAAGCTAGGTGTCAAGTCAACCATGTCTACAGCATTCCATCCACAAACAGATGGAGAAACAGAACGTGTCAACCAGGAGCTAGAACAATACCTACGCGTCTTTTGTAACTTCCAAGTCGACAACTGGGTAGAACTAATACCCTTCATGGAATTCGCCCACAACGCAAGACAACACAGCGCCACAGGAAAATCACCCTTCGAGATCTGGTACAGCTACAAACCAGAATTCATTCCACCAGTCAACTTTGCATCCAAAATACCCACAGTAGAAGAACGCCTTCACTCCCTAGAACAAATCCGCATTGAAGTATCCACTGCACTAAAAGTAGCAGCCGAAGTCATGAAAAATACCCATGTATCCACAGCCACCTACGTACCCCAACCAGGCGACCAAGTCTGGTTAGAAGGAACCAATATCCACATCACGCACCCCAAAGCCAAACTAGCCCCTAGACGACATGGACCATTCAAAGTCATATCCGCATGGGGAGTTAACTGTAAACTCCAGTTGCCCAAAGCTTGGAGGATCCATCCAGTGTTCCATATATCCCTTGTATCCCCATATAACGAAACCACAGCCCACAGACCCAATTTCACCAGACCACCCCCAGAAATAGTCCAAGGAGAGGACGAGCACTATGAAGTAGAAATGGTCCTCCAATCAAGGCTCTCTCCGAACAAGAGAGGCATACAATACCTAGTGAAGTGGAAAGGATACCCTTCTTCAGAAAACTCCTGGCTCCCAGCCTCACAAATGAAACACACCCAAGACCTTGTTCGACAATTTCACCACAAGAATCCACGAGCACCCAAACTCAGAACCTTGATGGTTGCTGAACGGTGCAGCAACCCCTTAAAGAGGGGATACTGTCACGAACCTGTAAACTTGGGTCGTGACTCGAGTGTCTAAGACTGGTCCGCACCAGCCCGGTCTTATGTAATCAATTTCCTAAAGGGGAAATCCGAAATCGGAGTTCCAAATTCGTACTCCGACGATCACGTGACCAGTCACGTGATTATCCTATGTTTATCAAGTCACCTGATGACTGAAAGTCGTACCACTCTTTGGATTAATCCTATTGGACTGTGGAGCAGTCACACCACTATGGCGCAATCTGGTGCAATCGACTGCGGAGCAGTCGTACGATACCTACGATTATTCTGATTGGTTGATATACTTAGAACCCTTCCAGAACCTTCCATTGCGCAGCACCTGGGGGAAGTAGTAAGCCTCCCCTAAAGTACGCACAGACCATGTACCCAGGTATATAAGCTAGAGCAATAGAACGGACAGTCCCTCAGACTGTCCACTTGTGACTCCCACCTGGATAACTCCCTTGTGCCTTTCTTCACTATTGCCATAGCTTGGATTCGCGACCTCATCGTTATCCTCGTTCTAGCCAAGTTATACCAAGTTTTCCCTACCGTCTTCCTCATCCCTCACGCTCCTCATCAGCCAAGTGTATTGCAGGAACACTCTGAGTGAGTGTTCATCACATTTGGGGCCTCTTCATGGCAAACTGGCAGCTAGTCATGAATGCCGTCTGTTTACCCGTCCTCTCCTACGGCTGCCAACTATGGTATAAGTCCAAAGGAAGGGCGGGCCTAATCAAGAAGCTCCAGACCGTCCAGAATGAGATGGTCAAAGTGGTAATGGGTTCCTTCTGCACTGCACCGAGGGAACCCCTTCTCGTCTTCACACGCATGCTCCCTATGAGCATGTACCTCAAGAAGCTGACTCACACTTCCACGCTTCAGCTTTACAGGCTACCCCGAGCATCCCAACTGCTCCAGCATCTGGGGCCAGAGTGGTACATGCCAGGCCGGGGGGACTTCTGTGAGGTGGTCCCAGGTTCATCTGTCATGCCTGGTTGACGAAACCGTGCCCCCACGGCTTTGGAGGCTCTTGCCATGTGCGTCCCCTCAGACAGTCTGTGTGTCGACCCCGTGGCTCTACCCCCCTGGGAGGTTCCCAACTGGGCGGGGCAGGTCACGCACATTGGGGTTGGAGACCCTGGAGGGAGGAAAGACTGGACGCGGGCCCTACACAGGGACACCCCAACCCAGAACTCCCTAATCATCCACGTCCAAGCCAAGGTGTCCTCACACGGACGTGGCGACGGCAAAGAGGTGGGCGCGGTGGCAGCCACTTTCACAACGAGGGGGGCGGACCCGACGCACAGGGTCTGGGTGTTGGGTGAAGGGGCTCTCCAGTTTGACGCCAATGCCTTCAGGCTGGCCAAAACTGCGGAGTACCTAGCCATTGTTGAGATGTGACTGAATCAAGTCACATGTCTCGTGGGATATGATTGAGTCATCCCATATACTAAATACGGTATCTGTCCCTTATGGACTAATTTGGACTTGGCCGGACTCATACGGACCACTTTTGTTTATCTTTATTGTCATAGTCATATATGGCTCCTATTGTTCTCCATTGTTAAGATACCGGTATTGTCTGCTTTAGGCAGCTATTGTTCTCTGCCCTCCAATGGCATTTCTCCCTCTGGCGCACAGACCACCTGTATTATGTTTGGATCACCTGTGCGCACAGACCATTCTTAGCTAAGTGTCCTGTATAAAAGGACTGCTGTTTACGCCTCTACACTTCAGAGTTTACTTCCCCTCTGAAGTGTAAGTCCCTTTATTATTACTTCTCTTATTTACCTTTACTCATGAGACGTTCCTTTATAGTAACTTGTCTCTACTAGGTATGCAGTTGTAATAGAGTTTACTTCCCCTCTGAAGTTAACTTGTCTCTACTAGCTCTTTGCTACTGAACCTCTGCTTGTTAGTTCTGCACTTCAACAGCCATGACTTATTTGGACGAGGTGCCCCCTCCCAATTCAATATATGTATTTACTAACTCGAATTCGGCAATCCATGCAGTCAAAAACCCACAGTCTCAAACGGCCCAGTGCCACGCGCTTATGTTCTACCAAGCGCTTACTATACTTTCACTTCGTCACGCTAATTTCCACTTGTTCTTAGTCTGGACCCCGGTGGATGCCGAACTAGGAGGGCAATGGCTGGCATGGGACTGGGTGGCTCAAGGGTGCACACGCAATCCCCCTGACGGGGTGAACCGCATCAACTCCGCATCCTTCCAGAAGGCACGCGTGCGAACATTGGCATTCAATGCCTGGGGACACCGCTGGTACGCTAACCGGTTGATTCCCGTCTTCCGATCACAAGTCCTGGGGGAACCACTCTCTTTTCACCAAACCTACACCGACATCTTCCCCCCTGACCCCAAACACCCTCACCCACTCTGGCAGCAGGCCACAGCTGCCGAAAAACTACCCTCTGGCCGTCGTCAACCTCGGCACACATGCCACACCACATCCACCCTTATGCAGGTGGCAACGGACCACGCCTTCACAGGCACATATGTGCAACGCTTTCACACGAACGACCCCTCGGAAAACATATCCTGCCCTTGTGGCAAGGCGGTCCGGGACGCCGAACATATCATCCGCGAATGCCCACACTTTATCAGGGCACAGGTGGACTCAGGTATCTATTTGGCTAGACCTGGCCACCCTGTATCACTTCCCTTGCTTCAGTCACTCCTCGGTACCCGAAAGGGTATTGGGATGCTTCTGGCATTCTTTGACTCGAGGCGTGCCCTTTCTGCTCTGGAATCCAGCCCCCCCCTACCCGTGCCTCCCGAACCCAACTAGGTAAGGTGGACACTTGGAGGTTTGTTTCCTTCTCCGTCTCGATATATTTTCGCATGTTTGTGTGTTTCACGTGACTCGGCTAATCCGCGGCATAAAACCCGCCTATATTGACTCTTGACTCGCTTCGTTCGACCACGTCCTCCCTTGAAGGGGGACCAACCCGTGACTCTTTCTCCTGACTCGTACTTATTTACCGTTACGTTTCTCGGGGCACCTCATAGGACTACTCTTTTCTCATAACTGTAGTGGTACACGCTGCGACCGGTCTGCGACTCTGTTGTATATCCCGGAATATAAATTGATCAAAAAAAAAAAAAAAAAAAAAAAGTGTATCCAAGGGGTTGTCGACTCGTAAATCTTCCGTCTGATCAAACGCGAATCGACTTCGTTCATCTTCGCTTGTCCTCGCTCGTCTTCTCTCTCTCAGCCATCGGCACGTGACCGTCTCCAAACTTCGGCGTCAGCGTCATCCGTAACCTCACCAACCGTTACCTTTGGCAATCTAATTTTTTCTCTCTTGGGACTGCTTTGAACAAGGATTCAAGAAGGAAACTTCCGCCGAGGCAACGGCCCGGCAGTGGCCCGACACTTAACGCACCACGACTGGTCCGGGCTGCATTCAGCTGTTTCAAACGTCCTCTCGTTTCGCAGCGTGGGCTGCATCTCAATACATTAATTAACTTACTACACAGCTACATCTTCTTGGTCAATACGCCGTTCCGACCTTTCTCCGACGCCATCAGACGGCCGACTTGATGCCCACATCCAAAGCGAAAGCCTGCGGGGTTGGTGCTCGGCGCTGGAGCAACGAAGACCAACACGGGCACTCGGGGCTTCTACGAGAACCTCTTTGCGGATGAACTTGACGTGTGACCTATCTCTGTGATGCGCGTGGCAGTGCGATGCTACTTGTCGCTCACTTTCCTCCCAGTGCAACGGCTGAAGCCAGATTGCCGAGAAAGGAGGCTACTGCCAGTGGTCCGCGAGGCAGGTGATATAAACTGAGCGACGGCTGAACCATTCACGTTTCCCCGTCGTCTCCCCACCAATGTCACAGTTTCCCCCAAGATTTGAAGATGATCATCTCGACGAGGAGACCCCATTCCTCCCCAAAGATGATGCTGAACGGAAACCAACCCCACTTCCCAGACTGCAAATTGCGATTCTCCTCTCCATTTGGCTCGTCGACTCAGTCATATCCCATTCCATAAGCCCTTACCTCAATCAGGTACTGTAAACTGGCTGTACTGCATGAGACACATCAGGCTTGACGTCTACCCCAGCTGGTGAAAGAGCTTCCGATTGTCGGTGATGATGAGAGGAAGGTTGGATACTACACGGGGATCATAGTACGTCTCATTTACTCTCTGAATAGGATGGACGCGCGCCGGGCTAACTGTATCACAGGTATCTGCGCATTTTGCTGCAGAGGCGGTCACTGTGCTCCATTGGAACCGCCTTTCCGACCATATCGGCCGCAAACCCGTGCTTTTGCTGTCTCTTGCCGGTTCAATCGTTTCCGTCATCGTGTTTGGCCTCTCTCGCTCCTTCTGGGCACTTGTACTTAGGTGCTTCAAGTTCCAACGTAAATGACATCATCGAGAGTATCACTCGCTGACGCGATGGGCACAGCCGGGCCTTGCATGGCGCGCTAAAAGGATACGGCGGTGTCGTGAAAAGCATGGTGGCAGAGCTCACGGACGAAACTAATGTTGCACGAGGGTTTTCGATGTTACCAATGACTTGGTCTCTTGGTTATGTTATCGGGTCTGTCACACCATCCACTATCACTACCTCCTGCTGATATATCAGGCTCTTAGCCCTTTCATCGGTGGCATGCTATCACGACCGCAAGATCGCTGGCCACGCATCTTTTCACACCCCTTCTGGGCTGAATACTCACACTTCCTTCCATGCTTAGTGGCTGCCGCCCACGGTTGCGCCTCGCTCACCGTCAATGTCATATACCTGAACGAGGTTTGTTTACTGTCATATACTCCCTGAAACACGATATATTCATATCAGACAGTGAATTGTCATCCGTTCACTGGCCTCCGTCCTTCAGAGATCAGTTCGGATGTCGCCGGGGAGGAACCAGCTGGCATTTCGCACGCCTTACTACTGAAAGGCTTAGAAAAGCCGCCTCCGCTACGCTCAATTCTTACAAGACCTGTCTTAATCTCCATCTCCAGTTATGCAATGCTCTCGCTCCTTTCCATGGCAGCAGTCGCACTAATCCCCCATGGCAGCAGTCGCACTGATCCCACTGGTCTGGTCGACGTCGATCGAGTTAGGTGGGTTGGGCCTGAGCCCATCATCCATCGGATTATGGATGTCTGGCTATGGATGCATTAATGGCATCGTCCAATACGCCTTTGTCTCGCGTTTTGTATCACGCTTTGGCCCACGGGGTGTCTTTCTTACCAGCGTCTCAATGTGCGCGCTCGTCTACGCTTTATTCCCATTCGAGAACTTGGCGCTCCGTCACTTCTCCAGCAGTTTGGCGGAGAGGTTGCTCATCACTTTACAGCTATTGTCATTATGTATCACCGAGACGGGATATAGTAAGTCAATCCCGTTCTCCTGGCAGTGCGCTGGCGCTGACGGAGCACAAATCCATTAGGCACTATATATGTGTACATTTCTTCTGCCGTTCCCAACAAGCGATCGTTGGGCGGGACGAATGGCCTCGCGTAGATGGTGGGGTCGATCCAAGGCATGGTTGGATTAGCGGCAGCAGACTGGCTGTTTGCGTTCTCTCTGATGAATAACGTTTTGGGTGGGAACTTTGCATACGTGATTCTCGTCGTTTTAGTTGGTGTTGGTCTGTGCGTTTCGGCGCAGCTTCCACGGAACACGTGGACACATAGCAGTAACTAGAGGCAACCGGACACATATTTGTGTATACACTATTGTGATCTAAAAGCGCTATCTCTCAGCATGCCGGGGCAACGGATTGAGGGCGCATGTGCATGTGCATCATGTCGTTCAACCATTTAACTAACTGGTCGTCAATGTACACCAGAACATAAATGGCCAACTCATAAGCGATCGTGTCGTCCCTGGATTTCCCACAGAGGCATTCGTATGCAGCGTGTCTGCATGCTTTAGAAAATCTACAACCGCATCTAATTTCACGCCTTGGCGGCCTTAACAAGGCATTGAGCAATCTTCCGAACTTCTTCCAACGAATCAAGGCCCTGGGCCGACTGGACGAATAATGGTCATTCCAAGCCCGGGCAGCGCCTCACTGGCACCGATTCAAACATCTTCTCATGTCGCAGCGCTGCACCCACGTTCGTGTGTGTCCGACTGAGAGTCGACCGTTCCGCCTCTGCTCCAGACGTCATCAGACAGCCGACATTCAAGTTATCTGCGACTAGGTGCCTGCATCTAAAGCGAAGGCCTGCGGGTTTAATTGCTACACACGATGACATCCAAAACGAGATATTGGGACTTCCCGAAAACCTACAAGTCTCCGGTGCAAAAGAGCTGTGATGCACGTGGCGGCGATGTCATGCCATTTGTCATTCGTTTCCCTCAGGCTCCCGGTGAAATGGCTCAAACCAGATTTGTCAAGAAAGGCCGTAACTACTGTTCAGTAATATAAACCGAGCAACGGCTGACCGCTTGGTTGCGTCGCCCCCCTCATCGATGTCACTTTCACCTCCAAGATCTGAAGACGATCACCTAAACGAGGACTCGGAGACCCCATTGCTCCCTAAAGACAATGCCACGCGAAACCCAACCCCACTGCCTAGACTTCAAATTACGGTTATCCTCTCCATCTGGCTCGTCGAGTCCATCATATCCAGTTCCATAAGCCCTTACCTCAACCAGGTACTGTAAGCTGGCTGAACTATATCCGTCAGGCTTGACGTCTGCTCCAGCTCGTGAGAGAGCTCCCAATTGTCGGCGGCGATGGACGGAAGGTTGGATACTACACGGGCATCATAGTACGTCTCACTTACTCTCCCAATGGGAGGGACGAGTACCTGACTGACTGATAACAGGTATCTGCGCATTATGCGGCCGAGGCGGTCACTGTGTTTTATTGGAGCAGTCTGTCCGACCATATCGGTCGCAAACCCGTGCTTTTGTTGTGTCTTATCGGTGTAATCGTTTCCGTCATTATGTTTGGCCTTTCCCGTTCCTTCTGGGCGATCGTCTTTAGGTACCTCCCACGTGAATGACGTCGCCGAGAGTACCGTTCGCTGACGCGATGGTTGCAGTCGCTCCTTGCATGGCGCGCTGAAGGGACACGTTGGTATTGTGAAAAGTATGATGGCGGAACTCACGGACGAAACTAATGCTGCACGGGGGTTTTCGATGTTACCAATGTCTCAGTCTCTTGGTTATGCTATCGGGTCTGTAATGCCATCCACTATCCCACTCTCCCGCTCAAGTACCAGACACTTAGTCCTTTAGTTGGGGGCATGCTATCACGACCGCAAGATCACTGGCCCAGCGTCTTTTCACACTCCTTCTGGGCCGAATACCCATACTTCCTTCCGTGCTTCGTGGCCGCTACCTGTGCTTGTGCTTCGCTCACCGCCAATGTCATTTACCTGAAAGAGGTTTGTTTACTGTCCCCTATTCCGTGAAACACGATATATTGATGTCAGACAGTGAAATGTGGTCCGCTCACTGAGCCTCGTCCTTCAGAGACCAGTTCAGATGCCGCCGGGGAAGAGCCAGCCAGCATTTCGCCTATATTACCACCGAATGGCTCGGACAAGCCGCCTCCGCTACGCTCCATTCTCACAAGACCTGTCTTAATCTCTATCTCCAGTTATGCAATGCTCTCGCTCCTTGGCACTGCGTCAGACGCACTTATCCCTCTAGTCTGGTCGACATCGGTCGAGTTAGGTGGGCTTGGCCTGAGCCCAGCATCCATCGGATTGTGGATGTCTGGCTACGGATGGATAAATGGCATCGTCCAATACGTTCTGTTCCCACGATTTGTGTCTCGCCTTGGTCTACGACGAGCCTTTCTTACCAGCGTCTCGATGTGTGCGTTGACCTACGCCTTATTCCCATTCGAGAACTTGGCGCTCCGACATGCTTCCAGTGGTTCTGAAGTAACGGAGAGGCTGCTCATCATGTTACAGCTGTTGTCAGCAGGGATCGCCGATATGGGATATAGTAAGTCGAACCCACTCTCTGGCTGCGCGCTGGCAGTGACAGAGCACGGATCCATTAGGCACTATATATATGTACATATCTTCTGCCATCGCCAACAAGCGATCGCTGGGTGCGGTATATGGCCTCGCGCAGATGGTGGGCTCGATCCAACGCATGGTCGGACCAGCGGCAGCAGACTGGCTGTTTGCGTTCTCCCTGACGAATAATGTATTGGGTGGGAACTTTGCATACGTGTTTCTTGTCGTTTTAGTTGGTGTTGGTCTGTGCGTTTCGGCGCAGCTTCCACGGAACCCGTGGTCATATAGCAGTAACTAGAGGTAGCTAGACAGTAGTACACGATTTAGCGTATGCTATCGTGTTACAGTATTCTTCCGGGCTCAACGCTCAGGACGCCTGCGCCGAGGGTGCGTATACGTGTAGTTCGACACAAATGGCCATCATATGGGCGATCATGCTGTCCCTGGATTCCACGGAGGCATTCGCATGCAGCGTGTCTGCGTGCTCGAGAAAGCCCTACTTCACGTTCACTGGGACATAACTTGAGTCCGTCTTCCGCGATACAAGCTTTTTGGCTACTCGTCTTTAATACTGTAGGGGCACTTGGGGTTTCAAGCTTCAAGACCAAGCCGCGACATTGACTATCTTTCCAGGCCCCGGCCCGGCGCGACGAATAAAGAACATTCCCGGCCGGCACGGGCGCCTTTGATGCAGACATGACAGCCGACAGTTCATGGGACTAGACGTCCAAAACGAAGGCCTGTGGCGGGTTAGTGTAGCGCTGGGACAACGACGTCCAGAACGAGAAATTCGGACTTCGCCAAGAACTTCTGATTCTCTGCTGATGCAGCGTTGATGACTCGGCGACTTGAACAGGAACCCAATCGCCGTCATTCACCTGGTGATCATGCCCTATTATTTGTCGCTCACTTAGTGCAATGGCTCGACCCAAGAAAGGCCACAACGACTTTCTAGTTATATGAACCGAGCGACCATAGAGCGCTTAGTTCTCCTCCCTCATCGATGTCACAGCGATCTCCAAGATTGGAAGACGATCACATCGACGAGGAGACCCCATTCCTCCTGAAAAACGATGCTACACAAAATCCAACCCCACTGCCTAGAGTCCAATTTGCGGTTCTCCTCTCCATTTGGCTCGTTGGGTCCATCACGACTCACTCCATAAGCCCCTACATCAACCAGGTACTGTAGCTCGCGGGGTTGTATGGATCGGGCTTGACGTCTGCCCTAGCTGGTGAAAGAGCTTCCGATCGTTGGTGGTGATGAAAGGAAGGTTGGATACTACACGGGGATCATAGTACGTCCGAGTCATACTTTACTCTCTCAAGGAGAAGAACACGCACTGGACCGACTGTATTGCAGGTGTCCGCGCACTTTGCCGCAGAAGCAGCCACCGTATTCCATTGGAACCGCTTGTCTGACCATATCGGTCGCAAACCCGTGATTTTGCTGTCTCTTTTCGGTTCAATCGTTGCCGTCACCGTGTTTGGCCTCTCTCGTTCCTTCTGGGCACTTGTATTAAGGTGAGGCGCTTCCAAGTCAATGTCATCATCGAGAGTATCATCCCCTGACGCGATGGCCACAGCCGGGCTTTGGATGGCGCATTCAGGGGACACGTCGGTACCATGAAAAGCATGCTGGCGGAGCTCACGGACGAAACCAATGCTGCACGGGGGTTTTCGATGTTACCAATGACTTGGTCTCTTGGTTATGCCATTGGGTCAGTCATACCATCTGCGGTCCGTCACCTCGCCCCCGCTGAAATCTAAGCACCTAGTCCTTTCATTGGGGGCATGTTGTCACGACCGCAAGATCGCTGGCCAGGCGTCTTTTCCCACTCTTTCTGGGCCGAATACCCGTACTTCCTTCCATGCTCCGTGGCTGCTGCCTGTGGTTGCGCCTCGTTCGCCGCCAATGTCATATACCTGAAAGAGGTTTGTCTACTGTTCTCTATCATGAAACGCGATATACATATTCGTATTAGACAATGAATTGTGGCCCACTCACTGGACTCCATCCTTCAGAGACCAGTTCAGATGCTGCCGGGGAAGAACCAGCCAGCATTTTGCACCCATCGCCACCGAAAGGCTTCGAGAAGCCACCTCCGCTACGCTCCATTCTCACAAGACCTGTCTCGATCTCGATCTCCAGCTATGCAATGTTCGTGCTCCTTATCACAGCGGCAGTCGCACTTATCCCTCTAGTCTGGTCAACGTCGATTGAGTTAGGTGGGCTAGGCCTGAGCCCGGCATCCATCGGGTTATGGATGTCTGGCTATGGATGCATGAACGGCATCGCCCAATACGCCGTCTTCCCACGCCTTGTGTCACGCTTTGGTCCACGGAGTGTCATTCTTACCAGCGTCTCGATGTGCGCGATGATTTACGCCTTATTCCCGTTCGAGAACGCCTCCAGCGATCTAAAAGTGGCGGAGAGGTTGCTCATCATGTTACAACTGTCGTCACTGGGTATCGCCGAGATGGGATATAGTAAGTTAATCCCATTCTCCTGACTGAATGTCGGCACTGACGAAGCACATATCCATCAGGCGCCTCATATTTATTCATTTTTTCTGCCATCCCCAACAAACGATTGCTGGGCGCGACAAACGGTCTCGCACATATGTTGGCATCGGTCCAACGCATGGTTGGACCAGCGGTAGCTGACTGGCTTTTTGCATTCTCCCTGATTAACAACGTTTTGGGTGGGAACTTCGCATACGTGATCCTCGTTGGTTTAGTCGGTGTTGGTTTGTGCGTTTCGGCGCAGTTTCCACGGAACGTATGGACACATAGCAACAACTAGAGGCAGCCGGACATACAGAGTACTGTATTATTCAACCCTTACGATTGTAGGTGATCTATGTACAATCTGCGACCAGGTGCCTGCATCTAAAGCGAAGGCCTGCACCCGGTTCGACAAGCTGCGGCCCGGGTAGGTCGTTTCAAACATCTTCCCGTGTTGGAGCGCTGCACCCGCGTTCGTGTGTGCTCGACCAAGATGCTTTCCGCCACTGATCATCAGACAGCCGACATCGACCACACGCCTACATCCAAAACGTAGGCCTGCGGATTGGTGCCTGGCGCTGGAACAATGACGTCCAAAACGAGAAATTGCGACTTCACCAAAGAACACCCGAATCTCTACTGATGCACGGCGACTTGAACAGGATACCCAATCGCTGCGTAACACGTGGCGATGCGATGTTATTTGTCGTACACCTCCCTCCCTGTGCAATGGCTCGACCCAGATTGTCGTATATAACAGCGACCGCTAGCCTGATCGATGTCGCAGTCACCTCCAGATTTGAAGACGATCCTATCGACGAGGAGACCCCATTCCTCCCCAGAGACGATGCGACTCGAAACCCTACCCCGCTGTCTAGAGTGCAAATTGCAATTCTCTTCTCCATTTGGCTCGTTGGGTCTATCGTGGTTCACTCCGTAAGCCCCTACCTCAACCAGGTACTGTAAGCTACTAGCTGGGCAGTATGAGACACATCAGGCTTGACGCCTACCCCAGCTCGTGACAGAGCTTCCGATCGTTGGTGGTGATGAAAGGAAGGTTGGATACTACACAGGGATCATAGTACGTCTCACTTTAGTATCTAACTGGGAGGGACACGCATTGGACTAACTGTACCACAGGTGTCCGCGCGCTTTGCCTCAGAGGCGGCTACTGTACTCCATTGGAACCGCCTGTCCGACCATATCGGTCGCAAACCCGTGCTTCTGTTGTGCCTTGTCGGTGAAACCGTTTCCGTCATCGTGTTTGGCCTCTCTCGTTCCTTCTGGGCGCTTGTATTTATGTAAGGCGCTTCCAAGCATATGCCATAATCAAGAGTATCATACGCTGATGTGCGGTCACAGCAAGGCGCATTCAAAGGATACATCGGTACCATGAAAAGCATGGTGGCGGAGCTCACAGACGAAACGAATGTTGCACGGGGTTTTTCGATGTTACCCATGTCTTGGTCTCTTGGTAATGCCGTTGGGTCAGTCACACGCATCTGCGATTCGCCACCTCGCTCCTCCGCTGACATATAAGCCTAGTCCTTTCTTTGGGGGCATGCTATCACGACCGCAAGATCGCTGGCCAGGCGTCTTTTCCCCCTCTTTCTGGACTGAATACCCATACTTCCTTCCATGCTTCGCGGTTGCTGCGTGTGGTTGCGCCTCATTTACTGCTAGTGTGATATACCTGAAACAGGTTCGTCCACTGTCATCTGTTCAATGACACATGATAGATTCATATCAGACAGTGAATTGCGGTCCGCTCACTGGGCCCCGTTCTTCAGAGACCAGCACAGGTACAGTCGCGGAGGAGGAACCAGCTGGCATTTCGCATGCCTTATTGCCACCGAAAGGCTTAGAGAGGCCGCCTCCGCCACGCTCCATTCTCACAAGACCCGTCCTGATCTCGGTCTCCAGTTATGCAATGCTCGCGCTTCTTTCCACAGCAGCAATCGCACTTATCCCGCTGGTCTGGTCGACCTCACAACGGCCTATGGGTGTCTGGCTACGGATGCGTGAACGGCATCGTCCAATACGCCTTTTTCCCACGCCTTGTGTCACGCTTTGGTCCACGGGCTGTCTTTCTTGCCAGCGTCTTGGTGTGCGCGCTGATCTACCCCTTATTCCCATTCGAGAACTTGGCGCTCCGTCATGCCTCCAACGGTCTAAAAGTTGCGGAGAGGCTGCTCATCACGCTACAGCTCTCGTCATTGGGTATCGCCGAGATGGGATTTGGTAAGTTGGTCCCCATTCTCCTGGTTGCATGCTGGCACTGACGGTGGCACATACCCATCAGGCGCCTCATATTTGTTCATTTCTTCTGCCGTCCCCAATAAGCGATCGTTGGGCGCGGTGAATGGTCTCGCGCACATGGTGGCCTCGATCCAACGCATGGTTGGCCCTGCGGCAGCGGACTGGCTGTTTGCGTTCTCATTGATGAATAACGTTTTGGGTGGGAGCTTTGCATACGTGATCCTTGTCCTTTTAGCTGGTGTTGGTGTGTGCGTTTCGGCGCAGCTTCCACGAAACGTATGGACGCATAATAGTAGCAACTAGAGGCATCCGGACAGACCAAGTAATGTATTATTCGACCCTTACAATTGTAGTTGATCTATGGAAAATACAAACAGACATTGAATGTACTATACGGTGTGATGAGAAGAGACGAGATGAGAAAAGAAAAGAAAAGAAAAGTGCCAGTGGCATAGTGGTGGGGGAAGGGGAGAGGGAAAAGTCCGCTGCGCGTCGACCTCGCGACATACCTACTGGACGACCTCGTAGAGGAAGGAGTCGGGGAACTTAGCCTTGATCTGCTGCTCGATCCACCAGTATGGGGTAAGGTATGCGGTCTGGGTTTCGTCCATAGGGCCTGCTCCGCCGGTGAGGATTCCGACGATGCGACCATCCCTGGCGAGGACGACGGACCCGGAGTCGCCGGCTTCGAAAAACTTGCCGTGCGTCTTGTCGTAGGGCAGGACGGCGATCTCGATGGAGGTCTGCTTGATTCCGTGGTCATCGTAGGTGCGGGTGAAGGACTCAAGACCATTGGTACGACCGACGGTGGTCCCTGTCGTCAGCCCATTCTTTACGACAAGCAGGCACTTCTCACCGTGAACGTCGAGGTGCTGGGGGTTGCGGAACTCGTCGTCCTGGACGACGCCGTAGGCCTGGAGGAGACCATCCCGAGGATACCGGTAGTTCGCTTGGTCGACAGGCTGAGAGAACATTGTTTTCCAAAAGTCAGTGAGGGAGAGGTTACCACCTGCAGAGGAAAGAAAAGTAATAGTCAGCTAAAACTGAAGACAAGATGAGAGATGGAGACGAGATAGAGAAAGATATGGAAAAGGACGTACCGATGTAAACCTTGTTTCCCTGAAACGTGAACCAATCAATCTTCTCCTCGTACAGCTCGATCAGGCCCCAGTCTTTGGTGAAACCATGGAGCTTGACCGAGACCTCAATCCTCTCGGAGTGAAGCGCGAAACCAATAACGCGCTGGTCAGGGGTGGTACGGCGCTTAGTGACCTCGTCGTGGAGTGTGTTCACCTCCTTGATCTTCTTCGTCGCATTTGCCACCAACTCCTCGTACTGCCGGCGCCTCTCGGTGGTCTCCTCGTCCTCTCCCTCAACGAGCTCCCCCAGCCTGACAAGCGCATTATTCCAGGCATCGATGGAGTAGAGGAGGTAGCCAATGGTGTGCATCATGGCCTTGACGGCGTTGGTGTAGCCCATGTTACCGAGCGCGACGAACTCTTCACGAGGCTGCCGGCCTGTGTTCCCACCCGTCATGCCTGTGTTGCCGTAGACAGGAGGGGGCCGGGCGACGTGGGCGCAGGTCAGGATGGCAGTGCGCTTGTCGTCTTTGCTGAGGCGGAAGTAGAGAGCGGCTGTACCCTCGAAGTGGGGATGGTTGAGGGGTGCGATGGAAAGACCGAGAGCGGTGGTGAAGGGCTTTCGCAGGTCGGGGACGTTGTTGAAGAGGGGGTCAAACGAAAGGAGCTTGGGGCCAGTAGCCAAGGAACGAGTGACTATCGACTCGACAAAGGCCACCTCGATGTCGGGGAAGCCAGCCTCGGCGAGGATCTCCTTGATGACGGCGGTAGCGGCAACGGCGGCCTCGTAGAGGAGGGAGTAGGGCTTCACACCGATGAAGAGGATGAGAGAGCAAAATGGCTTGGCCTCCCCGGCGTTGGCGTAGGCGAGGGGGTTAATGAACGTCCACTCTACGCTAGTAGAGTCGAGTTATTCGTAGATGCGCGTGCCGATAGAAAGCCAATTGCGCCCAATGGGGTGACCGTAGACCGGGCGAGCCTCACGTTCGACGCCCTGGCCCAGAGGGCCTTTGCGGACTGGCCAGTCAGGGCCAGACTTGAAGACACAGGGAGTGCGGCTGGGATAGAAGTCGCTGTAGGCGTAGGGGTACTCGTCGGCGAGGCGGTTCACGGCCATCTTCTCGCCCGGGAGCACGAGATTTCTGGAAGAGAGGGGAGTCGGGGAGACGAGCGTGCCAGTGAGGGAGATGGGAGGGTTCCCGCGCATCTCGGGGATGTATAAGCAGGCAGCGACGAACTCCTTATCGAGGTTGAGAGAGTTAACAACGACGACACTGTCAGGGGGAAATGCAATGTCAGTATACTACGAGACAACCAAGAAAACGCAAAGAGACACACTTGTGAAGAGAGAAACGAGAAGACTTTTAGAGGCAGAGCAGGCAGCGGAGGCAGACGCAGAGTCGACGGAGGGGAGAGCTGTTGAGGTCAGTAGATGCAAAGGGGCGTACTTGTGATTATGACATCACCGAGGCCTCCGCGGGGCAAGATATGTCATAAGTAGGTCCGTGGCGGTCGCTGACGCCTCCGTGTCGAATAGCTAAGGCCGCGCACGAGTGCGGCGACGTCAGCAAAGAGAATGGTGGGCTACATGGAGCCCCGGTCACAGTTTATCGGAAACAGTCGCGCACGCTTCTGCGCGACGCAATACTTCACAGAAGTGGCCGCCTTTGTCGGAGACGCGTCGCGCTCGAGTTGCTTAGGCCGCGCGCAAGTGCGGCGAGGTTGGGAATGGGAACGGTGGGCTGCATGAAGCCCTGGTCGCAGGCGATCGCAAGCAGTGTCACGCACGCTTCCGCGCGACACAAAACTTTGCAGAGGTGGCCACAGTGGTCTGCGACACGTCACGCCTGAACTACTAAGGCCGCGTCTGGGTGCGGCACACTGGGGATCGCGAGGGGGCAAGTCAAAAATGTGACATACGAAGCGTACAAATAAGGATACTATGAGTCAGCAGAAGGCCTGCGCATCCACTTGCACCGCATCACACCTGAGCACCCCCAAAATTTTAGACGCGCTCCCCAGTGATCAAGGATGGTTTAGGGTATGGATGTTTTGACTCCAGTCTATTGACAGATTTGGTAAGTACATCGAGACAGATTGGAGGCCAAGGACTCAATCTATCCAAAACTTTCGCGCACTATGTACGATGTACTCCACCCAGCGGTGGCGGCGTGAGATCATCCAATACGCCTTTTTTCCCACGCCTTGTGTCACGCTTTGGTCCGCGGGCTGTCTAGCGTCTCAGTGCACGCGCTGATTTACCCCTGATTCCCATTCGAGAACTTGGCGCTCCGTGCCTCCAACGGTCTAAAAGTGGCGGAGAGGCTGCTGATCACGTTACAGCTCTCGTTATGGATATCGCCGAGATGGGATTTGGTAACTTGAAGTTGGTCCCATTCTCCTGGCTGCATGCTGGCACATACCCGTCAGGCGCCTCATATTTGTTCATTTCTTCTGCCGCCCCCAACAAGCGATCGCCGGGCGCGGCGAATGGTCTCGCGCACATGGTCCTGCGGCAGCGGACTGGCTGTTTGCCTTCTGAACTTTGCGTACATGATCCTTGTCCTTGTAGTTGGTGTTAGTGTGTACGTTTCGGCGCAGCTTCCACGAAACGTATGGACGCATAGTAGCACCTAGAGGCGTCCGGACAGACCAAGTAATGTATTATTCGACCCTTACGATTGTAGTTGATCTATGTAGAATACGAACAAAGGACATTGAATGTACCACGGCGTGCAGGACACGACCTTCGTTGGGACCTTGTCCTATTCGGAACACAACAACGTCCGCCCTAATCGCGGTGCATCATTCCATCCGCACTTGCGTGCGCAGTTTCACTGCCCACTGGCCACTCATGGCAGACGTCACTAAAAACAAGGTGCGACGCCAGACGTTTTGGTTGCATCGCTTCGGGGTGGGTAGCAATCCGCCACACTGGCAGTACCAATGACAGTGCGAGATGCGATGTAGAACAAGTGGTCTATAAGTGGTCCCTGTCTGGGAGGCGGGGTGAGTTTCAGTTACTCGACAACTCCAAGTCACCCGAGCACGATGACGGGAGGCGGGTGGACAGATTACCCTCAGCCTTTCCACGGCCAGGAGAGTTCCCAGGAGATATCATAAACCATGCATCATGCATCATGACCAGACATTCGTCGCATTGGGCTGAGACTCTATTGAGACTATTCGATTCAATCCAGGCCTGAGGATGACGCCAGCATCTTAGGATGCCTGAAGTAAGACACCTTCCGAATCCCAGCCCTCCAGTATGCAGCTACTTAACTTACTTGTACCGAATGGAACTCGGCGCGTGTGAATAGTATGATTAAGGATCCGAGGCCGCTATGTGAGCGGGCTTGTGAGTGGGGGCCAGTTTCTACTAACAATGTTTCTAATGGACTACGCCATCGTGACACGTCCTAGTCAGAACTTAAAAGTTGCATCAAGAGCATCAAGAGCTGTATAGCTCATCCCCTTCAGTGGACGGTTCAAGCTGTTTGTTTGTTTAGTATTTTTACTGATGCTTGGCTACCGCGTGATGCTGCAAACTTTGCGCACAGTTAACTTACAGTACGAACATGACCTTTGATCGATTCAGATGGGCAACCAGTGAGCGCCGGTGAGCTGGCAAGAGTGGGATCAGATCAGAGTTTTGGCAGATCGGTCACTCTGGTAACAGAATGTGCCTGAGCGCTAGCCGATTCAGGGTCATCCGGTCATGGCATGTCATGACTTGGTCATGATGAGATGAAAAGTCACCGCTGGAATCCTGATCACATGATTGGATCCTATCCACTCAATTTTACGTTTTTGCGCGTGAACAAACAATTTGCAATGTAATTTACTGCAAAATCAGCCCATTCGATTCGAACATAATTTACGAAAGCTGGCTTCTGGGATTCAGCAGAGAACGAAATAATTTGGGTGCGACAAACCCCTTGCATGAATCGCCGAGATTGGTGGCCTGAACTGAGTCAACTGACTTTCAAAATATACTGTACTTATCTAACCATAGATTATCCTCAAAACTTTGCTCTCTGGCACCATGCGAAACAGGAATGCACTGTTGTTTCGGGTGCTCAACCAGAATCATACGCACGCATATAGTAGTGCGAGCACTCTTGCTTCGCAAGAGCGACATTATTCAGCCGGGGTCTGCGACCGTGACAGTGTGAGATCAGGTACGCCTGCCTTTGCCGGAATTTGGTTCTGGAAAATAGTACAATGGCGAGATTTGCCTTCGGATACAGGACGTGCGATTGCGCAAAGTGCGGAAAGAACGTAACAAGAGCAAGGTCACGACTCACGATCACGAGTCCCGGGAACTGAAGACAAAAGGGGCCAACCCACTTCTTCTTTGTTCGTACAGTACACGTCATGATCAAGGTCCGCCGGCCATCATAATTAATTGAGGATTTCTAGATCATCGAATGCCGACATAGGGTGACAAGCTAATGATAAGGTGAATCTCGCCAAAACAGGGTGTGTTACCTTTGTTGCTCCCCAAAAATCCCACTCGACGTTACGTGTGGAGACAGGCCTGTGGTTCTGGGGTAAAATATCTGAATTCAATCTTTCTCCCTTGAGCGAATATGCCTCGGAAATCGCCACCATGCCAGCTTGCATTTCATCACTGTTATCTATAAATTTTCATCGTACTAGCGGTGGTGTCTCATCAGAACCCGCACTCCAATGACAATGCCCCACACGAAGTCTCGAGGTATTCTCGATGAAGAAACGCCTCTTCTACGTGATGGAAATGCACCACGAAAGGCAACGCCTCTTCCGATTACCCAGATCCTCGTCTTGCTCTTATTACAGCTCGCTGAGCCCATCACGTCTCTCTCGATTAACCCCTACATAAACCAGGTACGCCCTTCAATTCTCACACACATAGGCCATCGGTAACGTCTGCCTCAGCTCGTCAGGGAACTTCCTGTCGTTGGCGGCGACGAAAGAAAAGTCGGGTACTACGCAGGACTTATAGTATGTCTCGTCTATTCTCCGATCTTCCATAGCACGCTGACGGTATCCATAGGTGTCTTTGTATTTTGCTGCTGAGGCAATTACTGTGCTCCAATGGAGTCGCCTTTCCGACTACGTAGGCCGCAAGCCTGTACTCCTATGCGGCCTTCTTGGTACCATTGTCTCGAGCCTCCTTTTTGGCCTCTCCCGTTCTTTCTGGGCTCTTGTACTCAGGTGCGTTCCGCTCAGATCCTGAGAACAATTCACTTTAACTGAATCAGCCTAGCCGTTGTTTGCACGGTATGCTTAATGGGAACGTTGGTGTCATGAAGAGCATGATGGCGGAGCTCACTGACGAAACGAACATGGCACGAGGCTTTTCATTACTACCAGTAACTTGGTGTATCGGTGGCACCATAGGGTTCGGTATATCGCATCTTTTGTTTGTTCTGTCGCTAATATCCAGACTCTAGGCCCTTCATTGGTGGTGTGCTATCGCGGCCACAAGATCGTTGGCCCAATGCATTCTCGCATCATTTCTGGGGCGAATACCCATACTTTCTGCCATGTCTCGCCACCGCCACATATTCTCTCCTGTCATTTACTCTGGCTGCGATTTTCTTGAAGGAGGTTGGCTCTCAACTCGTTAAGGGGTGCTGTGCTTACATGTTCGCCTAGACTGTGAATATCGACCCCATCACGAAGCCCAATACTGTGGTCAACTCGAACCTTCCCCGTGTGGGAGAAGGAGAAATATTGGATGGACCTGCGAAGGATACGGAGGAGCCCCTACCATTGCGCGCCTTGCTAACGAGACGAGTCGTGATCTCAGTTGCGAATTACGGCATGATTGCGCTGCTCAATATGTCAGGTGGAGCTCTTATACCGCTCGTCTGGTCAACGTCGGTTGAGTTTGGCGGGCTCGGCATGAGTCCTGCGTCTATTGGTTCGTGGATGGCAGTATATGGGTTCATGAACGGCACCTTTCAATTCGTTGCCTTCCCGCGCATCGTCGGACGCTTCGGCCCGCGACGCGTCTTTATCGCCAGCATCCTCTTTTTTTTCCCGGTGTACATGATGTTCCCAATCGAGAACCTGGCGTTACGCCATTCCAGTCGCGGCATGAATCCGGCAGTGGGGCTGCTCCTCATGCTGCATTTCTTGGGATCATCTCTCTCTGACATGGGATTCAGTAAGTCGCTCAGAACCTTACATTTGTGCGCGCCGGTCACTGAAGTGGTGCGGATCGGTCAGGCGCGATCTTTATGTACTTATCCTCCGCTGCCCCCAAGCGGTCTCTCGGCGCTACGAATGGAATCGCGCAGACGGTGGTCTCGGTTCAGCGCACGGTCGGACCAGCTGCCGCCGCGTCACTGTTTGCATTCTCACTGAACAACAACATCTTGGGCGGAAACTTTGCATATGTGGTGCTGCTCTCCCTTGTGTGGGTTGCGCTGGGCGTCGCTGTGCAGCTCCCGAAAAGCACGTGGAAACATGACGAACAGTAAATCTACGAAAAAGAGCAGGTCGAATTCGATGCTCACTGACTTGTACGATCTTAGACAAATTGTACTACGGAAGACAAATATATGGCCCTTTCACATTCGTCCTTCGTCTGATGTTGGCTAGATGAGTTCTTACTCCGACTTACTCGTCCTTCTCGGGGCACGTGGCCCTCGCACTGTAGCCTGGGTTCGGATGCATCCTGGGGTTAAGAACGATAAGATGCAAGTTACCGTCGTGATTCGGCAATTTTTATTACAGGCTCTAAGCGTCCTGCCGAAGTCGCGGAGTCGTCAAGGGCCCGGGGGTATCGAACTCGCCATTTGTGCTCGAAGTACAGCTCGAGAAGGCCAGGAGGTACTGGCTTTGAAAGGATTTGGTGACAGATAAGTAGCGTAGCTGAGTTGATAAGATCTATGAGAACAACTTAAAAAAGGCAATCAAGCGTCGGTAGGCTTCGCTGCCGCGGCACCATTGACTTCAAGTTTGATACTGACTAGGCCAAAGTAATGACGCCGTCTTACATTTGCACATACGGTTGGCGGGCCTGGGCTCACCCAGGCTCACGGTAGCCCAACATCTCCTAGTCACGGTTCTGGTGTCATATTGCCACCGTAGCGGGTGTGATTTCATGAGCGGACTTGGAAAACCGATCGTGAAAGACCCTTCAAATTGCACCGGCCTGCCAGTGGCATTTCCTCCTTCTCTCCTTCCTCCTTCTCTACTTTACCTTCTTCATGGATTCAGACGCGTCATCTGCCCTGCCTAACATATCCCCAGAGGATTTCCCGCCTACAGATACGACTCGTCAGACTTCAGGAACTACTGGTCAGTCGCGTCGCGTCTCGACGTGGAGTGGTCGAGATCAGATCAACTGTTGCTCATGTTATAGTCGATGCGCACGCCTCAAACGCGACGGAAACGCGTGGCATTGGTATGTATTTTGCAAGGCTGTGGTGCGCCTGTCAAAAATTTAAGGCACTACAGACCCGCATACTTCCGAGTCATCATCTGATATTGACGGTGAACAAGACTTGGGGGTACTGGACGCGTCTCAAATCCAAGATAGGAATGACGATGACTCGGAGCTTGCGCCAATTCCTGTGGATTTAGCCGATGAAGTTGAAGGCATGTACCGTCTCATGGATCTCATCAGTGAATCTGGGAGCAACGGATACGGTAAGGGACCTCATATTCTCTACGGGACAGCCTCGTCAGTTTCAAGGCGCTAATCTGGTTGCACAGTTGATAAAGTGATCATCGCGCAAGACTCACTTCGGCGGTTCATTAACGCGATATCCCCTGGAGCTTACGCGACCATTACTAAAGTCGATTTCAAGATTCTCGACCGACTCTCGATCAAACCCTTAGGGATATATGGATGCAAGGATGAGTTTGTGCGCCTGTTGCTGTCTATTGGCGCAGTTGATGAAAAAATGTGGGTGGTTTTTGTTCCCCACGGATCTTGTTGCTTATATTTCCCCTCAGGGCTCGCTTGTTGCTCGCACCAAGCGATGTTGGTGGTTCCCAACGGACGCTCTCCTCTGGTCTATATATCGTGATGGCTAGTGCAGCCGGCCTAACAGATGAGCATCACTACGTCATCTATTGGCCCCAAGATTCGACCTGGGATGACTCCGCAACATCGTCTGTGTGCCGCAACAGAGTTACATTTATGCGGTAAGCATATTCGAACTTCTGACTTTCTCTCAGATTTAATCGTCTGTCAGATATCTCACGAAAATGTGCGATCAGGTAGTCGCACTGATATCTGCGGATCACTCGTCATCAATAGTCTGGAATGATGAGGACAGAGACAGTATATCTATAGATATGGATGCCGGCGATTCGGAAAGATTATTTACGTTTGAGGTCACAAAGACAAACGAACAAGAGGAGAGTGCGGTTTCACGCCCTGGATTCCAGGTGACGCCGACCCTTCGTGTTCTGTGGCCAGTCTCTGACACTGCACAGACGAATTCGCGCGCTGTTGTGCGCAATGAAGCTCCTCTCGACTGCCAGGTCGATCCCTCCCTCTTCGCTCCTCGGCTTATTCCCGGAGAAACTGTGCAAGGTCTTTTGACCGCCATTTATATCCCTCCTCGGATTAAAATCGAAACGTTCAGCCAACAATCATATAGCCGGGTGCGCTATCAGCGATGCTGTATGTTTCCGAGCCGAAACCCCCTTAACGCACTGTGTTCACACTCTTACAGGAAGAGCAACGCGCTCGTTCTGTCAGAAGACCTAGATGAGGATTCGGTGCAGACTTTGGTCGATGTAGCGCTAGGAGCTCTCCATCCGGAACAATGCAACGAGTGGCTTTCCTCAAGTCAGCATATCCGTGACCAATTTATGCAAGAAAAGACGAAGAGGAAAAGTGCCATTGCTCGCCACATTGCTAACACTGAAGACCCCTTGCAACGCGCGCTTCGCGAAGAAGTCGTAGACCACGTGATCAACTTGTTTCCGTATGTTGTACTCAATTACACCTTATCAAATGAAGAGAGCATTCACTGATGCAGATCACTGGGTCGCGATGGGCTCTTTCCGCCTACGCAAGTCCACGGCGCAAGCTTGGAGGTCGAAAGTAGGGACCTTGTCAGGTGGTTTTCACGTAGCGGCTTATTACTCTTGCTAGGTACAGTGCGGCTTCCCGATATTCGCGCGCAATACCCTACGTTCGACGGCATCTTTGAGAAGTATATCAAGGATGCTAGGTTCGACGATGTGCCGAGAAAGGGCCGGGAATTCAGGGCTCTGAAGTTGGGCTTGATCTCGCTGTGGCAACTTCAAAGCGAACACGAACACCTGGGACGAGAATCACGATCCGCGTTGGTCCAAGCTCTTGTCTTTCGACATGATTTTCAGCAAGCGTTCCAACTTATTCAGAAGAGGTCCAACATGGTTGTTCGCTTTATTTCCTCGTTCTGGTCTGATTCAAGCGGGGCGGAATCATTCAAAAATGACATGAAGAAAGCCGCAGCCCAATTCTCCGACTCAGGATTTTTCCAACACCTCGAGAGCATCAATGACGAAGATTTGCGACTCGCGGCCCAGAGCGCCAAGGTTCTTGCGCAAACAGAGCTGTCGTCCTCGATCGACGCCGTAGTAAAAAAGATAACGCATGCTGTTCAGGCAATGCAGCAGGACTTCCGTGGAAGAGAAGTTCAGCTCCAAGTAGAGAATGAGGAAAGGGAAGAACTTAAGGGTGCTCTCGTGGAATTCGTTCGTGAAATAAATAAAAAGTCGGTTAAGGGGCAAAACTCGTGAGTTTCATCTCGTTTTAATTTTTTTATCAACTTAAGCTGATTATTCGCAGCACTATTTTCCTCGATCGCATTGAAATGTGGAGGGAGAGGCGTCGTGCGTCGGGTGAGTCTATCGTTTGTCGTAGGTTCACGGAAATCACAAGCTAACGTGCTGTAGGACTAGACTATAGAGTCACGGGCCGTTGGGAGATGCCCAAAATGCATCAAGTGCCCCAAATTGAGTTACGGGTCCACCCTATGGACTTGACAAGCGATGATAGGCACAATATGCAGCTTGATCCAAAACATGTCCCGACTCCTACTATCAACGATCGTCTCTCTTCATCTTTCCGTCTCTCAACCTTGATGGAACCCATGTGAGGGTCTTCGTTCATTTTGACATTTCTCCGTCTTATTGTACTTTCTCAGCTTTTATCAGCTCCTCGAAAACGAAAAAATCCTCCTTGTTCTGGCTAACCGGGATAAATTTCTCGTCTACCTCGAACGTTTGCCGGTGTTAGATATGGCTATTCAACGGGGAAAGCCAATTAAAAGTCTCAACCGTGATAAGCTAGGACGGGGTGTCCTGTTTGCCTTTGACGAGACAAAGCGAACATTGGCCGTGTGCGCATCAACGAAGGTACCGTACCGCTTCTAGCCGTCTTCGGCGTTGCTGATCTGACGCATATCCAGTTGCAGCTCCACATGTTCGTCTTCGACGAGACTTTCAGGACGCTTCAGGGGCAGGGAAGCGCCATCGATCTAGCTCCCTGGTATAGCCAAGCAGATATTTCGATTCTGAAGATGTCGTTTGTTTGCGGAAGCGAGGAGGTCGCGCTGGTGGATTCCATTGCTCGAGTTCGGATCTTTTCCTTCGTTACGTTGCAATTCAGGTTTGTTCTTTAAGTCTGGTTTGCCGTTCCCTGCTCAACAATGACTGGTAGACCGGCGTCCATGCAACTACAAACTCTCCCCAATGCCGTATACACATCACCAGATGGGTCCTGCCTCCTCATTCTTCATATTCACGATTCGGGGCCATCGTTCACCGCGTATCATTTGGAGACGTTTGGTTCGAATGAGGGAACTGCCTTAGATATTCCGAACTTTCCCCTTGAAGGCGCAGTCTTGACATCGATGGTCAGCCGAGGACGTGTCTTTTTCCTTGGTCTTGACATCAATGCGCAAGCCGTGAAGTCCGTCGCCATTGATATCACAAAGAAGGTCACAGAGTTTATGTTCAAGGAGAAGGGACACAAACATACCCCTAACACGCGTCCCACCCAGCACAACAGTTTACTCGACTGTCACGCCGAGGTCTGGACACGCTTCCCCGTTCTCCCAGCTGTGAAGCGCCGCACTATTACGTCACTCAGCGAACGGCAGCAGAAGACACTGACGTTCATTGCCGAAAATGACACACGACCTTTCGCGTCGTACTTCTCCGATCTCGTTCAAACGTTCGAAAAGACAGCGAGAAAGCCCACTGGAGACGAGTTGAATAGGATCAAGGTCTCTGCGGCGCAGTATGAGCCATTCTGGGACAACGTGCTCTCGGCTTCGGACTGGGATGTGTCCCGCTATCGCGTCGGAGAGTGGCTCGTCGATCTTCTTTGCCTCATTCCTATCCATATCGCTGTTTGTCGCGAGAACAGATTTGTTCCTTTAGCGAATGGGGTTCTATCCGCGGAGCTGGAAAGATCGCTGCTCGGTGCGGAGGTCAACCAAATAGTGGACAAACTATCGTTTGGTTGGTATGAGTCGATCTTCCAGTCGTACTTGGCCTTAAAGGTATGGGTTCGAGTTGTTATCTGTTCCACACACTCAACGACGTCGGGTTTTCCTCAGCCCGTAAAAGTCGTATCGTCGATGGGCCAACAATCCGTAGGAAAGAGTTTTTCGCTTAATCATCTTGTGGATACGTCATTTGCTGGGAGTGCGATGCGAACGACAGGTATGGTATCGCGGATTATGGCATGAATATTGGCTGAAATATCTTCACAGAGGGAGTATGGATGTCTGTGACACCCACCGATGAGGCGCTCATCGTGGCGCTAGATTTTGAAGGTTATCTCGATAACTTCGAATATAAGTCACGTCGACTGATCTCCTTGCAGGAGTTGACAGCATTGAACGGTCTCCTCAAGAGGATACACTCCTTGTCTTATTCAATACTGCGATATCGAATCTCGTAGGCAGATCACATTGTATCGGAGACTCACTTTGCTGACCGTCCGCAGGTCCTCTTCCGCAATAATTTTGCATTTAGCCGAGATATCAGCGGACTGTTTCAGTCCTTCCAATCCAGCGCGTCTGTCTTGGATCCGGCAGTCAACCCAACCCTCTTCCAGTCAACGCTTGTCATAATTATCAAGGTGAGTATTTGGAGACAACTGCTGTCACGTCATTTGATGTCTCCTGTAGGATGTTGTGGAGGCTGATACGGTTGAGATTACCCGCGAGTAATGATTTCGTGTAATGCGCGCGTGACAACTTGGTTAAGTCGCTGTTATAGGTTTTCTCTCAAATTCCAGCAGATCGTTCAGCAAGAGCAAGACGCCAACTTCATCTCTCGCCTCCACGGTGGCAAATTAGACATCATTCCATGGCCTGTGATCGAGTCAAGAAATTTCTACAAGTTGTTTGCGACACTGAAAAAGCGGCTCGACTTACAGAAGATCTCTCACCCGGCTGCGGGGGAATTCCTTTACACGATCAAGACCCTCATGGCGAAGTTGAAGGTACGCTCCCGCTTCTTTTGTCAAGGCTGAGGTTCATGACGCGTACTCGTAGGCCAATGACTGGGGAGCGCTTTCCCGTTCGTCGTTGCTTCGCCTTTATCTACCCATCTTATTCACACTTCCAACAGATACAATCGCAGAGCATCGTGCCAAATCACTCGCCGCGCTTCTCCCTATCGCGTTAGCTACAGGGTATTCCGAGATTGATCCTGAGCCTGAGCCCCTCAAGGTTCGTATTTATTCTCTGGGTTGTGAACGGCATATCTGATATACTCCGCAGAACTTTGATTCTGACCTGACTGTGGAGTGCGATGACACGGAGGCGCGCTTCGCTATTTTTGACCGCGAGCAACCCCCATCAGACGAGATTGAAATGTATCTCGCTGCTCTATTGGAGTCACAGGACCCTGGAACACCCCGACAGCTTATGCCTGACTCAGAATGGGTGGGAGAACTCACATCTCACCTGGGTTGGCTGGTCGACCTGCGCGTTAACCACGTCAAACGTTGGTTGGATTCGAATTTGGAGAGGTTCGAAGGTGGCCATGCTGCCATCGAGGATCTACGCAGAAGTTTCGACAGAATGGCCATCGAGATGACGGCTAATGTCCAGCTTTGCAGAGCTCAATGCGCGTCATGCCATCTCTTCTGCATTCGTAGTCGGCTACATGAGGGCGACCATAGCTGTCAAACCACCCATAAGTGTATACATGACTGCGAATTTTGTGAGGATTCTGAGAAGCTCTGTGGCTCAGCGTACGTTCACTGTCCTGCTTTGATTGTTCTCGGCTCACGACAGCGTAGCGCCGGACATCCGGGAAAGCACGTGTACGTGGAGTAGGTGCTCTGATGTTTCTACTTCTCATCGGCGTGTAGCTGTATCGTCAACGCTCACCTGTGTGGCGACCCTTGTAAATTATCGGGAAGGCGAGGCTGTCTACAAGATTGCACCAAGGTGGACAGATGTGACTCAGTTTCAGCTCGAGCTTATGCATTGCCAGGTTGTGGGACATGCCGAAGACGATCATATGTGTTCTGCACTTGTACATATGTGCGGCGAAGTAAGATTTCGCCTACTTTGGCAGATATGTGTTCGCTCATCGCTACGCCATTTCGTCAGCCTTGTGCCCTCAGAAACGTAGAATTACCGGGCGGGAAGACGCTCATCTGTCCGGGAAGTTGCAGTGTTCCTAGGTATGTGTCATCTCCGACTTTGTTCGGTTTCCGACCAATTGGACCTTCTATAGCGACCAAGAGCATGACTCACATTCCTGCGATTTGAGGCTCTGCCCAGCGACGTGTGAGCTCTGCAAACGACTTTGTGATCAACCGCACCTCCACGGGCTTACTCCCGACACGCATCATTTATGTGGGTCAGTATGTTCTATTAACTTCCCGCTTCAGACGAGTGAATGACGTCATATTTCGTTTGATCAGAGAAGCACATTCGTGTGCGGAGCCATGTGCGGCCCCAGGGATTTGCCAGATTGACACGTCGCCCCAGTCTATCGAAGCTACTTTTACTGGCAGACACGAGACATTCCAGTACACCAAGGTACGGACTATTTTTTCCCGATGCACTTCCGATCTGAAACAATTTGCCAATCAGTATACGCAAGGTTCGTTCTGGTGCAACAGGACGCTGGATCTGCATTGACCTCTTACACCGCAGTTGCAAAACGGATGCAATGTGTCCTGACTATTCCACCGGGTTTGCTGTCGCATGGGGGTGGACATATACACAGCAAAGAGAATCAACCATTCCATTTCTGCGAAATGCGGTTCGTTTTTTCGCGGCATACTCTGTGGTGATCCGGTTGACCAACACCGCTCAGCTGTAAGAACTGCGGCTACTTTTGTACCTTACCACTGGGTAAGGATCTGGCTCATAAGCCATGGAAATTAACTCACCTTTTCTTTTTCTTATTACCAAGGTCATACCCAACAGGAACACGAAACAAGTCACGGGTCCATGACCGAGACCCATTGGGCGGTCGATGGCCCTGATGGCGCAAGTCTTGAATTGGGAGGTCGCAAATTTTCCTCTAGCGATGAGGGTGCACCAATGATGTGCAACCTCGTTTGTTCGTCAATGGGCAGACACGTCCATATTGACTACTGCCGCGCCGACCAAAACGGACCTTGCGATAGTGTTGGGATACAGCATATTGACGACAGAATACTTCCTGATCCGGACAAACCTAAGGATGCCGTCGTTCACAGCCTTTACTGGCGTAGGACGGGTTCGTCACACGCCGCGTTTCTCAGTTTATTCTAACCTAATTCGTCGCCTTCAACACCAGGTTTCAAAGGTCACGAGTCTACATTCCCTGTAAGGTCTCCGAGATTCGTGCTAACACTTACAACTACTAGATCCTTACACTCGTGACGAGCGGGTCAACTTTGGTAAATGGTGTGTGACTGATACGTCCGTTCTGCAGAGTTGCTAATCGTATTTCGTAGCGACGCCATGTGCTCGGGTATGCCGGAAACCCTGTTCATTGGCACTCGTTAAATACTTACCCGTCTTTCAAATAGGGTCTGAACACTTGGCGACTGCCAGTGAGACGGCGCATGGGCAACCGCAGCCCTCGTACTGCACGCTACCAATGTTTCATCCGCCGAAGAGTACAGACGATCCTATGGACGGAGTTAGTTACATATCTGATGACGGACATATGTTTTCGTGCAAGAATCCCGCTGTGGTGCAGCAAACCTTTCATGTGTAAGCCTATCAGTTTTCCGCGTGAATGTGCTACTTAAGCTCCCATGTCGTACAGGATATTCGTCATTGACAGGTCAAGTTGTCTCAGCTTCCTGGTACACATAGATCTGATGTCTTCATGTTAGATCTTCTTCTATGTCGAATATTGACCGCCGACCCTTAGACAACGCACCCGCAACAGACCGAATCCGGGAGAGGGCAGATAACAGACTCGGCGCAGTTTATTCTGCCCTATACAGCTTCTGGTCCGCTCGTCACACAGCTGTTACAACGGATCAACAGACAATTGGGGCGCGGCGTGATGCATACAGCGTTATTCTGTTCAACGCCACGACGAAAAACGTTGTGGTCAACGATTTCACGAGCTCCCCGGACCAACTTTTAGACATTGTCTTGAACGAGCAGACCGAATGGGGGACGAACTTTGCGGCGGCCCTCCAAGCTGGCCAAGAAGTCATGGCAGGTAACTGGAGCACGGAAAGGTTCGCAACTTTGTCTTCCAGTCTCCTCCTTCTGGTAATATTCCTGCGATCTGTAGAACACCCATTATGATTTTCCTCTCGGATGGGGAATGCCACCTACCAGAAACGGATATCCAAGATCTTTGTCGCTCCGCGATCCAGCACGGGTGGGTTGTGTCCTTCCTATGCCAACGGTTCACTAACTGGGCCGATTAGAAAGCCGCTTTCTTTTCATGCTGTTGCCTTTGGCCCTGATGGGTAAGTTTTATTCTACATATGAGTAGGCCGCTGACAGGCCTTTCCTTTAGCCAAAGCTACAACTATACCCTCCGCAGGATGGCGCAACTTGCCCTCGAAATACAGAGAAAGGCTCCTCCCGACCCCTTGTTCCCTGCAGCAGCAAGGATTCCTTCGTCTTTCACTTCAGCTCTTGATACGGTGAGCACTCACGCAGCGCGTGCGAACAACCACGGCTAACATACATAAGGTGCGACTCGCCGAGACATTCATGGGCATCGCGGAGTCGCTGAGAAAGACGCGAGGCTCGTTGATGCGCTAATGCACCACTTCTCTAATCGTATTCGGGATAATATATCTCGGTGTTGTACTGAATAGGAGACCGTAAACGTTTCTGACTGTAATTAGTCGTAATACAGACCTCAGGATTCTTGGGAGCCTTCCCGCGGGCCGCATTACCAGCTCAACCTCTGTGACGAAACAAAGATTCTGGAAAGGAGCCGGTGATGTGGCTGACCTTCCGGAGAGGAACTGCTCAATGTTGTGCACAGCCTCGGAGAGCACCGTCAGGGAACGGCGCAGCACTCAGGAGCTGCTCCATCTAGGAGATGACTGCTACTATCATAGCACAGCGGGCGCAGGCACCATGGGCACGATCGGGCGTGCGCTTGTGCCCAAGCTGTCGTATTAGGTGTTCGGGACCTCCTCGATGCTGCCGAACTTGAAGCTCGAAATGGCAGCGAAGGATCGGAGCATAACTTACTCCTTTCGACAATCAACTTTCAAGCATCCGTTATGGTGCCAAAGTCTAGAAGAGCCTATCATGATCGCGTTGGATTCAAGCTTGCCGTAAGCTTTGTAAGTACAGATACAGTAAGTTAACGTTAACTGACAGGAAATTAAAGCACTTAGACGCCAATGTCGTGACTCGGATTTCAGCTGGAATACCGACGGTGCCCAATGCGTCACCCAAACAAGACAGCGAAATTTCTCCAGGAACTCTTTTTATCATGATCAAGGTTGCGAATACAATTCTTTCCCAGGGACGGCGTGACATTACTTCCCTTACGCCTTCAAGCAAACAATCCATAAGTGGCGGACTCGGAGTGGTACCAAGCAGCGATACATTGGACGCCGAAACACATCGTGGTCGCCGATGTCTCTCACAAGCTTTGAAGACAGTCACGAAATCGACGAGGAGACAGCCCTCCTCCCAAACCAAGAAGTACCACCGGACTTGAATCCGACTCGGACACCGCTTCCAATGGCCCAGATCTCCATCCTCCTCACAGCTTGGCTCGCAGAGTCTATCACATCCCACTCCATAAGTCCTTATCTCAATCAGGTACAGGTCGCTGTTAGACCTACCTATTGGCGCTGAACCCCTGCTCTCAGCTCGTGAGAGAGCTCCCGAATGTCGGTGGTGATGCGCGGAAGGTTGGATACTACACGGGCATTATAGTATGTCTCACTTTCTCTAAAGGAACGGATTTGAACCAAACTGTATGATAGGTGTCCCTTCATTACGCTGCTGAGGCTGCCACTTCATTCCAGTGGAATCGACTGTCCGACCACGTTGGACGCAAGCCTGTCCTTTTAGCCTGCCTTGTGGGTACAACGATTTCCATTCTCCTGTTTGGTTTGTCCCATTCCTTCTGGGCGCTTGTCTTAAGGTGTTTCTTTACACCCCCGGCAGCGATACCACCTGACTGACTTGGCGATCACAGCCGGTGCTTGCACGGTGCTGTGAAGGGACACATTGGCGCCGTAAAAAGTACGATAGCAGAACTAACGGACGAGACCAACATCGCCCGAGGATTTTCAATGCCATCGGCGGCTTGGTCACTCGGATATGTGATTGGGTTCGTCGTATCCTACTTTCTCTCAATTTTTAGCTGACTTGCCAGATTCCATTAGTCCTTTAATTGGTGGTGTCCTGTCACGGCCGCAAGGTCGCTGGCCAGATACATTCTCCCACCCTTTCTGGGCGGACTACCCATACTTCCTGCCGTGTCTCGTGGCCGCTGCTTTTACGTGCTTTTCATTTATCATTACGGCATTGTATTTGGAAGAGGTCTGTTCTTTCCCTTTTTCGTTGCTGCTTTTAAAGAGGATGCGTAATGACGTCCCCAGACCATGAATTCGAGGCCCTCAGAGAAACATCTATGTATGGGTACAAATGACAACTCCGATACTCATCAAGGCGAAATGGGCGATAGTTCGGGTCTAGACATGTCACCTAAGGAACCAGAGAAGCCGCTTCCACTGCGCTCTGTGCTCACTAAGCCAGTCGTCGTTACCATTGTCAATCACGCGATGTTTGCACTCCTCAACATGGTAGCTGTGA
This sequence comes from Lactarius akahatsu, assembly GCA_021524915.1. Classification (NCBI taxonomy): domain Eukaryota; kingdom Fungi; phylum Basidiomycota; class Agaricomycetes; order Russulales; family Russulaceae; genus Lactarius; species Lactarius akahatsu. The sequence goes on along the minus strand of JAKELL010000065.1, from coordinate 182,788 downwards.
CGTACATTCCGCTTGTGTGGTCAACACCGGTCGAATTTGGTGGGCTCGACCTTAGTCCGGCATCCATTGGAATGTGGTTGTCTTTGTACGGAGGCATGAATGGCATCTTTCAATTCGTTTTCTTTTCGCACCTCATCACACGCTTTGGCCCGCGGCGCATCTTCATTTCCAGCATTGTTGCATGCGCCGCGATCTACACCATCTTTCCTTTCGAAAACCTAGCCCTACGCGTTGCGGCTGGTAGTGGTTCAAATCTGGCCTTATCGCTGCTCGTCATCCTGCAGCTATCGTCGTTATGCGTTTCCGAATTGGGATATCGTAAGTTCCTGCACCGTACACTTCAGCGCACACGGCTCATGACGCATGTGGGGTTGCTCAGCTACTGTGTACTTATACATTTCGTCTGCTGTTCCCAATAAACGGTCGCTGGGCGCGGCGAATGGTCTTTCCCAGGTGGCGACCTCAATTCAGAGCGCTGTTGGGCCGGCTGCTGCGGACTGGTTATTTGCGTTCTCCCTGACGCATAACGTCCTCGGTGGAAACTTTGCGTACGTCGTGCTCATTAGTGTGGTGTGCGTTGGGTTGGGTTTCTCTACGCAGCTTCCGAGGAACACATGGGCACATCGTAAGGTCTAGCTTAGTGGTATAGATACTGAAGGGTATACATCCCCCAAACCCGAATTGAATGAACTTCTTGGCTTTTTAGCTTATGCCTCATGCCTCACGCGGTATTTGCCGCATCAATAAATAAGTAAATCATGAGAGCGGCTAAATTTCGAAGGATTCCTAACCGTCTCTTTTCTCTCAGCACACTCAAGGGAGTGGGCTACTAGCCTAAGTTTAGACACGTCGTGGTAGGCCGTCGCACGCCCCAAGTCCCCCGGCGCAGCTGCACCCAATCTACACGATGACGCGAGACAAATCCCTATTTCCTGTAGCCCCATCACCAGCTTAGTGAATGGTCGTCGTTCCTAGGTTACTCGAGACCCAATTCCTGCAGACCATACACTTCATCTTCATTCACACTACGTGGCGAGCCCTCATATACCCGTGTACCATACTTGCTCAAGAGCTTGTGACCACATGTACGGCGGAAAACGTAGATGCTGAAACAACTTGTGTCCCAAAAACGGGAAGCCAATATAATCATTATAAATAGCACTTAAATGGTTATAAGGTGTTTATAATCAGTTTATAATTAATTTATAAACACCTTATAACCATTTAAGGGTCCTTCTAATAATTGTAACCGGTTCCCCGATTTTGCGACAATTGAAAAGACCCGCGTCCTACAAAACGTGGGAAAAATAAACAAAAACTCATTTGACAATGCATCTGGACCGGCCCGGGGGCCACAAGCCGTTGATACCAGTTACAGCGGTGGATGCCAGTGCTGGCTCAGGGCCTCAGGCTCGGGCTGTCTTATACAGTAACTTACCCGACCGTCGGCGCGAGGGATACGTGCTAGCGTTGTCATGGCAAGGTGCGCGAACATCATACAGGCGCTTCCAACGTAACGACTTGAGATGGTACAGTAATACCTCCGGGTTGTACCTAATACGGTGATGAAATCACCGTCCCCCCCCCTTACGTCCGCCAACACGTAGCGAAGTGGTTCCAGCGGCTATTGCCTCTGGACGCCATTACTCCCCGTCTCAACCGGTACCGTGATCGATGTCTCTCACGAGGTTTGAGGACGACCATGAACTCGACGAGGAGGCACCCTTCCTCTCAGACCAAGAAGTTCGAACTGACTTGAATTTAACTCCGACGCCACTACCAAAGGCCCAGATCTGCGTCCTCCTCACAGCCTGGCTCGCCGAGTCCGTCCTCACCGGCTCCATAAGTCCTTACCTCAACGAGGTACAACACCCTCTTAGCCTTGCCTATCAGTGCTGAACCCCTGCGTTCAGCTAGTGAGAGAGCTCCCAAATGTCGGCGGTGATGCGCGGAAGGTTGGGTACTACACAGGGATAATAGTGCGTCATACTTTCTCTAAAAGAGCGAATGTGGACGAAACTTTGTGATAGGTGGCTCTTCATTATGCGGCCGAAGTTGCCACTTCGTTCCAGTGGAATCGCCTGTCCGACCACGTCGGACGCAAACCGGTTCTTTTATGTTGCTTTGCGGGCACAACTCTTTCCATTCTCTTGTTTGGTTTATCCCGCTCCTTCTGGGCGGTTATATTAAGGTGCTTGTTCATGCACACCCCTCAGGAGCGATGTCCACTGACCGATCGAGGCTCACAGCCGGTGCTTGCATGGCGCAATGAAGGGTCACATTGGCGCCGTGAAAAGTGTGATAGCAGAACTAACGGACGAGACGAATGTTGCCCGGGGGTTTGCAATGCCACCGGTGGCTTGGTCACTTGGAACTGTGATCGGGTTCGTCGCTTTATCCTACCTTCCCTCAATTTTGAGCTGACTTCCCAGATTCTTTCAGTCCCATGATCGGTGGTGTCCTGTCCCGGCCACAAGATCGCTGGCCACATACATTCTCCCACCCTTTCTGGGCGGACTATCCATACTTCCTGCCATGTCTCGTAGCCGCTACGTTTACATCCTTTTCATTCGTCATTATGGCATTGTATTTGGAAGAGGTTTGTTCTTTCCTGCTCATTAAAAAGGGCTGTACAATGACGTCTTCCAGACGCTGAATTCGAGGTCCTCAGAGAGCCTCCAGCTTGCAAGAATCAACCCTGACACCCCTCAAGGAGATGCGGACGATAGTCCGGATCTAGATATGTCACCAGATGAATCGGAAAAGCCATTGCCGCTACGTTCTGTGTTCACGAGGCCAGTCATCATCACCGTTGCCAATTACGCGATGCTCGCGCTTCTCGACTCTATGGTGGGGGCGTACATTCCACTCGTGTGGTCGACGCCGGTCGAGTTTGGTGGGCTTAACCTGAATCCGGCATCCATTGGCTCGTGGTTATCTTTGTACGGGGTCATGGATGGCATCTTTCAATTCTCTTTCTTTTCGCGCTTCATCAGCCGTTTTGGCTTACGGCGCGTCTTCGTTTCAAGCATCGTCTCGTGTGCCGTGATCTATACCATCTTCCCTTTCGAAAACTTAGCTGCGGTGGCTGGCGGTGGTTCAAATCTGGTCGTATGGTTGCTCATAATTTTGCAGCTGTCGTTATTGTGCATTTTCGATATGGCATACGGTACGTTTTTACCATGCCTCATGTAGATACTTACTCATGACACGCGTGGGGTCACGCAGGTACAATGTACATGTACGTGTCATCTGCCATTACCAACAAACGGTCGCTGGGCGCAGCATTTGGTCTTTCGCAGGTGGCGACCTCAGTTCAGTACGCTCTTGGACCAGCTGTTGCGGACTGGCTATTCGCGTTCTCCCTCACGCATAATGTCCTGGGCGGAAACTTTGCATACATCGTGCTTGTTGGTGTGGCGTGTATTGGGTTGGGAGTTGCCTCGCAACTTCCTAGGAACACATGGGTGCATCGTAAGGAGTAGCTTGGTGATACCAGATAAATAGAGGATCAATCGATGTATTGCACATTTTGTCACTGACTGTGATGACTAACCGAGTCATCCCTACTACGCGTGGCACTGATTGTCTGACGATTCTGTTAGAGGCGCGGGAAAGCGGGACTAAGTGTTTGGTCAGTGAGGTAAACATACGAGAGTATAGTAATGTACTAACCACAGTCTTTGAGAGAGAAAGAATGAGGTCTCTATGCGTAAACTACGATGTATTTATGAAGAAAAAAGTAAATTCTTTTGAAGTAAAAACGCAGACCGCGGTCAGGCAACTGGTCCCTGCCGCAAGCCCTGCCGGCCCGACCGTGACATCGTGGCTGACAAGGTGGCTGATCATGAATTTTGTGGAAATCAGAGACTAATCAGAGTTTGTGAAGTTGAGTACCGGACCATGAGACCTGTGCGTCAGACAAACACAAGTTAAGAAGCTTCAAAGGCCCATAACGCCAAGAGGAACGCCCTCAAAAGAGGGCATCTCATGCATACCGAGAGGGTCGCACTCCAGTCGCACTTCATCACGCACACCTGGAGGGACCGGCCCAAAACGCCCTCACGTATACCATAAACACATACCGAGAAACATGACATAACGTTGCAGAATTCCGGTTATCGGGAGATATCTTGGGTAGGAAGACAGGGAACCTGATACCCGAGTCGAGCACACCCCCCCAGGTCTGTCGTCTGGAATCTCTGGATCCAAAACTGGATCCGGGAATCCGGGATCAGTTCAACACCTGGGACGTTTGGCACGCCTCACGTCAGCTCGTTGGTCATGTGTAGAATCTGAAGTCTTCATCGCGTTCCAGAAGTAAACAGCGAATAATTTGCTTTGATGAGGCTGGAACTACAGTATGATTGAGACCCTTGATGAGACTGAGACAAGTCACCAAGCTTCTTGGCCCGGGGGGGATCACATGATCACAGCCGTGGCGTTGTTCCTGCAGCAAATTCTGCTGCCAACCATCACCATCATGGAACCTTCAACCACCTGTCTTCTTCTCGTTGACCACAACTTCCGAGCTCTTGGAGTACCTTTTGAGGTTGACACTTAGTACAACAGGGGCAGCCAATTGAAACGCTCTCTGCCACCCCCAGTCCAACGCAATAGGGGCCCCAAGCGAACAAATTCATCATCAGCATTCTATGTGTCAGCAAAATGTCTGTCAGCAAATGCATTGTCGATGCTTTATATATTGTATTGAATGATCTGTATATGTTAGGTACCTTAGCTACTATCCAGGCTATCAAACATATACATAGACATGCACCAACTTCTGTAACATACCATGTAGAACTCCAATCACTGGTGTGCAGCCAGCGTGGATCCGCAGACATTTGAACAAGCATTTGAAGAAAGGTTACTTACTAGTGGGTAGGAACAGGAAGTTAGGAGAACCCTTACTTGGATCCCACACTACCCCTGGCACCGTCGGGTGTGCATACACTTTTCCCTTCGAGCATCTCAGCCTACACCCGTGCATTACAGTAGACTCGGATACATACAGTAGAGGTGTTACCACTGCTAGGCAACCTCGTTACGGCTAACTACCTAGTACGTAATACTGTGACTCGGAATCGCCTGTCAAGTCGCCTGTCTCCCCAATGCGGCGACGACAGTCGTCAAAGCACAGGCAAGTCAGCAGACTGGCCACGGCTCCAGCACCTATAATACCAGCCTGCGGACATTGTCTCAAGCACCCAGTCACGTAGCCAATGCCTCTCATGAGTTTTGAAGACAGCCACGAAATCGACGAGGAGACACCGTTCCTCCCAAACCAAGAAGTTCTACCTGACTCGAATACGACTCGGACGCCTGTCACGCCGCTGCCAATTGCCCAGATCTCCGTCCTCCTCACGGCATGGCTCGCAGAGTCTATCACAACCCAGTCAATAAGTCCCTACCTCAACCAGGTTCAGTACGCTCTTAGCTCCGCCCCTCAGTGCTGAACACTGTTATCAGCTCGTGAGAGAGCTCCCGGATGTCGGTGGTGATGTGCGGAAAGTTGGGTACTACACGGGGATAATCGTGCGCCCTACTTTCTCAAAAAGAGCCGATGTGGACCAAATTGCTTGTCAGGTGTCTCTTCATTTTGCGGCTGAGGCTGTCACCTCGTTTCAGTGGAATCGCTTGTCCGACCACGTCGGACGCAAGCCTGTCCTTTTGTCCTGCCTCGTGGGCACATCACTCTCTATTCTCCTGTTTGGTTTGTCCCACTCCTTCTGGGCGCTTGTCTTAAGGTGTTCCTCTATGCACACCCCTAGCAGGCGATATCAACTGACTGACTTGGGGATCACAGCCGGTGTCTACACGGCGCAGCGAAGGGACATATTGGCGCCGTGAAGAGTACGATAGCGGAACTCACGGACGAGACGAATGTTGCCCGAGGATTTTCAATGCCACCGGTGGCATGGTCGCTTGGATATGTGATCGGGTTCGTCGTATCGTCTTGCTTTCTCTCGATTTATAGCTAACTTCTCGCTTTCATCAGTCCCTTGGTAGGTGGTGTCTTGTCACGGCCGCAAGATCGCTGGCCACAGACCTTCTCCCATCCTTTCTGGGCGGACTATCCATATTTCCTTCCATGTCTCGTAGCTGCTACTTTCACCTGCTTTTCATTTATCGCTACGGCATTGTATTTGGAAGAGGTCTGTTATTTCCTACTCTTTGAAGAGGTCGTGCAATGACATCTCCCAGACGTTGAATTCGAGGTCCTCAGAGAAGCTCCAGCTTCCAAGACCCAACTCCGATATTCCTCAGGGAGAAGCCGGCGATACTTCAGGCTTTGATATGTCACCAGATGAACCGCAAAAGCCACTTCCACTACGCGCTGTGCTCACGAAGCCAGTCGTCGTTACTGTCGCCAATACGGCGATGCTCGCTCTGCTCAACGCTGTAGTGGAGTCGTACATTCCACTCGTGTGGTCGACGCCAGTCGAGTATGGCGGACTCAACCTGAGCCCGGCATCCATTGGCTTGTGGCAATCTTTGTACGGGGGCATGAACGGCATCTTTCAATTCATTTTCTTCTCGCGCTTCGTCAGTCGTTTTGGCCTCCGGCGTGTCTTCGTTTTCAGCATCATCTCGTGCGCCGTGGTCTACTCTATCCTCCCTTTCGAAAACTTGGCCGTAGTGGTTGGCGGTGGCCCAAATCTGGTTGTATGGTTGCTCATTATTTTGCAGCTGTCGTCATTGTGCATTTTTGATATGGGATACGGTTAGTCTTTCTTTTCCATTGGCCCACGCAGGTACATGATACACATTGGGCCTCCAGGTGCTATGTACATGTACACTTCATCCGCCGCTCCCAACAAACGGTCACTCGGGGCGGCATACGGTCTTTCGCAGGTGGCGACCTCGGTCCAGAACGCTATTGGGCCGGCTTCTGCCGACTGGCTATTTGCGTTCTCCCTGACGCATAACGTGCTTGGCGGAAAATTTGCGTACGTTGTGCTTCTTGGTGTGGTGGGCGTTGCACTGGGAGTCTCCACGCAGCTTCCGAAGAATACCTGGGTGCATCGGAAGGAGTAGGTAGGGTCAGTCAATGTGTTGTCCGTTTCGTCGCAGACTATGATGACTGCCCGACGATCCGCGTGTAGAAGGCAATGCGCTGCCACCTAGCTCTGCTTGTGTGAATTGAGAGGCATCTAAATTCAATTTGATCGGCAATGTATCAATGAATGCGGGAGAGCAAATACGATTGACGTCCTCTGCCCTAGCTTCTTCACCGCGGTGAGCATGAGAAGGCTATTATAGCGTACCCTCCGTGGAGTGCCCACAATGGCGCGTAACTTGTGATCAAGAAAAAAAATCCGGTCTGGGTTCACCAGCGTCACCAGCCAAATCAACAGCGGTGGCAGTGGCACTGGCAGCGGCAGTCGGAGGGCGCCCAACGCTCGCGGTCTGCGCACGATATCCTCCGCCGGCAGGACCAGCCCGGACTTTAAAGCGCGCCAACATGAACTAAAGGTACTACACAATAATCGTGAATCTGCGCGATCGGGTGTAGTAACACGAAGTACGCATAGCATTTACCGCGCTCGACAACGGAGAAACAGTTCACACTAGCGATGATGAACGTCAAATATGGCCACTCGCGCGACAACTAGTACTCATATCACTCTAGTCTGGCCAAAATCGGTCGAATTAGGCGGGCTGAGCCCGAGCCTGGCATCCATCAGCGGCTTCCAATGCACTAATAACATCATGTTATCTTCAGTTCCTTCTTCCGTATATTGTCGGACGCCGCGGTGCATCTTTTTCCTTGCTCTGTTTCCCTCCCGCTGTGTCACAGCATATCTACGATACAGGCACGCTTGCAGGCTATCTACAGGGTAAGCGTATATATAAGTGTGAACGGAGTATGATCAGTATAAACTAGATCTAAGGAGAACGAGGATTTGCCTCGCGTCATATTGGGGTCGCCCAGGGCTCGGGGCGTGCGACCGCAAGTGCGACCGCCCTTGCGACCGCCTACCACGGTGCATTGTTCCTTACAAGGTTCCTTAAGCTAGACCGCCCTTTGAGGCGGGCATCGAAGATAAGAGGCGGCCGGGGGTTCAGAATGTTCAGACGTTTGGGTTCTTCACCATCCGCCACTGGCATCGTACTTTGTCTATGTCACTGTACTGATCTCGGTACTGATGCCGCTTCTTGAGATTTCAAATTTCAAATTCACTGATGCGACGCGCAGTTAGTGCTTCGCACACTGCATGACCTCTGGTCATTGATCTACCTTAGATTCAGAGAAAGCTGGAACACCCACGACGCGCCCGATATGGCGATGACGGTCCAAGTGACGCCAAAACAAGTCCTTGGAAAACCCATTTTCTCACGGCTAGCGAAGTATAGTGCAAGGTATAGTGTGCCGCTTCTCCCCCTTACTTCCGCCAGCAGGAGAGCGCACAAACCCATCAGTGGCGGTGTGGTTCCAGCGGCTATCTCCCTTGGACACTGAAACTCATCGTCTCAAGCACCTGATCTCATAGTCAATGTCTCTCACGAGGTTTGACGACAACCACGAAATCAACGAGGAGACTCCGTTCCTCCCAAACCAAGAAGCTCTACCTGACTCGAATACGACTCGGATGCCAGTCACGCCGCTGCCAATTGCCCAGATCTCCGTCCTCCTCACGGCATGGCTCGCAGAGTCTATCACAACCCAGTCAATAAGTCCCTACCTCAACCAGGTTCAGTACGCTCTTAGCTCCGCCCCTCAGTGCTGAACACTGTTATCAGCTCGTGAGAGAGCTCCCAGATGTCGGTGGTGATGTGCGGAAAGTCGGGTACTACACCGGAATAATAGTACGTCTTCCTTTCTCTAAAGATTGGATGTGGCCCGGGACGAAACTTCGTGATAGGTGTCTCTTCATTATGCGGCAGAGGCTGCCACCTCATTCCCGTGGAATCGACTATCCGACCACGTCGGACGCAAGCCTGTCCTTTTGTCCTGCCTCTTGGGCACAACTCTTTCGATTCTCCTGTTTGGTTTGTCCCATTCCTTCTGGGCGCTTGTCTTAAGGTGCCCCTCTATGTACACCCTCAGGAGCGATGTCCACTGACTGATCTGAGGGCCACAGCCGGTGCTTGCATGGCGCAATGAAGGGACACATTGGCGCAGTTAAAAGTGTGATAACAGAACTAACGGACGAGACGAATGTTGCCCGAGGGTTTTCTATGCCACCGGTGGTTTGGTCACTCGGATATGTGATTGGGTTCGCCGTATTGTCTTGCTTTTTCTTGATTTCTAGCTGACTTCTCGATTCCTTCAGTTCCTTGGTCGGTGGTGTCTTGTCACGGCCGCAAGATCGCTGGCCACGTATATTCTCCCACTCTTTCTGGGCCGACTATCCCTACTTCCTCCCATGTCTCGTAGCCGCTACTTTTACCTGCTTTTCATTCGTCATTACGGCTTTGTATTTGGAAGAGGTTTGTTCTTCGCTTCTCTTTGAAGAGGGTTGTGCAATGACCTCTCCCAGACTTTAAATTCTAGGCCCTCGGGGCTCCGGCTTCCAAGGCCCAACCCCGATACTCCTCAGGGAGAAGCCGGCAATACTCCAGGCCTTGATATGTCCCCAGATGAATCGCAAAAGCCACTGCCGCTATGTTCTGTTCTCACGAAGCCAGTGATCATTACCATTGCCAATTATGCGATGCTTGCGCTTATCGACGCTATGGCATCGGCGTACATTCCACTTGTGTGGTCAACGCCGGTCGAGTATGGCGGACTCAACCTGAGTCCAGCATCCATTGGCTTGTGGTTATCTTTGTACGGGGTCATGGATGGCATCTTTCAATTCATTTTCTTCTCGCACTGCGTCAGCCGTTTTGGCCTCCGGCGTGTCTTCGTTTTCAGCCTCGTCTCGTGCGCCGTGGTCAATGTTCTCTTCCCATTCGAAAACTTAGCCGTGGTGGTTGGCGGTGGCCCAAATCCAGTTGTATGGCTGCTCATAATTTTACAGCTGTTATCATTTTGCATTTTTGATATGGGATTCGGTCAGTTTTTTTGTTCCCTTCGCCCACGCAGATACTCATGACACATATGGGGCAGGTGCGATTTACATGTACACCTCATCCGCCGCTCCCAACAAACGGTCGCTCGGCGCTGCGTATGGTCTTTCGCAGGTGGCGACCTCGATTCAGAACGCTGTTGGACCGGCTTCTGCGGATTGGCTATTTGCATTCTCCCTGACGCATAACGTGCTCGGCGGGAAGTTTGCGTACATCGTGCTTCTTGGTGTGGTTGGCGTTGCGCTGGGGGCTTCCACGCAGCTTCCGAAGAATACCTGGGTGAATCGTAAGGAGTAGGTAGGGTCAGTTAATGTGTTGTCCGTTTCGTCACAGACTATGATGACTGCCCGACGATCCACGTGTAGAAGGCAATGCGTTGCAACATAGCTCTGCTTGTGTGAATTGAGAGACGTCTAAATTAATTCGATTTGGTTGGCAATGTGTCGATGAATGTGGGAGAGCAAAGGGAGAGCAAATATGATTGACGTCCTCCTCCCTTACTAGCTCTTTCATCACAGCGCGCATGAGAAGGTTATTATAGCGTACCCTCCATGGAGTGCCCACAATAGCGCATAACCTGTGAAAATGTAAGAAAATGTAAGATCAAGAAGATCCGGTCCGGGTTCACCAGTTGCGGTGGCAGCGGCAGTCAGAGGGCGACCAACGCTCGCGCCGGTCCTACGCACGATATCCTCCGCCAGCGGGACCAGCCCGAACTCTAGAGCACGCCAACATGAACAAAAGGTACTACTACAGAATGATCGTGAATCTGTGCGATCGGGTGTAGTACGAAGTACACATAGCGTTTACCGCACTCGACAATGGAGAAGCATCTGTAAAAGTGGGGGGTGTCAAAAGCTGTCAAGGACCGGTCTGGACCAGTCCTTGACAGCTTTGACAGGTACCAGTTTTGCAGATGAAACGACTCACACTCAGGCTACTAGCAATGATGAACGTCAAATGGCCACAATCGCGCGACAATTAGTATATCACTCTAGTCTGGCCGACATCGGTCGAGTCAGGCAGGCTGAGCCTGAGCTTGGCATCCATCAGCGGCTTCCCATGCACTGATGATGTCATGATATCTTCAGTTCCTTTTGCTGCATATTGTTGGACGCCACGATGCGTTTGTTTCCTTGCTCATTACCCTCCAGCTGTATCACAGTATATCTACGATATAGGCACGGTCGCAAGCTATCTACAGGGTAACCTTATATATAAATATAAGTGTGAGCGGAGTGTATGTAAGGAATGGTTAAGGGTATGGATGTTTTGACTCTTTCCAGTCTATTGACAGATTTGGTAGGTACATCGAGACGTATTGAGGGCCAAGGACTCAATCTATTCAAAAACTTTCGCGCACCATATATGCACGTTGTACTCCACCCAGCGGTGGCGTCCCCACAACTGTATTTGATGTTACTGGTCACGGGCGATCACATCACCCTGGTGGATGCAGGGACATAGAAGAGAAACAAGCTTTACTAAAGTTATTCGGAAGTAAAATTTCTCCGCCACTTCCGCGAAAACGCACGATAGCGGGGATCGGGACATTAAAAAGGAAATATCGAGACATCGCGCGGGTTTGCACGACATCCACTCAGTTACCAAAATATACGGGATATCAAGCGGGAAATACAAAGATAGCGCGAAATAGAATCTCACATGAAAGTAATCAACACATGCTTCGCGGTTGTTGCGTGTGGTTGCGCCTCATTTACTGCTAGTGAGTGTGATATACCTGAAAGAGGTTGCTCAACGGCCATCTATTCAATGAAACACGATAGATCATATCAGACTAAATTGTGGACTGCTCACTGGGCCCCGTTCTTCAGAGACCAGTTCAGATGCAGTCGGGGAGGAACCAGCTGGCATCTCGCACCTTACCACCAAAAGCAAGACCGAAAGGCTGAGAGAAACCGCCTCCGCTACACTCCATTCTCACAAGACCTGTCTTGATCTCGGTCTCCAGTTATGCAATGAGAATGCAAGCTTGCCGGAAGAGAAGGTAGTTGGGGAGATGAGCGTGCCAGTGAGATAGATGGAAGGGTTCGTGCGCATCTTGGGAATGCCTAGGCAAGCGGCAACGAACTCCTTATCGAGGTTGAGAGAGTGAACAGCAATGGACGACACTGTCAACGAGAGAGCAAGAAAGAAAGAAAGAAAGAAAAAACCAATGGTCAGTAACGAGGAGGGACCAATAAAAGCGAAGGGGACTTAATTGTAAAGAGAGGTCTTTTTTTGTACTAAAGAGTTGGAGGCAGAGACGATGTCGTTGGTAGACAAAAACCTAGAGAGGGGAGGGGGGTGGGAATGCAAGGTAAGTATACTACGAGACAAACAAGAAAGCGCAAAGCAACGCACTTGAGAAGAGAGAAACGAGAAGACTTTTAGAGGCAGGTGCAGAGTTGACGGGACTTGGAGGACATTATGCGACAAAATGGCAAAGATGCAAAGGGACGTACTGTTGACTTAAATTACAGCACAGGGCGGGCCGGTTCGGTTGGTGAACGAGAAAAGCGCAAAGTTGATTGAAGACGAGCGAAGGGGACCAAAGGCGAAGAGGACTTCACTTTGGAGAGGGAGACTCAGAGGCATACAAGAGGGATCAACTTGAATGGAAGAGAACTGGACAATCATTCGAGTACATACGAGCGCATTTTTATACTGAATTTTCTGAGGAAATAGAGTCAAAGTATAGTTAGTAAAGGTAAACAAAGGCGCACGGGCCAATGAAGTCATCAGGAGCCGAAAGGCGAGAATGGGATGAGAAAGGGGTGCGCGAGCCCCTTATGAGACTGAAAAGGACTGACTGCGCTTGGAAATCGGCGCAGAATGAGAAACACAACCGTGACTTTAAATGGTCTTGAATTCCGGGGTCTCCTGAGCGGCCGCAAACGAGCGTGGCAGATGTTCTTGAAGGTTTGGGTCGGCCCTCGAGCATGCCGAAATTGCAACAGAAACTCAGATACCTTAGATCATAGGAGAGAGAGAACGACTAAGGAACAACAGACGGCACCAACGTACATACTTTGAGTCACGTGACTGGTGGCTTAGTGCCGTGACTAGATTCGTCAAGAGATTCGTAGTCATACTCCGTAATCGTACTCCAACCTTGCCTCGACTACGGGATTAATTTGTGTCCAGTGAAGCGCATACACCTCCGAGTCAACTGAGCACGTGTCCGCATACGGTGCTGCACGGATGGAGACTCCCAGAATCTGTGGTTACCGGGATAATTTGCAACGTTGTTTCTCCCTCCTTCCTTTCCGCGGATCTACCATTAATTTCATTTTTTCCCCTCATATTTATGGCGGCTGTGCGCCGGTATGGTGTTAGTCCGCGCCGTTAGCCCTGAATTTCGTCCTGCACCAAGCAAAGGTTCACCATGTCCCCTTGCAATGAGTCGACCCCATTTCTGCAATCTTTACTTTCTCTCCTCCTGTTGCTCTTGTGTACGAACTACGCTTTCTGTGAACCTCTAGTCAACTTTCAAGTCGCACAGTCGCCGCCCTTCGTTCTTGACTCGAAATCACACCAGTGCACTACTACCATTCTTCAGTCAGTCTCGTTACCTCGCTCATCTCAGTGCGTGCTCACTCACCTCGATTGGCTCCCAGGCGCACATTTGGATCCTCCATTGGAGAGTATGCAACTCACACTTGGTACTTTTACCTTCTATATGCTGATGTTTGTGAATTTCAGTCCCGAGATCGTCAAGTACAAGTCTGTGACCTGTTATCGTACCTCCCTGTCGTCCCCGTTGATGCCTCACTTTCAGACCACCAACCAATTGCGGTACCCCCAACACGTGGGCTGGTGTCACCCTTACTTTAACCGTCACAACCAACGGAACGCAGTACCCTCGTCTCGCATTTTTTAACTTCCAGAATGTCGAAAGTTTGTCGATTTCCAACTGATGTGTAGTTCGATGTTTTTAAACAAGACCGGTCGAATAGTTTGGCGATCTTCGACACCTATTCCAAACGACGCTGGGCACGACGGCATCGTCTGGACGTACGTCAAGGACGTGACGCGTTTCACCCCCCTTTTCTCCAAACCCGGCAAATTCATTTTGCAGCTCGACAACGTCGTCCAGTCCGGAATCGACGGCGAATTTGCAGGTGAATCTTATTTACACTTACGATTCTGCAAGGAGTACTCAGAAATATTATGCAGTGACACTCGAAGCGACAATTTTCTCGGGCTCGTCGCGATTCCCACCCGCACAGCGCGCGGACTTGATTATTCCGCTGACAACCAGCGCTGATAAAACAGGCGGCGAAGCATCCGTCCCTCCCGGCTTTTCGGTGAGCCATCAGAACGTATCCCCTCGAACAAATACAAAATTGTACGTTCTTTAGGTCGAAGTCACACTCCCTCGAAATGCTGTAACGGCATTCGCCGAGTTGCAAGCCACTGCAAGCGGCGACGACACGTCCTGGGTGTGTTTGCCGTCTGTCGGAAACCTCCCAGCTCTGATTGTTGCACTGTCGTGCTAGTATTGGAACATTCCCAACCAATTCCTTAGCTATTTTCCCCCCGACGGGATGAGACTTATAATAGGTGAAGGACCGTTCCGCGAGGTTCGTGTCCTGGTGGATGGCCAGGTTGCTGGCGTTGCATTTCCCTATGTCTTTTTTTCCACAGGAACTGGATCACTTGCCACATGGAGGTATGTCCTACCATTGTGTCATTGTGCCTCAGCCAGCCTTAGGAATCTCCCAGCCCAATCGTCCCATACGGTGCACTAGATATACCCACCTACCATCTTGACCTCACACCCTTCATACCTATTCTCGCCAATGGCCGGCCGCACAACATCACCCTTGATGTCGCCTCTGCAGAGTCAAATCACCAAATCAACCAAAACTGGTATCTTTCCGGCTTGCTACAAGTCAACCTCGACTCATCGACTTTACCTACTACGGGGAATATCACGCTATATCAGGCGTCTGACTATGCTTTGTCGACTGCCTCGGGATCTAATGACAGCGATATAAGTATCACTGTTAACGCATCGCGTAGTATACACATCGAGGCGGAGGTCATCGCTGGGAGCGGGGAGCGAACCAAAGTGGTATTCACACAGAATCTGGAATATGGGAACGTGCAGCACTATCCCAAACAAGACACCTATCCGCAGGTTTGTTTGTGTAAAAAAATCAACTGTGACGATTCGCGCTCATATCAGACTTTTTAGCATGTTTTCCAGATCGCCTCTGGTGAAACACTCTCGACACACAACGGCAAGACAGCGCTGCAGGATACCTTCACATATCCTCTCCTCATCGATTATGAGACGGGCACAGGCGGTATTATCTCTCCCCTTGTGTCTCCCCCGCTTGCTGACCCCTTCTTCTAGCCTGGTCGCAATTTAATTACACGTATGACCGCCAGCTCCGCCCTGCGCCGTTTATCATGGGCACCACCATCGTCGAACATCAGGTCGTGACGGGGACTAGCAACAACACGTTCAACTATACCGACACCGAGGGTAATACCTACATTCGACAGGTCAACGCGGCAGGCAATGCGATCACGTTTGACAAGGAAGGCGGCACCCTCGCGCCGAACGGTAGATAGTGATCGATTTCGTATTACTTTGTCTGGGATCCTCGGCGTTCAATCGAACCATGAATACAGTATATGTCTCTCGTGGAAACTGTGGCCCTATTGTGGAGATCGCAACTGGACGTGGTTGGGTTCTTATGACGTAGCCCAACGAACCAGAGAAGCCACCGCCACTACGCTCTGTGCTCACGAAACCAGTTGTTGTCACTGTTGCCAATTACGCGATGCTTGCGTTCCTCGAAACTGTAGTGACGTCTTACATCCCGCTTGTGGTCGACGCCGGTCGAGTATGGGGGACTTAAACTGGATCCGGCATCCATTGGCTTGTGGTTGTCTTTGTACGGGGGCATGGGCGGCATCTTTCAAT
Source organism: Lactarius akahatsu (assembly GCA_021524915.1). Taxonomy (NCBI): domain Eukaryota; kingdom Fungi; phylum Basidiomycota; class Agaricomycetes; order Russulales; family Russulaceae; genus Lactarius; species Lactarius akahatsu. The sequence goes on along the minus strand of JAKELL010000065.1, from coordinate 166,827 downwards.
TAGCTTTCTTTTCGCACCTCATCAGGCGTTTTGGCTCTCGTCGTGTCTTCGTTTTCAGCATCGCTTCGTGCGCCGTGATCTATGCTATCTTCCCTTTCGAAAACTTGGTCGTCGTGGCGAGCAGTGACCCAAATCTGGTCGTATTATTTTGCAGCTATCGTCATTGTGCATTTTCGATATGGGGTGGTGTATGTTTTTCCCCACTACACCTTGGCTTACGCAAATACTCACAATGTATTTGGGGTCACGGTTACTCAGGTACAATGAACATGTACGTTTCATCCGCTGTTCCCAACAGACGGTCGCTCGGCACCGTGTATGGTCTTTCGCGTGTGGCGACCTCGGTTCTGAGCATCGTTGGACCCGGTGCAGATTGGCTATTTGCGTTCTCCCTGACGCATAACGTCCTGGGTGGTAAACTTGCGTACGATGTGCTTCTGGGTGTGGTGTGCGTTACATTGGGTGTCTCCGCGCAGCTTCCGAAGAATACTTGGGCGCGTCGCGAGGACTCTGAGTAGGGTACCGGATAGATAGACGGACAGTCGATGTATCTTGTCGCGGTCTGTGGTGACCGTCGGGCCGTTCGACGATCATAGCCCCGTTTAGAAAGGGACGCACGACGTCCTGACTCTACCCGTGTGAATCTAGTTCGGGTTCGTCTACATTGGCCGTGGGATGCAGAAACTCAGGGAGGATTCTTCTCGCGTCCATCACCCTGGGTCGTATGATCCCATAACTACGCACACAGTAATGTTTGAGAAATGATACTGGGAAAGCGGTGATCAAGTGTCACCAAACATTTGCATCGAAATTTCCATTCATACAGGAATGATAGAGTGTATTCGATCCAAGCCAACCAGCGAGCTCTGTAATCAGAATGTGGCAGTATCGGCCAACTGCAGCCTGAGTGGATGCGGCTGAACCAATTCGGGATGACAGTCGCTCAATCTAGGTTTTGCACGTGACCGTGTATGTTCTCTTTCCGACTCGTACTATCATAAGTGCGACCGTGCCAGTGACAACTGAGAATCCCGTGATTATAGCCAGTATACTCACTAGGAGATGCCAAATGCAGGGATGACAGTCACCCAAACAAGTCAGCGGATTTTCTCCAGAGAACTCTTTCGTCAGGGCCAGTTCTTACTTCTCAGTGATGACTCGATGGGATGACAGGATGCTTCCCCCCTCACCCCCACTCGCAGGCGTCCATAAATGGCGTGGCCAGCAGCGATAGACCTTTGGGCGCCGAGACTCATCGTAGTCAATGTCTCTCACAAGGTTTGACGATCACGAAATCGATGAGGAAACACCTTTCCTCCCAAACCATGAGGATTTGAATCCAAGTCAGACACCACTACCAACGGCCCAAATCTGCATCCTCCTCACAACATGGCTCGCTGACTCCGTCCTCTCCAATTCCATAAGTCCTTACCTCAACCAGGTACAGGTCGCTGTTAGACCTACCTATCGTTGCTGAACACTGTCTTCAGCTCGTGAGAGAGCTCCCGGAGGTCGGTGGTGATGCACGGAAAGTTGGATACTACACGGGGATCATAGTGCATCTTACTACTTTCTCTAAAAGAGTGGAAGTGAACCAAAATGCTCGACAGGTGTCTCTTCATTATGCGGCTATTGCTGTCACTTCGTTCCAGTGGAATCGACTGTCCGACCACGTCGGACGCAAGCCCGTCCTTTTGTCCTGCCTCGTGGGCACAACTCTTTCGACTCTCCTGTTTGGTTTGTCTCGTTCCTTCTGGGCGCTTGTGTTAAGGTGTTTCTCCATGCATACCCTCAGGGGTGATGTCTACCAACTGACTCGAGGATCACAGCCAGTGCTTGCTCGGCGCGGTGACGGGACACGTCGGCGTCGTGAGCAGTATGACAGCGGAACTCACCGACGAGACGAATGTTGCACAAGGATTTTCGATGTTACCAGTGGCTTGGTCCCTCGGACGTGTGATTGGGTCCGTCTTATCATGCTTTCTCTCAGTCTCTAACCGATTTCCCAAATTCCTTAGTCCTCTGATCGGTGGTGTCTTGTCACGGCCACAAGACCGCTGGCCACATGTTTTCTCCCACTCTTTTTGGTCAGACTACCCATACTTCCTGCCATGTCTCGTAGCTGCTATATTTGTATGTCTTTCACTCGTCATTTCTGGATTTTATTTAGAAGAGGTTTGTCCTTTTCTTGCTCTCTGAAGCGGGTTTGTGCAATGACGCTGCCCAGACATTGGATTCGAGGCCCTCAGAGAGGCTCCGGCTTGCAAGCCCCAACTCTGATAGTCCTCAGAGAGGAGCGGGTGATAGTCCAGATCTCGAGATGTCATCAAATGAATTGGACAAGCCGCTGCCGCTGCGCTCTGTGCTCACGAAGCCAGTTGTTGTTACTACCGCCAATTACGCGCTGTTCGCGATGCTCAGCGCTGTAGCGGCGGTGTACATCCCGCTTGTGTGGTCGACGCCGGTCGAGTATGGTGGGCTCAACCTGGATCCGGCATCCATTGGCTTAGGGTTGTCTGTATATGGTGGCATGGGCGGCTTCTTCCAATTCGTTTTCTTTTCGCACTTCGTCAGCCGTTGTGGTCTCCGCCGTGTCTTCATTCTCAGCATCGCTTCGTGCGCCGTGATCTATACTCTTTTCCCCTTCGAAAACGTCGTCGTGGCCTGTGGTGGCCCAAACTTCATCGTATGGCTGCTCATCATTTTGCAGATGTCGTCATTGTGCGTTTTCAATATGGGATACGGTAAGTTTTTACCCCGTGCACATTATCTCACACGCAGATACTCATGGCGCGTGTGGGGCTACTCAGGTGCAATGAACATCTACATTCCATCTGCCGCTCCCAACAGACGGTCGCTTGGCGCCGTGTATGGTCTTTCGCACGTGGCGACCTCGGTTTCAAGCGCCGTTGGACAAGTTGCTGCGGACTGGCTATTTGCGTTCTCCCTGACGCATAACATCCTCGGCGGAAAATTTGCGTTCATCGTATTCCTTGGTGTGGTCTGCATTGAGTTGGGTGTCTCCACGCAGCTTCCGAAGAATACCTGGGCACATCTTGAGGAGTAGGTAGCCAGGTGCTACCATAGAGTATTATAGATAGAGTGTCAAATGATATATTGTACATTTTGTCTCAGTCTGTGGCGGTGACCGCCCGGCGATCATAGCCACGTAGAAAGGGATGTGCTACGGCCCGACTCTGCTCGTTTGAATCGAGTCCGGGTTCGTCGACAGTTGTCCTGGAGCTGCAGCGACCCAAGAAGTATTTCCCTCGCGTCCGGAGTCCATCATTCTGGGTCGACGGGGGGCTTGAGGCGTGCGACCGCGTACGGCGCGTCTACCATGCAGCCGTTTTATATTGATGGGCACCTCCATTGTTTTACTCTGCACATGGGGAGCACTTCTCTGGTGATGGAATGACAAGGTGACTCTACATTACAAATTTACAATCAAGCGAATAGGTCCGCTAGTCTCCAAACTGGTCTCGGCTGGTTCTCGACCAGACGCATCCCTTCCTCACCCGCATTTCTCGAACATGGCCATTGAAAATGAGTCACCCTCGGACGCAGATTCAGACGTCGACATTCCGGATACAGAGGAGGATTGGGGATTCAAGAATATTCAAGCTTTCAAGCTTCAAGTTCGCTTCTGATCCGGCAAAACCCGCTTAGTAAGGTTCCAATTTGATGCGCGGCAAGGTACGGGCCGAATACTGCAACTGCATGACTGACCCTCTGAAGCTACGTTCAAGTTAGCCTGAGAACACCCACGACGCGGTGCCCAATGCGGCGATGACGGTCTAAGTGACAGTCACCAAGACAAGTCCTCGGAAAACCTTTTTCTCATGCCTAACGAATCCGATCTTCTGGGGTGGTGTGACGCTTCTTCCCTTACTTCCACCAGCAGAAGATCGCACACATCTGGTGCAGTGGTTCCGGCGGCTATATCACTTGAACACCGAAACTCATTGTCTCAACCACCAGCCCCAGAGTCAATGTCTCTCACGAGGTTTGAAGACGACCAGGTACCCGATGAGGAGGCACCTTTCCTCCCAAGCCAAGAAGTTCCACCTGACTCGAATCCGATTCGGACACCGCTACCAACGGCCCAGATCTGCATCCTCCTCACAGCATGGCTCGCCGACTCCATCCTCTCCCATTCCATAAGTCCTTACCTCAACCAGGTACAGGTCGTTGTCAGACCTACCTATCAGTGCTGAACCCTATTTCCAGCTCGTGAGAGAGCTCCCGGAAGTCGGTGGTGATGCGCGGAAGGTTGGGTACTACACGGGGATAATAGTACGTCTTACTTTTCTCATAGAGCGGGATTTGCACCAAACCACACGACAGACGTCTATCCGTTATGCGGCTGATGCCGCCACCTCACTCCAGTGGAATCGACTGTCCGATCACGTTGGGCGGAAGCCTATTCTACTGTCCTCCCTCGTGGGCACAACTCTTTCGATTCTCCTGTTTGGTTTGTCCCGTTCCTTCTGGGCGCTTGCCTTAAGGTGCTTCTCTATGCACACCGAGTGATATCCACTGACTAACCTGGGGATCGCAGCCGGTGCTTGCATGGCGCGATGAGGGGATACTCCGGCGTCATCAAAAGCATGATAGCGGAACTCACGGACGAGACGAATGTCGCTCGAGGATTTTCAATGCCACCGGTGGCTTGGTCACTCGGATATGTGATTGGGTTCGTCGTTTTGTTCTGCTTTCTCTCAATTTTGAGCTGATTCACCGGATTCCTTAACTAGCCCCTTGATCGGTGGTGGCTTATCACGGCCACAAGATCGCTGGCCGCATATATTCTCCCACCCTTTCTGGGCGGACTACCCATACTTCCTACCGTGTCTCGTAGCCGCTACGTTTACATGCCTTTCATTCGTCATCACGGCATTGTATCTGGAAGAGGTTCGTTTTTTTCCTGCTCTTTGAAGTGAGTTGTGTAATGACATATCCCAGACTATAAATTTGAGGCCATCAAAGAAGCTCCAGCATGCAAGGCGTAACTCTGATACTCCTCAGGAAGAAGCGAGCGATAGTGCAGATCTCAATGAACCAGAGAAGCCACCGCCACTACGCTCTGTGCTTACCAAGCCAGTTGTCGTCACTCTTATCAATTACGCGATGCTTGCGTTCCTCGAGGCTGTAGTGATGTCTTATATTCCGCTTGTGTGGTCGACGCCGGTCGAGTATGGTGGACTTGGCCTGAGTCCGGCATCCATTGGCTTGTGGTTGTCTTTGTACGGGGGCATGGGTGGCTTCTTTCAGTTATCTTTCTTTTCGCACTTCGTCAGCCGTTTTGGCTCTCGACGCGTCTTCGTCTTCAGCATCGCATCTTGCGCCGTGATCTATGCTATCTTCCCCTTCGAAAACTTAGCCGTGGTGGCCGGCGGAGGCCCAAATATGGCTGTATGGATGCTCATTATTTTGCAACTGGCGTCATTGTGCATTTTCGATATGGGATACTGTATGTTCTTACCCCATACACCTTTGTTCACGCAGATACTCATGGGTTACTCAGGTACAATGAATATGTACGTTTCGTCTGCTGCTCCCAACAAACGGTCTCTCGGCGCCATTTATGGTCTTTCGCATTTGGTGAACTCGGTTCTGAGCGTTGTCGGACCGGGTGCGGATTTGTTATTTGCGTTCTCCCTGACGCATAACATTCTAGGTGGTAAACTTGCTTACGTCGTGCTTCTTGGTGTGGTGGGCGTCACATTGGGTTTCTCCACGCAGCTTCCGAAGAACACCTGGGCACGTCGTGAGGAGTAGGTAGCTTAGGGGTACCAGATAGATAGAGGGTCAGTCGATGTATTGTCTATTTTGTCCTAGACCGTGATGACTGTCCGACGCCGATGATCATTTCTGCGTGTAGAAGAGATACGCTACGACCTGGCTCAGCTTGTGTGCCAGTGGTTCGAGAGACGTTCAAGTTCATCCACGTCGAGTCAATACGGTTGACAATGTATCAATGTATGCGGGAGAACATATACCACATCACTCATCGTCCCCCAACCAGACTTGTCTTCACTCACGTAATGCATGATCTCGACGTCCTCTTCTCAGCTCCTAACGTCGCATCACCGTGCGCATAAGAATGTTGTGATAGCATACCCTGCCCACTACCGCACGTAATCTGTGAAGACGTAAGATCGAGAGAACCTAGTCCAGGTTCGCTAGCCATATCAGCGGCGGTCAGAGGGTGACCAACGTTCACAGTCCTGCGCACTCTCCGCCGGCAGAGCCAGCCCGAACTCGACCGCGCGCCAGTGTGAACAAAAGGGGTTTTGGTACTGACGAGCGATTCTGAATCAGCGCGACCAGGTGTGAAGCGACTCCCGCACTGCATTCACGGCACTCGACGATGGAGAAGCGATGCACACCGGCGATGAAAGACAGCAGGTGACCACACACGCACGACAAAAGTGGCACATATCACTCTAGTCCGGTCGACGTCGGTCGAGTTAGTTAGGCGGGCTGAGCTCGAGCCTATGATAGCACCTATCGACGGCTTCGGATGCACGAATGGCACCCTCCTTTTCCCCGCATATTGTCGGACGCCGCGGCACGTCTTTTTCCCTTTCGCTGTGTATGTCTACGATACAGGCGCGGTCGCAAGCTATCTACAAAGTAAAGGTGTACACAAATCTGGACGGAGTATCGTCTGCATAAACTAGGTCTAAGAAGAACGGCAGTGCAGGGTCTCAGATCTCAGACAGGGAGGATTTGCCTCGCGTCACGTTGGGGGTATCGCCCAGGGTCAACAGAGGGATTGGGGCGTGCAACAGCCCACCGCGGTGCATCTTTCCTCAAGCCAGCTGAGGTGTGCATCAAAGATTCGTCGTGCGTGCCTTGTTTATTCTGATACGGCAAATACCGCTCGAGATTTCAAATTTCAAACTTCGATGCGCGCCGGCGCCGTTAACTTACAGTTTGGTCTAGATCCAGGCAACTACAGCTAAAACCCACGACGCGGTGCACCAGCGCAGTGATGACGGTTCAGGTGGCAGGCACCCAATTAAGTCCTCAGAAAAACCTTTTTCTCATCCCTAGCGAATCCGATTCTTTCTGAGAGTGTGACATTTCTCTTACTTCCACCAGCAGAAGAGCGCATCAGCAGTGGTTCCAGTGGTTATATCCCCCAAACACCGAAACTAGTCAATGTCCCCCACAAGGTTTGAGAACAGCCATGAAATCGATGAGGAGACACTCCCAGACCAAGAGGACTTGAAACCGACTCAGACACTGCTACCGACGGGCCAAATCTGCATCCTCCTCACAGCCTGGCTCGCCGAGTCCATCTTCTCCCACTCCATAAGTCCTTACCTCAACCAGGTATAGGTCGCTGTTAGTCCTACCTAGTGCTGAACACTGTTTTCAGCTCGTGAGAGAGCTCCCGGAGGTCGGTGGTGATGCGCGGAAGGTTGGGTACTACACGGGGATAATAGTGCGTCCTACTTTCTCTAGAAGAGTTGCGGATATGGACAAAACTGCATGATAGGCGTCTCTTCATTATGCTGCTGATGCTGCCACCTCACTCCAGTGGAATCGTCTCTCCGACCACGTCGGACGCAAGCCAGTTCTTTTGTCATGCATTGTGGGCACAACTCTTTCGATTCTCCTGTTTGGTCTGTCCCATTCCTTCTAGGCGCTTAGTCCTGAGGTACTTCTCTATGCGTGCCTTCAGGAGCGATGCACATTGACCGATTTGAGGATTACAGCCGGTGCTTGCACGGCGCGATGAGGGGACCTCCGGCGTCATCAAAAGTATGATAGCGGAACTCACGGACGAAACGAATATTGCTCGAGGCTTTTCAATGCCACCGGTGGCTTGGTCGCTCGGATATGTGATTGGGTTCGTCGTTATGCCGCGCTTTCTCTCAATTTTGATCTGATCGGTGGTGGCTTGTCAAGACCGCAAGATCGCTGGCCAGATGCCTTCTCCCACCCTTTCTGGGCGGACTACCCATACTTCCTCCCATGTTTCGTAGCCGCTACATTTATGTGCTTTTCATTCGTCATTACGACATTGTATCTGGAAGAGGTTTGTTCCTTTCTTGCTCTTCGAAGTGGGCTGTGCAATGACATATCCCAGACGATGAACTTGAGGCCTTCAGCGAAGCTCCAGCATGCGAGGGTCAACTCTGATAGTCCTCAGGAGGATGCGGGCGATAGTCCAGATTTAGACATGCGGCCCAATCAACCAGAGAAGCCACCACCGCTACGCTCTGTGCTTACGAAACCAGTTGCCGTTACTGTTGCCAATTATGCGATGCTCGCGTTCCTCGACACTGTCGTCATGTCATACATTCCGCTTGTGTAGTCGACGCCAGTCGAGTATGGCGGACTCAACCTGAATCCGGCATCCATTGGCTTGTGGTTGTCTTTGTACGGGGCCATGCGCGGCTTCTTTCAATCATCTTTCTTTTCGCACTTCGTCAGCCGTTTTGGCTCTCATCGTGTCTTCGTTTTAAGCATCTCTTCGTGCGCCGTGATCTATGCGATCTTCCCCTTCGAAAACCTAGCCGTGGTTACCGGCGGGGGCCCAAATATGGCTGTATGCCACTGGATGCTCATTATTTTGCAGCTGTCTTCGTTGTGCATTTTCGATATGGGGTATTGTAGGTTTTTCCCATACACCTTTGCTCACGCAGATACTCATGGGTTACTCAGGTAAAATGAACATGTTCGTTTCGTCTGCCGCACCCAACAAACGGTTGCTCGGAGCTGTGTATGGTCTTTCGCATGTGGCAATCTCGGTGCTGCGCATCGTTGGACCGGGTGCGGATTGGCTATTTGCGTTCTCCCTGACGCATAACGTTCTAGGTGGCAAACTTGCGTATGTCGTGCTTCTGGGTGTGGTATGCGTTACGTTGGGTATCTCCACGCAGCTTCCGAAAAATAGTTGGGCACGTCGTGAGGAGTAGGTAGCTTAGGGGTATCAGGTAGATAAATGAATTGCATATTTGTTTCACAGTCTGTGGTGACTATGACCGTCCGACGGTCGTAGCACTTGTAGAAGGGGAAGCGCCGCGGCTGCGACCTGACTCTGCCCGTGTGGATCGAGATCAGGTGCGTTTACAGTAGCCGGGGGACGCAGGAACTCAGGGAGGGTTTTTCTCGCGTCCATCACCTTGGATCGTATGATCCTTGGTATGATCCCATAACTATATACCCATATGCACTCAAAGGGAAGAAATGATATCATGAAGGCCGTGAATCAAGTGTCATTAAAACTTTTGCATTCATACAGTGTAATGATCCAAAGCAACATGCAAGCGATCAGAATTTGGCAGCACCGGCCAACTACTGTGGTAATAGGATGTGGTTGAACCAATTCGGGATGAAAGTCGCTTGGTGCTGGAACACTGAACATGATGTGCACGAGCTCCTTTGTAAGTTACCGTGACAGCGACAAGTGAGAATTCCGTCATTCCAGACGGCGGTAGCGACGGTCACCCAAACATGTCAGCGGATTTTCTCAGGGCCATGCGAATCCATTGACAATTATTTCTTTGTGATGACGTGACGCTTCCCCCTCCCCCTCACTCGCAGAATAGCGCAAACATCTGGCCCAAACACATTCTCAGTCAATGTCTCTCACAAGTTTTGAAGGCGATCACGAAATCGATGAGGAGACACCTTTCCTCCCGAACCAAGATCCACCTGACTTGAAACCGACTCAGACGCCGCTACCAACGGCCCAGATCTCCATCCTCCTCACAGCATGGCTCGCAGAGTCCATCCTATCCCATTCCATAAGTCCTTACCTGAACCAGGTACAAGACGCTGTTGGATCTACCTATCGGTGCTGAACACCGTTTTCAGCTCATCCGGGAGCTCCCGGATGTCGGTGGTGATGCGCGGAAGGTTGGGTACTACACGGGGACAATAGTACGAACCGTCTTACTTTCTCTAAAAGAGCGGATGTGGCCAAACTACTCGACAGTTGTCTCTTCATTATGCGGCCGTAGCTGCCACCTCATTTCAGTGGAATCGACTGTCCGACCACGTCGGACGCAAGCCCGTCCTTCTGACCTGCCTTGTGGGCATAACTCTTTCGATGCTCCTGTTTGGTTTGTCCCGTTCCTTTCTGGCGCTTGCCTTAAGGTGCTTCGCTGTGCGCACCCTCAAGAGCGATATCCACTCACTGGCTTGAGAATCACAGCTGGTGCTTGCAGGGCGCGGTGGGGGGACACCCCGGCATCGTGAAAAGTATGACGGCGGAACTCACGGACGAGACAAATGTCGCACAAGGATTTTCGATGCTACCGATGTTTCGGGCACTCGGACGTGTGATCGGGTTCGCCGTTTCCTGCTTTCTCTCAATTTTGACCTGACTTCCCAAACTCCTTAGTTCCTTGATCGGTGGTGTCTTGTCACGGCCACAAGATCGCTGGCCACATATATTCTCCCACCCTTTCTGGGCTGACTACCCATACTTCCTCCCGTGTCTCGTAGCCTCTATGTTTTCATGTCTTTCACTTATCATTACGGGGTTGTATTTGGAAGAGGTTTGTTCTTTTCTTGCTCCTTGATGAGGGTCGCGAAATAACGCCGCCCAGACGTTAGATTCGAGGTCATCAGAGAAGCTCCAGCTTGCAAGACCCGACTCTGATACGCCTCAAGGAGACGCAAACGATCATAGTCCAAGTCTAGATATGACACCACTGGCAGACGATTCGGACAAGCCACCGCCTCTGCGCTCTGTGCTCACGAAGCCAGTTGTCATTACTGTTGCCAACTATGGGACGACCGCGCTGCTCAACGCTGTAGCGATGTCGTACATTCCGCTTGTATGGTCGACGCCCGTCGAGTATGGTGGACTCGATCTGAGTCCGGCATCCATTGGCTTGGGGTTGGCCGTGTACGGGGGCATAGGCGGCTTCTTTCAATTCGTTTTCTTTTCACGCTTCGTCAGCCGTTTTGGTCTGCGTCGCGTCTTCGTATTCAGCATCGCTTCGTGCGCCATGATCTATACTCTTTTCCCCTTCGAAAACCTAGTCATGGCTAGAGGTGGCCCAAATCCGGTTGTATGGCTGCTCATCATTTTGCAGATGTCGTCATTGTGCGTCTTCGATATGGGATACAGTAAGTTTTCACCCTCATACACTTTCGCTCAGATGTAATACTCACGACGCATGTGCGGTCACTCCGAATCAGCTGCACTGAACGTGTACGTTTCGTCTGCCGCTCCCAACAGACGGTCGCTTGGCGCCGTATGTGGTCTTTCGCATGTGGTGATCTCGGTTGTGAGCGCTGTTGGACCGGCTGCAGCGGACTGGCTATTTGCGTTCTCCTTGACGCATAACGTGCTGGGCGGAAAATTTGCGTACATCGTATTCCTTGGTGTGGTGTGCGTTGAGTTGGGCGTCTCCACAAAGCTTCCAAAGAATACCTGGGCACATCGTGAAGAGTAGGTAGCCCGATGGTACCAGATAGAATAGAGAGTCAATTCATGTATTGTACATTTTGTTTCCGTCTGGTGACCGTCCAGTGATCATGGCCACGTAGAATGAGGATCTCCCTCACCCGCCGCCCTTTGTCTAAGGGGAGCGTGAGGCCTGCGACCGCCTACCGCAGCTTGCACCACGACGCGTCATTCTTCTATCCAACCATTCTTATATTCATGGGCACCTCGATGGTTTTATTTCTCTGCCCACAAATAGGACTTCTCTGGTGCTCTACACGTTACAATAGAGCGACTAGGTCCACTGTTCTCGCCACATCCCTTCCTCACCCGGCCCGCTTTTCTCGAACATGGCTTTGACAATGAGTCCACCCTCAGACGTTGATTCCGACCTCGACGTTCCAGATACGGAGGCTGAGAGCGCTGAGAGACTGATTCAAGTTCGAAATTTGGATGCCCATCGCTTGCGCCATGTTGGTATAGCGATGCGGCAAATCCCGCTTGGTCAAATTTCAAATTGGCGGACGCATTACGTCTGTGGTAGAACACCCACGAGGTCACGCCCAATGCGGGGATGACGGTCCAAATGACAGGCACCAGAACAAGTCCTCGGAAAACAGTTTTTCTCATGCCCAGCAAATCCAATTCTTTCTGAGAGAGTGACGTTTCTCCCCTTACTTTCACCAACAGAAGAGCGCACAAATACCATCAGTGGTGGTTCCAGTGGCTATATCCCTTGGACGCCAAAACTCATCATCTCAAGCACTCGACCCGATAGTCAATGTCTCTCACAAGGTTCGAAGACAATCACGAAATCGATGAAGAGACACCTTTCCTCCCGAACCAAGAAGGTTCACCTGACTTGAAACCGACTCAGACGCCGCTACCAACGGCCCAGATCTCCATCCTCCTCACAGCTTGGCTCGCCCAATCGATCCTCTCCAACTCCATAAGTCCTTACCTCAACCAGGTTCAGTACGCTCTTAGCCCTGCCTATCAGTGCTGAACACTGTTTTCAGCTCCTGAGAGAGCTTCCGGAAGTCGGCGGTGATGCACGGACAGTCGGGTACTATACGGGGATAATAGTGCGCCTTCCTTTCTCTAAAAGAGTGGTGGATATGGTCCGAACTCCGTGATATAGGTGTCTCTCTATTATGTAGTTGGGGCTGTCACTTCTTTCCAGTGGAATCGTCTATCCGACCACGTCGGACGAAAGCCAGTTCTTTTGTCATGTCTCGTGGGCACAACTCTTGCGACTCTCTTGTTTGGTTTATCTCGTTCCTTTTTGGCGCTTGTTTTAAGGTACGCCTTTGAGAGCAATGTACGCTGACTGACCTGAGGATCACAGCCGGTGCTTGCACGGCGCAGTGATGGGGCATGTCGGCGTCGTGAACAGTATGACAGCGGAGCTCACGGATGAGACGAATGTTGCACAAGGATTTTCGATGCTACCAGTAGCTTGGTCGCTCGGGCATGTGATTGGGTCCGTCGTATCCTGCTTTCTCTCAGTCACTAACCGAATTTTTACATTCCTATAGTCCCTTAGTTGGTGGTATCTTGTCACGGCCGCAAGATCGCTGGCCACATATCTTCTCCCACCCTTTTTGGGCGGACTACCCATACTTCCTGCCATGTCTCGTAGCTGCTACATTTACATCTCTTTCATTCATCATTACGGGATTGTATTTGGAAGAGGTTTGTTCTTTTCCTGCTCTTTGGAGAGGGTTGTGCAGTGACGCTGCCCAGACATTGGATTCGAGGCCCTCAGAGAGGCTCCGGCTGGCAAGACCCAACTCTTATACTCCTCAGGGAGAAACGAGCGATAGTCCAGATCTCGATACGACATCAAATGAACCGGACAAGCCACTGCCGCTGCGCTCTGTGCTCACGAAGCCAGTTGTCATTACTACTATCAATCATGCGTTGCTCGTGCTGCTCAATGGTGCAGCGATGTCGTACATTCCGCTTGTGTGGTCAACACCGGTCGAGTATGGTGGACTCAACCTGAGTCCGGCATCCATTGGCTTGGGATTGTCTTTATACGGGGGCATGGGCGGCTTCTTTCAATTCATTTTCTTTTCGCACTTCGTCAGCCGTTTTGGTCTGCGCCGTGTCTTAATTTTCAGCATCGCTTCGTGCGCCGTGATCTATACTCTTTTCCCCTTCGAAAACCTAGCCGTGGCTAGTGGTGGCTCAAACTTGGTCGTATGGCTGCTCATAATTTTGCAAATGTCGTCATTGTGCGTTTTCGATATGGCATACAGTAAGTTTTTACTACCCCCATACACTTTAGCTCAGATGCAGATACTCACGACGCATGTTGGGTCACTCAGGCGCATTGAACATGTACTTTTCATCTGCCGCTCCCAACAGACGGTCGCTTGGTGCCGTTTTTGGTTTTTCGCATGTGGCGAACTCGGTTGTGAGTGCCGTTGGACCGGCTGCCGCGGACTGGCTCTTTGCGTTCTCCCTGACGCATAATGTTCTCGGCGGAAAGTTTGCGTACGTCGTGCTTCTGGGTGTGGTGTGCGTTACATTGGGTGTCTCCATGCAGCTTCCGAAGAACACCTGGGCACGTCGTGAGGAGTACTAGTTGACCTAGGCGTACCTGATAGATAGAGGGCCAATGTACATAGTCCGTGGCGACCGTCCGATGATCATAGCCACTTGTAGAAGCGCTATGGCCCGACTCTGCTGGTGAATCGAGTTTGGGTTCGTCCGCAGTGGCTGCTAGTGTGAGGTTACGGGTACTCAGGGAGGATTTTCCCGTGTCCCTTAACCTGTGTCGACGGGGGCTTAGGGCGTTACAGCGACGCGTCTTCCCCAAAGTCTTTCCTTTACAGTCTTTCCATGACTCCACCGTGACACTGGCTATGAGTAGTCTCAGTTATGCATTATAGCACCCTAGCCATGCAGAATCCCATGAGACCAACAAGATCCGTGGGATAGTCCTGGGCCAGCGAGTAGACACATGCAAATTTTGACTGCCCTAATCTTATCTTGACCCCATTGGGTCTGGCATAGTATATCATGATATTCATAGTATGCACACGGTAACGTTTTGGGGAAGAAATGATACTGGGAAAGCCATGGGGAAAGCGGCGATCATACATACAAGTACAGTTGAATAGCTCATAATGCATACGGGTTGGAGGGCTATTTTCGTATGCAATATGAGATATATGCACTATGGTCATTGTCACGTATTTGTGACTTTTGTGACACGTGGCAATGGCGTCGACCAAGCGTCGACCAAAAGACATCTGAAAATAAAATTCCATGACTACAGGTAAACTATGTAGTAGTACGTTGAAAGTAGGAATCTATGTGTGTTTGTTTTGAGTTCAACAGGTCATCATGGAGCAACTGTGCACGAAACTGGCGCAATTTCTGCGGTAATTCAACCGTATCACCAAACTTGATTGAGAGTCGCTCAAGTTGAACGCTTGTCGCAATCGTGTCACGTCGAGTGACATGAGCATCCAGGTCATCGTCTTCGTCATCATTGTCTTCAACCTCAACAACCTCACCACGCTGAACTCTTCCCTCATGCAAAACCTGCTCAACAATGTCCTTATCACCACCAGGGAAGGCATAGGGTGAGTCTTCTGACACTTCACGCTCCTGTACTGGATCTGTCAGCTCCTCAACAGTTGGAAGTTCTCCAAAAGCCCGGTTTCTCTTCCGTAACTCCCCAACAGCTGCCATGAGTTCCTTCTCAGTGGCTACCAGTTGTGGAGGTCGGGCTGCAGGAATCCGAATGGTAAGTTTTGGCCGGTCACATACAACTGACATTTGCTGAACCGCTTTTTGTGCCTCAACAGTGTCTCCTTCGGCTTTCATGACTGCATCAAAAGCGGAGGACCAATCTTCATATTTGTAGCGGTTTCCGAGATGAGAAGAGAGCTCCGCCTCGGCCTGAGGGAGTGTCATGTCAGAACCAGCGAACCGGCGAAGGATCTCCCAAGCACCATAATCTGAGTATGGTGCAATGGTAGTAGACTCAGAGTTGCTAATTACATTTCTGTAACGAAGTTAGCACTGGCAGGTTTCGTATAGAACAATGTGTAAGTGGAACATACAGCTGGATTTGCGTATGACCCCAGCAATTCTGAATCGTCTCGGGTGTTACGGCCTGCCACGCTTCTTCAGCTAACATCATCCCTTCTTTAAGGGTGATTTTATAAACTTCGCATTCTCCTGCCTCATCAAGCAGAAGAGCGCGCTGGCAGAAGTTGTTGCGGTAATGAGCTTTGAAACACCGTATGATGCCAGCATCCAGGGGTTGAACGAAGGCTGTGAGATTTGGTTCAAAAAACTCTATCTGGATATTAGAGGGCTCGTATGAAAACTTATGGCCAGAAAAGTTGTCGATCACGAGAAGAATGTGTCGACCTTCTGAACGCATGGCATGCCAGTGGTGAATTCAGACTGCAGAAACACGCAAAACAACCAATACATTGCCATCAAAAAAGTTTGCCCAAAACCGCTGGCACTAACCAAAAGTGCTCACTCCCGCATCTCCACAGCACCCTAATAACGCATATAATACCAGGTACTACATGCTGAAGGTATGCATTATGCAATATGCATTATAAATCCCCATCACCGCATACCAACTATGGTTCCAGCCAAAAGCCATGCATTATTAGATATATGCATTATGGCCATATGCGTTATGAGCTATTCAACTGTATCACCAAATATTTGCATTCATACAGGAACGATACTAGATCCAAGGCAACAGGCAAGCTGTGCCATCAGTATTTGCCAGTGGCAGCATGATCAGCCAATTACTACTGCCAGTGTGGCTGCACAGTGGCTGAACCGATTCGGGACGCAAGTCGCCTTGTGCTGCCCAGCTGGTAAGTTATACCCACGCGGCGATGACAACGGTCACTACTCGGTCACTCAAACAAGTCAGCGGATATTCTCCGGGAACCTTTTTCTCAGCGATGGCGTGACGCTTCCCCCTCATCCCCACTCGCAGAATAGCGCAAACATCCAATCAGAGTGGTTTGGTACCAGCAGCGATAGATCCTTGGGCGCCAAAACAGATCGTTTGTCAATGTCTCTCACAAGGTTTGAAGACAACCACGAAATCGACGAGGAGACACCTTTCCTCCCAAACCAAGGAGTTCCACCTGACTTGAAACGGACTCGGACGCCACTACCAACGGCCCAGATCTCCATCCTCCTCACAGCATGGCTCGCCGAGTCTATCCTCAACAACTCCATAAGTCCTTACCTCAACCAGGTTCAGTACGCTCTTGGCCTTGCCTATCAGTGCTGAACACAATTTCCAGCTCGTGAGGGAGCTCCCGAATGTCGGTGGTGATGCGCGGAAAGTTGGGTACTACACGGGGATAATAGTGCGTCCTACCTTGTCTGAAAGAGCGGATGTGGACCATACTGCTTGACAGGTGTCTCTTCATTTTGTGGCCAATGCCGCCACCTCATTCCAGTGGAATCGACTATCCGACCACGTCGGACGCAAGCCAATTCTTTTGTCGTGCCTCATGGGCACAACTCTTTCCATTCTCCTGTTTGGCCTGTCCCGTTCCTTTTTGGCGCTTGCTTTAAGGTGTTTCTCTATGCACGCCCTCAGCAGCGATGTCCACTGACTGACCCGAGGACCACAGCCGATGTTTGCACGGTGCGCTAGGGGGACACACCGAAGTCATAAAAATTATGACAGCGGAACTCACGGATGAGACGAACGTCGCTCAAGGATTTTCGATGCTACCGATGGCTCGATCACTCGGATATGTGATTGGGTTTGTCGTATCCTGCTTTTCTCTCAGTCTCTAGCTGACTTCCCCAATTCCTTAGTCCCTTGATCGGTGGCATCTTCTCGCGGCCGCAAGATCGTTGGCCACATATATTCTCCCACCCTTTCTGGGCACGCTACCCATACTTCCTGCCAAGTCTAATGGCCTCTATGTTTGCGTGTCTTTCACTCGCCGTCACGGGATTGTATTTGGAAGAGGTTTGTTCTTTTCCTGCTCCTTGATGAGGGTAGTGAAATGACGCCGCCTAGACGTTGAATTCAAGGCCGTCGGAGAGGCTTCAGCCCGCAAGTCCCAACTTTGATTCTCCTCAGAGAGACGCGGGCAACAGTCCGGAGATAGTCGTGACATCAGACGAATCGGACAAGCCGCTGCCGCTGCGCTATGTCCTCACGAAGCCTGTCATCGTTACTATCGCCAACCACGGGATGCTCGCGCTCCTCAACTCTGTAGCGATGTCGTACATTCCGCTTGTGTGGTCGACCCCGGTCGAGTATGGTGGACTCAACCTGAGTCCGGCATCCATTGGCTTGGGGTTGTCTGTGTACGGGAGCATGGGCGGCTTCTTTCAATTCATTTTCTTTTCGCGCTTCGTCGGCCATTTTGGTCTGCGGCGTGTCTTCGTTTTCAGCATCATTTCGTGCGCCATGATCTATACTCTTTTCCCCTTCGAAAACCTAGCCGTGGCCAGTGGTGGCATAAACCTGGTCGTATGGCTGCTCATCACTTTGCAGATGTCGTCCTTGTGTGTTTTCGATATGGGATTCAGTAAGTTTTTACCCCGAGCGCTTTATCTCGTACACAGATACTCATGACACATGGGGGGTTACTCAGGTGTGACGAACATCTACTTGTCGTCTGCCTCTCCCGACAGACGGTCGCTTGGCGCCATTTTTGGTCTTTCGCGCGTGACAAACTCGGTTATGAGCGCTGTTGGACCAGCTGCCGCGGACTGGCTATTTGCGTTCTCCCTGACGCATAACGTGCTGGGCGGAAAATTTACGTACATCGTACTCCTTGGTGTGGTGTGTGTTGAATTGGGTGTGTCCACGCAGCTTCCGAAGAACGCTTGGGCATATCGTGAGGAGTAGGTAGCTTAGAGGTAACGCCAGATGGATAGAGGGCCATTTGATGTATTGTATGTACATTTAGTCACAGACTGTCCTGGACTTGAGCGACATTAATGGTTATTGCCAGATGCAGGTGATGCTATAGTCCCACTATGCTAGTATGGATCGTGACACGTTCAAGTTCAATTACCATATACTACTATCAATGTCAATGATGGGCCTACAACATTCTTCATTTTTCAACCTGGGTCAGATGGGCGTGTTCTCACGACGTCCTTTGATCTGCGTGGCTCCGCTTAACGTAGCCTCGCGGTGAGATGACCATTATTAGTATCGATGTACCTTCCCCTACCCCTATGTAACGTCCACTCCGGCGGTAGATGATAGGTGAAGAAGGGTGCTAGTCCAGGTTCACCAGTCGAATAAGCAGGGGCAGCTGGGATCCCGCAGCAGGATTCGATGCAACCACGGGGCGACCGACGACCGTGGTTTTAAGTACGATATCATCCGCCGGAAGGGCCTTCTCGAACTCGAACGCGCGGACCAACGTGAACAAAAAAGCTTTGAGCTTGCGCCATGAGTACGAATTTAGTTGCATCGGCGCGACGCGAATTACGCATGGACATCACGCACCCGACGTAGAAGCGACAGCCGATGCCAGCGCGCGTACCGGCCCGGGCGAGAAACGTCACCAAGTGGCCGTACTGGTACACGCTCGGACTCGAAGCGAGCGCATGCGTCGCTTCCGGTACTCTTCCGGTAATTTTTTACACTTTCCCACCGCTCCGGCCTGACCATACATCGTGCACTCCATCATGCCGCCGCCAACTGGATGTAGCTGAACCATTTCAGGATCCAAGGATAAAAGTCTTGATGAAAGTCTCGGCATGGGTGCACTCGCACTCAAACCCCCGCTACCTCGGTTCCAAAACGGATGGTGCCAATAGTTTTGAATCCTGCTGTAACCGCTCAATGCTACGTTTTGCACGTGAACGTGCATGAGAGCAACCGTGACAACTGAGAGTCCTGTGATTCTAGCCAGTATACCCACTAATGCGGGGACGACAGTCACCCGAACAAGTTAGCGGACTCGGATTATCTTCAGGGATCCCTTTTTCTCAGGGCCAGGTGAATCCAGTTCTTCGTGATGACATACATAAATGGCGGAATGGTACCAGCAACGATAGACCCCTGCCAGTGGGCCCCGAAGCACGCTGTAGTCAATAATGTCTCTCACATGGTTTGAAAACAGCCACGAAATCGATGCGGAGACACATCTTCTCCCAGACCGAGAGGACTTGAATCCGACTCAGACTGTTGAGCCGTAATACTTACTATAAGGCTCATTACGTAGGAATGACAGTACGATTAGTTATGCTATACACGTAATTCGGAGTATTTAGTCATACGGTATACGTACAGAATCCCCTTAAGGGATTATTCCGAGTCCACCGGTGATTAGACATTAGGCGACACTGAAAACGCGATATTGTGGACGCCTCTACTCATCACTTTTCCCCAAACGGACATGGGTGGACCATAGAGTATATAAATCCTACTATAGGAGCGAGTACCAATACACATCTCTCTCCACCCCACTCTGAGCTTCCTCTGCTTCACTCTAAGCCTCGTCTAAGCTCTCTACACAGGTAAGGGTCTACCTGTACACTGCGTGCATTGCTGCGCAACAGGTTATGGGCCCTGCCATAAGTCGCTTTGCGCCTTCATTGGCTGCAACGACGGCGGGTTACCTTTAGTACCTGCAGTGGGGTTGTCGCCTTCATTGGCAGACATTAGTCTTCTCCACTATGGGGAGACTATGACAGTATGTCGCCTTTAATGGCAGACATTAGTCTCCTTATAAGGGGAGACTATGCCGGTTTATTTTTCTGTTATTAGTCGCATACGGTGCTGACTACTCTCTATTCAGAAACCCTTTTACAAATGTCGACTCTCACTACTCTTGTCCCCATCCTTGACGGTAACAACTATCAAATTTGGGCTAAGCAAATGGAGGCTTTCTTAAAGTCTTCTGCGCTATGGGATATTATAAGCGGAAGACGGATCCTTCCTGCTTTCAAGGACAAAGACGCTCCTACCCCTACGGAGGTTGAAGCGTACAATGCGTGGGCTACTGATGACGACCGTGCCCTAGGCTCGATCGTGCTGCGCCTTTCACCGGCTATTCAACGCCAGGTTGAAAAATTTGCGACTGCTGGTGATGTTTGGGGACATCTCAAGTCCCAGTATGGGGGCGTTAGTGCTGCTAACGTCTACCAGGACTTCAAGCGTGCCATGACATTCCGTCTGGACTACGCCAAGCATCCTGGCCCCCAGATCAATGAGCTTGCAACGATTTACGACCACCTTTCTGCCAACTCTGCCAAAGTACCCGACGGCCTTCAGGCCATGATGCTTCTTTCGAAGCTACCTGCCAAATGGGAGTCATCCCTTGTCCCTATCCTCATGTCGGGCACTACGGCAAAGAAGCTTACTTTGACCGAAATCCGTACTGCAGCGGTCAATCAGTGGGAAATCGAGCGTACAAAAGGCCAGTCCTCTAACAAGGAATCGGCCAACAAGTTGTCGGCGGTCAAGCGCAAGCGTAACGACCCCGACTTCCAGCAGCAGCAGCAAGGCTCTTCGGGCCAGCAGAACAAGAAGCGCGGTAATCAACAGCAGCAGCAGCAGCAGCCCCAGCAGCAGGGAGGGAACCATCGCCAGCGTAGTAAACGCGCCGGCAAGAAGTTCAAGAAGCAACATACGCAAGGGCATACGCACATTGCTGACGTTGTGGCGCTCCCAGCGCCCACCTCTACGACTATTGCGCATATCTCGCCTTCTGGGCTCGAGCAGCGCATTTCCTCCGCTCCTCCTGCGAAGAAGCGCGTACCAGGACATTATAAGTCCCTTAACAAGGCTCTGGACGTCACCCAGGCCTTAGAAACTCCTGGTACAGTACAGACAGTAAAGACGCTTGAGCAACGTCTTGGGCAGATGGTCGCGGATTCCCCGTGGACCAAGAACCCGAACACCTTCGCAGAGGACTGGGAAATGTCAGATGAGGATGAGGACCTCCCTACAGGCTGCAGTGCGCCCATTAATTCGCCTCCAGATACTCCTAAACTGACCTTGACCCCTTTAGTCTCGCCTGCTGAACAAGAGGCGCGTAAAGACAAGGGCAAGGAGCCCATTCGCACGGTTGAGCCTATCGAAGAATGCCCAGATAGTCCTACTGCGGTTGAAATAACCAAAATGTGGGAAGGCTTTCATAAGAAGGCGGCAGTACGTGCCCCCTCCCCAGATATTTCTCTGGATTGGGGAAGCGAAGCGGACGATGATGACAACGTCTACAACGACTTCGCTGATACAGTCGGACAAGATGACTTTACTCCCTATGAGGACGGGTTAGTAACTTTCCCTCCCCAAATAAGCGAATCTGACCACCCTACAGTGCTACTGGAGACGGCGCCGACTGGCGCTTCTAAAAATAGTAGTTACAGTGCACTTGTAAATAAAGATGTAAATAGCGCTAATCTATGCGCTCATGGTCTTGATTTCGCTTTATGCTCAAAATGTAAGGGAAAGAAGAGTCTAACAGAGCGAGAACCTACTTGGTTACTTGACTCTGGTGCGTCGGCACACTTTACAAACAATAAACTGGACTTTATAAGTTATACCCCCCTTTCACAAAAGCCTATGGTAAAGACGGCAGCCCATGCTCTTTATATACAAGGCAAAGGCTCAGTCTTACTGAAGCATTCTGTGGAACACAATGGCATTAAAACAGAGCGTATTACACGCATATATCCTGTCTTTCATATACCACAGATGACAACTAAGCTATTGTCAATGGGGGAGTTTCTTCAACAGGGATTGCGCGTTCATGGGGATTCGCAGCATATATCTCTATTCTATAAGGGCAGTACGACGCCCATATTACAAACAAAACCCCTAGCAGATGGTCAGACACTTTACTGGCTTGATGCCGAAGTCACGCAAGTAAAAAATGTACATGAAGCCCATAGTACAATCTATACTGCTGACTACGACATTTGGCATAGACGTCTAGGACACCCTTCGAAGGAAGTACTACGTCGTGCCAAGGATCACACTAAGGGATTCCCCAAGGACCTTAAATATCCTTCTGAGACACCCATATGTCCTGGTTGCGCTCAAGGGAAAATGCCTGCTTCAACGCATAAACCCTCTGAGACGCGTGCTAAGAAGCCTTTTGAAAAGATTCATTCCGATCTTAAGAGCTTCCCAGTTGACTCGTACCACAAATACAAATACTTCATTAGTTTCTTTGACGACTTTTCCTCCTATGCGTGGGTCGTGCTATTACGCACTAAAGCACAGGCCATCAATGCGTTAAGGCAGTTTATTGCCATGGTCAAAAATCAGCATAACGCTACTATTAAACAGTGGATGTCTGACGCTGGAGGAGAATACAAGTCTGATGAGTTTACTAAGGTACTGAAAGATATGGGCATTACTATCCTACAAAGTGCACCGCATACTCCCCAACAAAATGGTCGTGCTGAACGCTTTATGCGTACTTGTATGGATAAGGCTCAGGCTATGCGCCTTGAAGCCTGTCTCCCTCAATCCTGGTGGGAATTTGCGGTCCTACATGCAGTACATTGCTATAATAGGACTCCAATAAGTCGCCTTAATTGGCAGACACCCTATATGAGCTTGCATGGTGAAGCACCTAGTCTTTCACACTTACGAGTGTTTGGATGTGGCGCATATGTGCACATACCAGAAGATCGCAGATCGAACAAACTTGACCCCAAAAGCGAACAAATGATCTATATTGGTCATACTGAGGGCATAAAAGCATATAGATTCATGCGGATCAAAAACAACACAGTGTTCACCAGCACTACTGCATTATTTGATGAGACCGTATACCCTAAGTGCGAAACACAAAGGGTGCAAGGTACAACCCGCATAAATGAGCCAGTAGAGAATCAACCTCCTATGGAGGATGAACCATCACCTACACAGCCCATTCCAAGTGGTTTTGATGATGATATGCCTACTCATCGTCCCCCTAAACAGAGGCAAAATAGGGAGGATGCGCCAGACCGCGACGGCGGATCTGTGGAACCAGAGGAACCAGAAGCGCAACAGCCTCCGCCTCCTGCGCCAGAACCAGCACTACCACGACGGTCTGCGCGCTTGAGGAAAGTACCTACTCGTCCTGGCAACGTCTATGGGGAAGACAGGCACCCCACAAACATAACTAAAGACATTGAACGGAGTAGCAAGTGGAAAGAAATGGTTGGAAGACAGCCTGGTCGCTCCAGAGCTGATAGTACACCAGGGCAAAGGCAGATTCCAGGAGGATTTCCTGAGACAAACCCTGACCCTCCACCTGCTGAGAGTGAAGCTCCGCCAGAACCCTCAGAGGATGAAGTAGATGATTTATTGTCACGCCTTGCTCAGGAAGGGGGAGTAAAATTCCTAGATCATCTGCTTGCCAAGGCAGTTCCATCTAATGATCTGGAACCACTGGACACTTCTAATATACGGGAGTGGACCTATAAAGATATAATACGCATGCCTGCAGCACAACAAAAGGAATGGAAGACTGCTTGTCGCGAGGAACTAGAGGCACTTCGCAGACGTAATGTCTTTGAGCTTGTGGAACCCCCTAAAGGGAGGAAAATAATAAAAAACAGATGGGTCTTTGATCAAAAGACTGATGGTCGCAAAAAAGCCCGGCTTGTTGCCAAAGGCTTTTCTCAGGTTGAAGGCGTTGACTATGATGAAATATTCTCACCAGTAGTGCGCTTTGAGACTGTCCGGATGATGCTCGCGCTTGCAGCGCTAGAGGATTGGCACATCACTGGACTAGACGTTAAAACTGCCTTCCTATATGGAGAGCTCGATGAAGAGCTATACATGGAACAACCTGAGGGCTTCAAAGCCAAAGGGCATGAAAACAAAGTACTGCGACTAAAACGCGCCATTTATGGACTTAAACAAGCTGCTCTAGCATGGTGGAAAGCGCTGGATAAGTCCATGGCTGCGATGGGCTGCAAAAGGCTATTATCTGACTCAGGACTCTTTACCCATAGAGGAAAGAGTGGTGCCCTTGTAGTGATCATTGTCTATGTTGATGATGTGATCTTTATGGGATCGGACAAAGCCCTTCTAAATGAGCTTAAGAATAGGTTCATGGAGGCTTGGGAATGTCGTGACTTAGGTGATGCAAAGGAATTCTTGCGTATGCGCATTCAGCGGAAACATGGAAAGATCTTTTTAGATCAAACCGCTTACTTAGAAAAGGTGCTGCAACGCTTTGGACTCGCAGATGCGAAAGCAACTGCAACTCCACTTCCTGAAGGGTACCAACCTGTACCTAATAATTCACCAGTCAACCCAAGCGTCAGGAGCAAATACCAGCAAGTTATAGGTTCACTCCTATACATAATGCTTGGGACTCGCCCTGACATCGCCTATGCAGTTGTTAAACTATCACAATTCGCTGCAAACCCCTCAGAGGACCATTTAAACAGAGCACTCTATATCTGTCGCTATTTGCTCGGGACTTCTTCATACTCTTTGGTGTATGATGGAAGATCAAATGGAGGCTTAATTGCCTATGCAGACTCTGACTGGGCTTCAAACCCAGATAATAGGCGATCTACCACTGGTTATATGGTTAAACTGGCTAATGGGATATTCAGTTGGAATTCTAGAGCGCAAAAGACAGTCGCATTATCTTCCACTGAAGCTGAATATATGTCGCTGTCGGATACTAGCAGACAATTAGTTTGGATAAAGTCACTCTTTACTGAGCTTGGCATCAAACTAAGCCCAATACCACTCTGCGGTGATAATCAGGGGTCCATCTTTATGGCCTCAAACCCTGTCCAAGAGAAGCGTATTAAACATATTGATATACGCTATCACTACATAAGAGAAGTAGTGAAGGACAAGAAAATAGAACTATTCTTTATAGATGGTTCAGAGAATCCCGCAGATATGTTTACCAAGAACCTAGGGCGTATTAAATTCGAGAAATTCAGAAGTCAGTTAGGACTTGAGTTTTACTCGTCCAACTAAGTCACAAGGCAACAAACTTGGCCTTGAGACAAGCCTGAAAATTCCATTAATACTATGGAAGGTATATCGAGCGACGCTTGAAGACATTGTCTTCCGCATACATAGATTCTTCTCAACCAGAGAATCACAACATTTCCGCTCATTATACCAAAAAATCAGCCCAATGAACTGTAATAGTTCAAAAGCTGAAATGGGATGGTGAAGAGAACTCGGTCTCGAAACCGCTTTCATGGTTCCGAGATAGACTCCCTTCTAATCATGGCTAGAATATTAATTCGCCTTACACACTTGCTTAGAGCGCTTAGTAGCTGCACTTAGCAAGGGGGAGTGTTGAGCCGTAATACTTACTATAAGGCTCATTACGTAGGAATGACAGTACGATTAGTTATGCTATACACGTAATTCGGAGTATTTAGTCATACGGTATACGTACAGAATCCCCTTAAGGGATTATTCCGAGTCCACCGGTGATTAGACATTAGGCGACACTGAAAACGCGATATTGTGGACGCCTCTACTCATCACTTTTCCCCAAACGGACATGGGTGGACCATAGAGTAT
Source organism: Lactarius akahatsu (assembly GCA_021524915.1). Lineage (NCBI taxonomy): Eukaryota > Fungi > Basidiomycota > Agaricomycetes > Russulales > Russulaceae > Lactarius > Lactarius akahatsu. The sequence continues at coordinate 140,905 of JAKELL010000065.1, read as the reverse complement.
ATAAATCCTACTATAGGAGCGAGTACCAATACACATCTCTCTCCACCCCACTCTGAGCTTCCTCTGCTTCACTCTAAGCCTCGTCTAAGCTCTCTACACAGGTAAGGGTCTACCTGTACACTGCGTGCATTGCTGCGCAACACAGACGCCGCTACCAACGGCCCAAATCTCCATCCTCCTCACAGTACGACTAGCAGAGTCCGTCCTCTCCAGCTCCATGGGTTCCTACCTTAGCCAGGTACAGGTCGCTGGTAGGCCTACCTATCAGCGCTGAACACAACTTTCAGCTCTTGAGAGAGCTCCCGGAAGTCGGTGGTGATGCGCGGAAGGTTGGGTACTACATGGGGATCATGGTACGTCTCGCCGCTTTCTCTAGAAGAGCGGATGTGGACCAAACTGCTTGACAGGTGTCTCTTTTTTGTGCGGCTGAGGCTGTCACCTCATTCCCGTGGAATCGACTGTCCGACCACGTCGGACGCAAGCCCGTCCTTCTGTCCTGCCTTGTGGGCTCAACTCTTTCGATGCTCCTGTTTGGCTTGTCCCGTTCCTTTTGGGCACTTGTATTAAGGTGTTTCGCATCCGTGGGAGAGATGCCCACTGACTGACCTGAGGTCCACAGCCAGTGCTTGCACGGTGCGATGATGGGACATATCGGCGTCGTGAAAATTATGACAACGGAACTCACGGATGAGACGAATGTTGCACAGGGATTTTCGATGCTACCGTTGGCACAGTCACTTGGAAATGTAATTGGGTACATCGTATCCTGCTTTCTCTCAGCCTTTAACTGACTCCCCAAATCCCTTAGCCCCTTGGTCGGTGGTGTCTTGTCACGGCCGCGAGATCGCTGGCCACATATTCTCCCATCCTTTCTGGGCAGACTACCCATACTTCCTGCCATGTCTCGTGGCCGCCATGTTTGCATGTCTTTCACTCGTCATTACGGGGTTGTATTTGGAAGAGGTTTGTTCTTTTCTTGCTCCTTGATGGGGGTTCCGCAATGACGCCGCCCAGACGTTGAATTCGAGGTCCTCAGAGAAGCCCCCGCATGCAACACCCAACTCTGATATTCCTCAGGAAGAAACAGGCGATATTCCGGATCTAGATATGACACCACCACTTCGCTCTGTACTCACGAAGCCAGTTGTTGTTTCTGTTGCCAATTACGCGATGTTCGCGCTGCTCGGCGCTGTAGTGGCGACGTACATCCCGCTTGTGTGGTCGACGCCGGTTGAGTGTGGTGGACTCGACCTGAGTCCGGCGTCCATTGGTTTGTGGTTGTCTGTGTACGCGGGCATATGCGGCTTCTTTCAATTCGCTTTCTTTTCACGCTTCGTCAGCCGTTTTGGTCTGCGCCGTGTCTTCGTATTTAGTATTGTTTCGTGCGCTGTGATCTATACCCTTTTCCCCTTCGAGAACTTAGCCGCGGTCGGCGGTGGCCAAAATATAGTCGTATGGTTACTCATAGTTTTGCAGATATCATCATATTGCGTCTTCGATATGGGATACAGTAAGCCCTTGCCCCATACACTTTAGCTTACACAGATACTCACCACACGTGTGGGTCACTCAGGTGCCATGAACATGTACGTTTCGTCCGCCGCTCTCAACACACGGTCGCTTGGCGCCGTGTATGGTCTTTCACATGTGGCGACCTCGGTCCTGGGAACTGTTGGTCCAGCTGCTGCGGGCTGGTTATTTGCGTTCTCCCTGACGCACAACGTCCTAGGCGGAACATTCGCGTACATCGTACTTCTTGGTGTGGTGTGCGTCGAGTTGGGTGTCTCCACCCAGCTCCCGAAGAACACCTGGGCACACCGTGAGGAATAGGTAGCTGATATGTACCACTAGATAGAGGATCAGTTGATGCATTGCCCTTTTAGTCACAGACTGTTGTATTGGACCCGCTCGACATTAACGTTATCGTTTGGTTTATTGCTAATAGTACGTGTGGAAGGTGATGCATTTTAGCTTGATTATGCTAGTGTGGATCGTGGAACGTTTCAGTTCACTTACAATCGAGTCGATGTGGTTCAAGCACTGTATGCGGAAGTACAAATACTGGGTCCACAACATTCTTCATCCTAATCCCTGATCGAAAAGCTTGTCTTCTAGATCAAGCTCTGCCTAACGTCTCCCTGAAGATGTCCATTGTGAGTATTAGTGTACCCTCCCCTCCTACGTAATGCCCACACCGGCGGCAGATAATCTGTGAAGATGAAATACCGAAAGGGCCTAGTCTAAGTTCGCTGGCCGGATCAACAGCGGCAGTTGCGGTCCCGCAGCAGGGTTCGATGCAACCACGGGGCGACCGACGATCGAGGTCCTACGCACGATATCCTCCGCCGGCAATGCCAGCTCGAACTCAAACCCGCGTACCAACGTAAACAAAAGCGCTTTGATCCTGCATCACGATTGTGAATAAGTTACGTCACGCGCGACACGGATTTCGCATGGACATCACGTACTCGACGACGGAGAAGCGATAGCCGATGCAAGCAGTGCGCACCAGCGATGAACGTCGCCAGGTGGCCATACACGCTCGGAACCGCATGTGCCGCTTCCGGTACGCTTTCCCATCGCTCTGGCCTGATCACATATCGCGCGCTTCACTGTCAGGCCACGATACGCAACAGGGCAAGAGACAGGCCACGTACCTGAACTCGTTAGCATCTTCGCCCCATATCTCCGTCGAGCGGTTCAGCAGGCGAATAGGGATCGAAACAGAGTCCCCCTTGAACACCCTATAGCGATCAGTTCTTTTGAGTGAGTGTCATCGACTCGGGCTTTACGTCGTACGTACCGGATCGAGCTCTGCAGTGATACCGCGGTTATCCTTGAACGGCTTTTGCAGCGGGATCTCCGCATCGTGCATTGCGATGCGCTGCGTAGCCGACACAGGTGCATAGAGGCGCAGCACCTCGCGTACGACGCCTTCGAGGTACGGGAGCTGCATTCAGCTGGTCCATCGTCGGCATGTCGGTCGGGCACGTGCGCAGTTCTGCGCGGAGCGTCGTCTGGACCGCAGGATGGCACGAAAGTGCGAACAGCGTCCAGGCGATGGCCGTGCTACGCGACAAAAATGTTCGGCGAAACATACAAACACGAACTGGGTCATAACGCCTACCTCGAAGTCTCATGTCCGGCAAAGAGGAACGTGGGTACCTCTAGATCAACGCATTGAGCCGGAAATTTCAGCTGAGACGGAGCCTGAGGAAGGCACTTACGCGACAGGATTTCCTCGTCGCTCATCCGCATACTTTCTGGCGTATCACTGGCTATGTTCGACTTGATTAGCAGACTGAGCAAGTCATGTCCCTGCACGTCGTGCTTTTCTACCACGCCAGAGGCACCCAAGCCTGAGTTCAGCGAGCACGGCGGACTTTCTTGTCTCGAATAAGTTGAGAACCAATGCGTCGTATGACTTCCATCGAGCGATTGAGAACACGGGAACGCGCAGTTGGCTGAAGAAGGGGTCATATATGGCACTTTCTCCTTCGGATAGAGTAGAAACTTACGATGGGGCGAAAGAGAGGAAAGAATAGTTGTAGTATGAACATGAATTGGCCAGCTTTGGTTGTAAGCATGGAACGAATGGACTCGTAGAGTTCGTTTTGCTTTTCGTCAGGTGCGTGTAACGAATTGAACGCGTAATTGAATCCTGTTTGAGGCACAAAATGGGCGATGAGCACATTTTGGAGGTTAGTTGAAGAGAGAGTGGGTCACCAGCCAACCCAATGATGTCCAGCGTGACTTTATTCAGCCAGACAAAAGTATTAAAGCTCAGCTTTCCATCTTTTCGTGTTGACTTAGAGATTAGGTCCGCCCAAATGTCGCGAAGCTGCAGAATTGTCAGCGTCGACCCGAGAGTCCGGCTATAAAGTGCTTACCTCTAATGATTTCTCGAGGAACATCGACGTGAATTTTCGTACTTGTGTAGGACCAAACGCGGGATTCTGAATTGAACATCAGGCCACAAACCCATGACAGTCTCTTCGAAAATCGCGATCAAGAGGGCTCACCATGACCTTACGCTACAAAAATTACGATGGTGAGTCCTGTTCTAGTGTGAAACGTATCGACATACCTGCTTCCTATGCTGGGGCCCTGAATAAGGCTACGGATAAAAACTGAAAATTGATGACCGTGGAACATAACCCACCTTCCACAAATAAGAGGCCTACAGTGAAAGTAACCATCAAGGCACTGCGAATCAGACGCAAGAATGAAATATTGCGCACCTCGACCCGTGAAGGTACCCAGACTGAATCTTACAAAGTCTGACTTCTGGAATATTTCGCTATTTTGAAGGATATATGCGATGGCGACGGGATCGACGGTCAGGAGCCTAAGCGTCTGCGAGAGGCAGAGTCGTCATACGTTGAACGAGATATGCTCCTTAGATGGAAAGAAAGAGATAGGAACGCACCCCGAAACGAGAATGGTACCTCATTACATGCCCATATGTCCTCACCCACTCCTCTTGTAAACGCGACGAATCTGGTTCTTGCACATCGACAAAATCGCCGCTAAGCCAGTGTGCTTCCTTTGGCCCGGGAACGTTCTGGAGTGGAGAACGATAGGCGCGAATACGGCCGAGGATAAGAACGTAGAATATATATATTGCCGATAGGGCGAAGAAGAGCAACGCTGGGATGAAGATCGCGCGGGCTGCTATCACGAGCGACTGTCGACACAGGAATGATAAAGAATCTTGCATGATGATGCAGTGGGACTATCTTGATGTTGACGGATAAAATTGGGGTCAGTTGATCCCACGTACAGACTGTATTCTTATTCTCTTATACCTATTCCTCTTCCATGCGAGCCCATTGCTTGTGCTGCGGTGCGGCTGCCGCCGTTGTTGGTTGTACCCGGATCAGACTCGGAGTCGTCGGTCGCTGTGCCCCCGGCCCGTCGGCTTTGCTTACATGAGATACTACTCCGTCGGCACAATGTGATCCGACGGCAACAAGTCACACAGCAACGCTGCGTGTCTTTGACTCTTTGGTGTATCCACATGATCTATCACTGCAATATTATGATTATTCTAATTAGATATCTACAGTACCAAGAGTTCCGGCGCTCCATCGAGTCTGAATCGTGTGCCGGTCCGCCCACCTGATTCCATCGGAAAACACGGAAGATCTCAGGATGGGAAAAGGGATGGGAAAACGCTTCTCCCTAATCCCCCGGGAACGGGATTTTGGACCCACATGAAACTTCTTTACGTCCGGAAAGCCAGGGGTTTGCATGAAGCATGCGGTTCGGCGTTTCATATTGCTGCGGGCATAAAAAGAAGCCTATATAGCTTTAGATGGCTCTGGATTTCACTGTCCCTACCTTTTACTTTATTTCCTTGCCCTTTGTGTAAGGGCACCTCTACCCACTCGTGTGCATCGGCACTTGAGCTTGAGAGGCGCGTTCTCGTCTCGGTGGTGGTGTGTTGCGCGCGTGACTCGGAGCGCATACACACGGGGCCAGTCCTGCACCAACGTACCCCGCGGTCCCACCAGCATGCCACTCAAACCCCTGCCTGGACTGAGCGAGGAGCTAAGCGGTGGTAGTTCGAACCCACCAGGGACGAATGTGGTAAATGAAGCTACCAGTGCCACTCGAACCGGGACGAGGCGCATCGATCATCTCCCAACTTTGCTGGGTCTCGCCGATCCCGGGTCTTATCGTTACCGTCCTTGCAGGACCATTCACAGGGACACATTTGCGACGCTTGATAATCGGGGGGTTTTTCTTTTTCCACCACACGGCCTATGTATCCCATGTAGATTGACCTGCGTGGAAGAAAACGTCAGGTCGATTGTTTTCAAAGAAACAACAGAGGCAAAGGGGGACAATGCGAGGATTAAATAGCCGTCTCGACCTCGACCCATAATGGCAGTCGTGAAAACAACAAAGTACAAAGCAGGCAAGGTGTTGGTTTTCCGTAATCTGATAAGATAAACAAATCTCATGGGAACTTTGAAATCTTGTTTGAAATGTATCAAACAACCACTTGAACTTGAACCTTGTCTTGAACGACGCACCACAAGTGTTGCACGATAATTTCGACGTCATCACGACGCCATAAGGGCGTTGTCGATGTCCCACAGTTCGCACATTCCAAAGGATATTCGCTCTGGGGGTGGGGCAGGAGGAAGCGTACTACAGTATCCTAGAAGTTTTCCACCGGACCAGTCATGATACGATAACTGTTAGAGCATGGTGCGGCACCCCAAAGACAAGGAGCGAAGCAATGGGCTGCTGTGTGACTTGTCGTCGGGATCAATATCTCGCTGGCATGTAGGCAAACCGGGGATTGACACGGAGTTTGATCCGGGTCCATCAAACCAACAGCAGTGGGCGCCAAGGTGGGCGCGCCGCAGCAGCCTGAGAGTGACGATGGGCTTGCATAAGAAGAGGAATAGGTATAAGATGATATTTGGGTTCTACTGATTCAAATTTTATCGACCGACCCCAGCCAAGATAGCCCCACTGCATCATGCAAGACTCTCTAGTGTCCCTGTGTCGACAGTCGCTCGTTCTAGCAGCACGCACGGTCTTCATCTCAGGCTTCTCAGCATTGGCCCTATTCGCCCTGTCGGCGATATATTTACTCTACGTTATTATCCTCGGCCATGTCCGCGCCTATCGTTCTCCACTTCAGCACGTTCCCGGGCCAAAGGAATCACACTGGCTCAAGGGCAACTTTGTCGATGTGCAAGAACCAGATTCGTCGCGCCTTCAAGAGGAGTGGGTGAGGACATATGGGCATGTGGTGAGGTACCATGCTCATTTCGGGGTGCGTTTCTATCTCTTTCACTCCATTCAAGGAGCGAATCTCGTTCAACGTATAACGACACTGCCGCTCGCAGGCGCTTAGGCTCCTGACCGTCGACCCCGTCGCCGTTGCATATATCCTTCAGAACGGCGAAATATTCCAGAAGTTGGACTTTTTGAAATTCAGTTTGGGTAGTGGCGAGGGTGCACAATAATTCATTCTCTTGTCAGACTCGCAGTGCCCTGATGATTGCTTTGCCTGTAGGCCTATTAATCGTAGAAGGTGGGATATGTTTCACGATCATCCATTTTCTGTCTAACACGTAGCCTCATACAGGGGCTCAGCATAGGAAGCAGGTATGTTGGTGTAATCACCACAAGAAAGGACTCACGGTCGTAAGTTTTGTAGCGTAAGATCATGGTGAGCCCTCTTGATCGCGGTTTGCAGAGAGTTTGTCACGGATCTGTGGTTCGATATATAATTTAGAATCCCGCGTTCGGTCCTGCTCAGGTGCGAAAGTTCACGTCGTTGTTCCTCGAGAAATCATTAGAGGTAAGCACGTTCAAGAGAGAAGCTGGGCTCTTGATTTGGTGCTAGCAATTCTACAGCTTCGCGATATTTGGGCGGACCTAATTTCCAAATCAACACGAAAGGATGGAAAACTGGGCCTTGATACTTTCACCTGGCTGAACAAAGTCACGCTGGACATCATTGGGTTGGCTGGTGACCCACTCTCTCTTCAATTCACCTCTAAGATGTGCTCATCGCCCATTCTGTGCCTCAAACAGGATTCGATTATGCCTTCAACTCGCTGCACTCACCTGACGACAAGCAAAACGAACTCTACGAGTCCGTTCGTTCCATGCTTACAATCAAAGTGGGTGAAATCATGTTCGTACTCCAACTATTCTTTCCTCTCTTTCGCCCCATCGTAAGTTTCTACTATATCCGAAGGAGAAAGTGCCATACATTACCCTCCTTTTTTTTTTTAGCCAACTGCACGTTCCCGTGCTCTCAATCGCTCGTTGGAAGTCGTACAACGCATTGGCTCTCAACTTATTCGAGACAAGAAAGCCGCCGTACTCGCTGAACTCAGCTCGGATGCTTCTGTGGTGGTAGAAAAGCACGACGTGCAGGGACATGACTTGCTCAGTCTGCTAATCAAGTCGAACATAGCCAGTGATATACCTGAAAGCAAGCGGATGAGCGACGAGGAAATCATATCGCGTAAGTGCCTTCCTCCGTCTCAGTTGAAATCTTCCGCTCAATGGGTTGACCTTGCGATCTAGAGTTACCCACGTTCCTCGTAGCCGGACATGAAACATCGAGGTGGGTGTTACGCACCACCTAGTTTGTGTTAGGAATCTTAGGAACACTTTTTTTTGTTCGCGCGTAGCACGGCTATCGCCTGGGCGCTGTTCGCACTTTCGTACCATCCTGCGGTCCAGACAACGCTCCGTGCGGAACTGCGCACGTGCCCGACCGATATGCCGACGATGGACCAACTGAATGCGCTCCCGTACCTCGAAGGCGTCGTGCGCGAGGTGCTACGCATCAATGCGCCCGTATCTGCTACGCAGCGCTTCGCGATGCACGATGCGGAGATCCCGCTGCAAAAGCCGTTCAAGGATAACCGCGGTATCATGCAGAGCTCGATCCGGTGCGTACGACTGAAAGCCAAAGTCCGCTGACTCGCTCAAATGTATGACGCGACAGGTTGTCCAAGGGGGACACTATTACCATCCCTATTCACCTGCTGAACCGCTCGACGGAGATATGGGGCGACGATGCTAATGAGTTCAGGTACGCAGTTGTCTCTTGCCCTGTCGCGACCCGATGGTATCGTAGCCTAACATGGAGCGCGCGATGCGTGGTCAGGCCAGAGCGATGGGAAAGCGTACCGGAAGCGGCACATGCGGTTCCGAGCGTGTATGGCCACCTGGCGACGTTCATCGCTGGTGCGCACGCTTGCATCGGCTATCGATTCTCCTGTCGTCGAGTGCGTGATGCTCATGCGTAATTCGTCTCGGGCGCGATTTAACTCATTCGTAATCATGATGCAGGATCAAAGCCATTTTGTTCACATTGGTCCGCGCGTTCGAGTTCGAGCTGGCCCTGCCGGCGGAGGATATCGTGCGTAGGACCTCGATCGTTGGTCGCCCCGTGGTTGCGTCGAATCTTGCTGCGGGACCACAGCTGCCGCTGCTGATTCGGCCAGCGAATCTGGACTAGTACTTCCGCTTACAGTGCCAGTGTTTCGACCACACTGGCATAGTTAGCCGGTCTAAGCTTGCTTCTAGCAACAAATCATATATTCTCGACCAAACTTGTCCCTAATTACCGAAAATAAGCAGGAGACATCATGTTTTGCCGTTGCTGATGGGTCCGTCACGTGAAGATACCCGTCAGCTTGGGCCCGAAATTGGCTGTTTTCACCTATTTCGGCCGTTCCCAACTCCAGGTTCACCACCTATAAAATTTCGTCCGAGTCATTCTGGCGTGGGGTCTCATTGGAACCCGCACTCCAATGCCCCATAAGAAGTCCCAAGGTACTCCCGAACCTGAGGAAGAAACGCCTCTTCTGCGCGATGAAAATGCACCACGAACGGAAACACCACTTCCTATTACCCAGATCGTTATCCTGCTCTTATTACAGCTCTGTGAGCCCACCACATCTCAATCGATTAAACCCTACATAAACCAGGTACGTTCGTCAAACACCAAATAAGTTCTCGGTAACGTCTGCTTCAGCTTGTCAGTGAGCTCCCAGTCGTTGGTGGTGACGAAAGAAAGGTCGGATACTACGCAGGGCTGATCGTATGTCTCCGTTCCGACTCTCGCCGGCTCCGGCTCCACTCTCCCGGAGCGCGCTGACGGTATTCGTAGATGTCCTTGTTTTATGCTGCTCAGGCAGTTACTGTGCTCCAATGGAACCGCCTTTCTGACAAAGTAGGCCGTAAGCCCGTGCTCCTATGTGGCCTTTTAGGTACCGTCGTCTCCAGCATCCTGTTTGGCCTTTCCCGTTCTTTCTCGGCGCTTGTCTTCAGGTGTGTCCGGCCCGGATCCGGGGAATGCCCTAACTGAGTGAGCTATGATAGCCGTTGTTTGCATGGTGCGCTTAATGGAAACGTTGGTGTCATGAAGAGTATGCTGGCGGAGCTCACCGATGAAACGAACATGGCACGAGGCTTTTCATTAATACCAGTAACTTGGGCTGTCGGTGGTACCATAGGGTTTGGTATATTACTCCTTTCCTTTGTTCTTTCGCTAATAGTATCTGGACCTATAGGCCTTTCATTGGAGGTGTGCTATCGCGGCCACAAGATCGTTGGCCAAATGTCTTCTCGCATCCTTTCTGGGGCGAATACCCATACTTCCTGCCCTGTCTCGCCACCGCTACGTATGGTCTCCTGTCATTTTCTCTGGCCGCGGTTTTCTTGAAGGAGGTTGGCTCTGCTCTTTCAGGAAGTGCTCTGCTGACACGTTCGCCTAGACTGTGAACAGCGGCCCCGTCATGAAGCCCAACACTGAGGTCAATTCGGACCTTTCTCAAGTGGGAGAGGGAGAAATATTGGATGGGCCTGTGAAGGACCAAGAGAGGCCACTGCCATTGCGCGCTCTGCTAACAAGACCAGTCGTGGTATCGATTGCGAATTACGGCATGATTGCGGTGCTCGATATTACAGCTGGAGCTCTTATGCCGCTCGTCTGGTCGACGTCGGTTGAGTTTGGCGGGCTCAGCATGAGCCCGGCATCTGTTGGTTTGTGGATATCAGGATATGGGTTCGTAAACGGCATCTTTCAATTCGTCGCCCTCCCACGCATGGTCGGGCGCTTCGGCCCGCGGCGTATCTTTATCGCCTGCATAATCCTTTATTTCCCAGCGTACATTCTGTTCCCCCTCGAGAACTTAGCGTTACGTCATTCCGGTCGCGACCTGAACCTGGCAGCAGGGCTACTTATTGTGCTGCAGCTCTTGGCAACATCTTTCTCTGACATGGGATTCGGTGAGTCGCCCAACAGCTTATATTGTGCGTGGCCACTAAAGTGGTGCGGATCGATCAGGCGTGATATTTATGTACATATCCTCTGCTGCACCCAACAAGCGGTCTCTCGGCGCTACAAATGGAGTCGCGCAGATGATGGTCTCGATTCAGCGCGCGATCGGACCTGCTGCTGCTGCATCTCTGTTCGCATTCTCACTGGAGAACGGCATCTTAGGCGGGAACTTTGTGTATGTGGTGTTGCTCGCCCTGGTGTGGGTTGGGCTGTGCGTCGCTACGCAGCTCCCAAAGAACATGTGGAAACATAACGAACAATAAATTTACGAATAAAGGGCAGGTCGAATACGGTTCGAACTGACCTCAGCTTGTACCTTAGACAGATTCACATAGAGAGGATAGACATGATTCTTTCACACTCCTTTGTGTTGTCCGGGTGTGGTCTTGCTTCAACTTACTCGTCCTTCTTGACTCGGCCTTGGGGCGCGTGGGCTTCACCCTGAAGCCAGGATTAAGAGGCGTCTGAAGCCGTGATTCGGAATTATAATTTTAAACGAGTTTGTGGTCCTCCCGAAGTCGCGGAGTCGTCAAGGAACAAGAATCGAGTGTCGGGGCATGCGTGTGTGAAGTACAACTCGAGAACTTGAAGGCGGAGGTACTAGCCCTCGGAAAGATTTTTGCGAGTTTTAGGAGACAAAACCCCAATAGACCTGTTTGATGCTGACATCGCGATATTACCATACAGGACTGGATATCATGGGCCGCTGCCCGCTAACATCTTCCGAGTCAGGGTGACGTACAAGCTTTTCGATCTGGGATTGGGAGCAAGATTGGGAGATAAAGAATGTTGTGGACCCATCAGTATTCGTGAAAGTGTTTCAACCACATCGACTCAATTGTAGATGAACTCGAACGTCCCACCACCTGCCAGTGTCCGCCCACGGTGCGGCCCACCGGTCTGAAAATCCAGGGTTACTTTTTTTAACCCACCTGCCACGCCCTGTTATATGACGATGAGGTCCATTGACGCTCGTCCAGTCGCGCCGGGCGGGAGGGCCCCGCGCCCACGCGTCGCGACTTCGCTTTGGCTACAAGAACTCTCATTTTCGATCGAGAAGCGCTTCGCGCGTTCGCCCAATCTCTACGCATTTTCCTATCTCGTACCGCCTGGAATTTCATGACATCCATTTTTCACCACTGAGTAATACAGCCGAATACCGACCGCCTCTCGGCGTCCGAGTCGTCACCCTTCCGTTCTGCGTGCCTCCTGCCTCCTTTCACGGTCAGCCCAGCGCGGCACGGAACTTCCCATCGCAAGAGCAGAGCAGGGACTCGCAAAGACAGGCTAAAGCGCGTCACTGCATACGTAGCAATATACTAAACGTTCTTGTCGAGCGGGTCGACTGACCCTCTACCTATCCGGTACTTAAGCTAACTACTCTTCACGACGACGTGCCCAGGTATTCTTCGGAAGCCGCGTGGACAACCCCAACTCACCGCACACCACACCAAGGAGTACGATGTACGCAAATTTTCCACCCAGTATGTTATGCGTCAGGGAGAACGCAGATAGCCAGTCCGCGGCGGCTGGTCCGACAGCGCTCACAACAGAGTTCGCCACGTGCGAAAGATCATTCACGGTGCCAAGTGACCGCCTGTTGGGAGCGGCAGATGAGGCGTACATGTTCATTGCACCTGAGTGACCCCACGTACGTCGTAATTATCTGCGTGCGAGCTGAAGCCCATGGGGTTTAAAAACCTCACCGTATCCCATATCGAAAATGCACAACGACGAGACCTGGAAAATTATGAGCAGCCATACGACGAAGTTTGGGCCACCACCGGCCACGGCCAAGTTTTCGAAGGGGAAAAGAGCATAGATGACGGCGCACGAAGCGATGTTGAATACGAAGACACGCCGCAGGCCAAAACGGCTGACGAAGTGCGAAAAGAAGACTAATTGAAAGAAGCCGCCCATGCCCCCGTACACAGACAACCACAGGCCAATGGATGCCGGATTCAGGTCGAGTCCACCATACTCGACCGGTGTCGACCACACAAGCGGAATGTACGACCCCGCTACAGAGTAAAGCAGCGCGAGCATCGCGTAATTGGCAGTAGTAACGACAACTGGCTTCGTGAGCACAGAGCGCAGCGGCAGTGGCTTGTTTGGTTCATTCGATGTTATAAACTTGTCCGCAAGCGATCTCAGCCTACTATACAAGTCTCGCTCTCTTTAGAGTAGAGGACCGTTCTTGTAACAATTGTTCTGTCCCGGAATAAATATGGTTCAAAAAAAAAACGCGAAAGATTTCAGGATGGGAAAACGCTCCTCCCTATTACACGGAACGGGATTTCGGACCACCTTTTCCCACATAAAACCGCTTTACTGTACGTCCGGAAAGTCGGGGGTTTTGCATGAAGAATGCGGTTCAGCGTCTCATCGCTGCGGGCATAAATGTTTCGTAGGAAGCCTATATATAGTACTAGATGGCTCTGGATTTCACTGTCCCAACCTTTTACTTTATTTCCTTACATTTCGGTGTAGGGGCACTTCCACCCGTTCGTGTGCATCCGCACTTGAGTTTGAGGTGCGGTCTCGTCCCGATGGCGGTGTGTTGCGCCCGTGAGCGCTCAGCGCACACAACACACGGGGCCATATCCCGCGGAAATCCCTACAGAGGAGAGTGAGTATGGCTGGGAGCGCCGCTTCTGATGTGGCTTGTAGGAGGGTGGAAAGAAGTTTTCTCCGCAACGTACCCCGCAAGCACGCCACTCAGTCCCGTGCCTGGACTGAGCGCGGAGCCAAGCGGCGGTAGATCGAACCCACCGGAGACGAATGTATGCGAAGGGTGAACGAAGCCACCACTCGAACCGAGACTCGGACGATGCGCATCGATCATCTCCCAACTTTGCTGGGCCTCGCTGTATCCATCTTCATCGTCACCGTCCTTGTCCCCATTAAACTTTGCACCGCGCTTCGCACGCGGGAGTAAGTGACTCAAGAGGCGTTTGCGCTTGCCTTTTGGTGCGGGTGAGTCTTCCTCACTCTCTTCCTCGCTGCCGGTGGCCGCGGGCATACCGTGACCAATTGAGACGAGAGCTTCGGCAGCGGCTTGATCGGAAAGTCGACCTGCAGGACCACCCACAGGAACACGTTTGCGACGCTTGATAATAACTTTTTCCATACCGTTCGGCCTAGGTGTCCCGTGCAGCTTGAAGTACAGACCTACATGTGGAAGAAAACGTCAGTTCGATTATTTTCAGAGACAACGGAGGCAAAGGGGGGAAGGGGGAAAAGTGACGACTGAATAGCCGTGTCGATAACCTTGGCCAACAGCGGCAGTCGTGAAACAACAAAGCACAAGCACAAAGTAGGCAGGGTAACTGATGTATTTCTAATCTGATAAGATAAACAAGATCTTCGCCCGTTGCTCGCGGCAATGTGGCGATGTGGCGATAACGACATACTGTACAAGCGAGGGATTGAAAAGAATCGAACAACGCACCACAAGCGTTGCAAATGTTATTTCCGACGTCATCGCGACGCCAAAAGGGCGTTGTCGACGTTCCACAGTTAGCACACGCCAAGGGACGGGCAGCCTCTTGTAAAGCCTTCAAGATGTCCGTCACTGGCACATGAACGACTGGCACATGAACGCCAGCCACCCAAAAGTCTCTTGCGCCGCCGAATAAGTGGACAACTTCTAGCCATTGCTCATCATCCACATCATCCTGCTTGCTTGACGATCGAGTCAAATTGATGCCTAGTTCTGTTACACGGAACAGGAATGGGGAAAATTGGTCACAAACTCGAGCCATGGATGATAACTGCCAGTCTAAGTGATTGCACGAGATGTGTAATTGTAGAGAAGCGCTCAAGCTGGTAAAGGAAATGGAAATGGCATGGTCGGAGGTGACAATGTTTGCTCGATTACATAATCCCAGAATTTCTATCCGGTCGATAAATTGGCCAAGTTGCGAAGCGTCCATCGTGGGTTGGCTAAAGAATGTAATACCGATATCCCCAAGATGAGGCGCATCGACTCTAGCCACCAAGCTGTCCAAGTACTTGCTAGTTCCTCGATATTTGAAGCTCGTGAGAGCAGGGAGAACAACGCGCTCCTCTGGCGGTGGAGGCAAGCCGAGGAAGTTCCGACGGGGGGGGAAGGAAAGGAAGTGAAGTGAAAGCGATTCAAGTTGGGTCATCTCGGATAGGACATTAGCAAACGTAGCCGGGGAAAAATACCCATCATTCGGAATTTCATGGAGCTGAAGATCTACGAGACCCGTGGATGGAGAAAGAAGCAGTGGGAGCGTGGGAATGACAATTCTGGTCAAGTGGAGACTACGCAGGCGTGTGCCCCACCGGAGAGTGTCGGGGAGGGTTAGTTGCACCTTTCCCGGGGATCGAAGAACAAGCTCTTCTAATTCCAGAAATGGCTCTTTGATGGCGAACAACTTTTTCAGGAGAGAGCTTGTGATCGTGAGGCTAATGGAGCTAATACGATCAGAGTGCTTCAGTGCGGCAATGATATTGTCCTCGTCCTCGGGAGCAGGGGGATCGAGAATTGGAGGCCTCCCGTACAGTATGACGATAGGCAGGACCGGCCAGCAATCTAAGGTCTCCAAGGCAGGGGTTCCGTACGTACAGTAGAGTCGAAGATCTAGACCCAGAGGTGATGTAAGTACGATCTGTCGCCACCTTCGGCATACGTGCGCAAGCGTAGGCCAAAGCTGAGGAGAGAGATACAGGTAATGACAAAATATGTTCAGGAGCACGTCTTCAGGGAGAATGTTAATCGTGACCAGCTGAGAAAAAGGTTCTGCTCCAAGCACGTTAGTGTGTGACGGAAAGTAGTGCCGGATAGGCGTTGTAACTTACCTGTTCCACAAAGTTTATTGACCCACGGTCGTTCATATTCTACCTCTATGAGGTGGCCAGAGAGTCGGCGAGACACCATTAGTGACACCACTGCCTCCCGCAAAGGTGCGTAACACGGCTTGGGCTCTTGCATACAGAGTTTATATAGGGCCGGTAGCACAGTTTCATGCCGCATTTTTGAGTGTTGCAAAGAAAGCACAATATTTGTCGAGTGGTCGCCAGCTATATGAACCGATTTTGCACCTCTGAAATGGTGGATCAGCTTTAGCCATTCTTCACGGTCACTGTCGTCCTGCCCACTTGTTTGTCGCGTCGTGCAGATGTGTAAATTTTCCACATGAAAGAGGAAAGCAGATAAGCCATTGCAGATCTGAGCCATGTATGACAACTGCCGGGCTAATAGCTTACAGGATACCTGTAGCTCGAGGCGCGTAAGGGCCTCTGGTTGGGTAAAGGAGAGGGAGATGGCGCGCTCAGAGGATATAATATCTGCTCGACGATGTGGCTTATGTGCTTCTATCCGATCGATGAATCGGCCGAGTTGGGGAGCGTGAATCGTGGGTCGACTAAAGAATGTGATACCAATGTCCCGGAGACGAGGTGCATCGACTCTAGACACCAAACCGTCCAAGTACTCGCTAGTTCCTCGATATTTGAGGCACGTGAGAGCAGGGAGAACAACGCGTCCCTCTGAGGTCGACTGTAGAGGCAAGTTTCGGCGGGGAGGGAGGAAGAGGAAATGGAGTGAAAGTGTTTCAAGTTGGGTCATCTTGTATAAGGCATTGGCGAACTCATTTGGGGAAAAATGCTCAAAATCAGGAACTTTATGGAGCTGAAGATCTACGAGACCCGTGGAAAAAGAAAGAAGCTGCGGGAGTAAGGGAACGGCGATCCTAGTCAAGTGCAAAGTACGGAGGCGTGGGCCCCACCGAAAGGCGCTGGGAAGGGTTAGTTGCGCGCTATCCCGAGACAGAAGAACGAGGTCCTCCAGTTCCGAAAGCGGCCTCTCGATTGTGGATAACTTCTTCAGGAGCGAGCTCGTGACGGTGAGGCTGACAGAGCTAACACGATCAGAGTGCTTCAGTGCGACCGTGATGTTGTCTTCATCTCCGGGAGTGGGCGGATATGGGGCGTACTTCACGACGATAGGCAGGGCGGGCCAGTAATCTAGAGTCTTAAGTACAGGCGTTCTGTGCGTACAGAACAGTTGAAGGTGTAGAGTTTGTTTAGACGCAAATACGATACGTCGCCACTTGCGACATATATGCACTAGCCTGAGCCAAAGTCGTGGAAAGTCATCCAGATAATGACGAAATATGTTCAGAAGCACTTCGTCGGAAAGCTTCTTGATCGTCACTTGTCGAGAGGAGGAAAAAGTTAGCGAGACACGCAGGTATTGGCGAGAGCCCAGAGACGCACCTCTTCTAAAATATTCGCTTGGCGTAATAACTGAATGGGGGGGCGATACGTATCGGACACGGGCACGCCTATTGAGACGTCTGCGACATTGACTGTCACCTCCAGCGGAAGGACATCGGAGACGCTAGACGACCTACTTTGGAGACTCGGATTGCATGCCAGTGGTGGGACAACGAACGGGGTAGATATTGCTGACATGTCCTCCGAGTTATGTAGAACTTGAACACTGGAACATCATACTATGACCACACTGCCCGATCGGCTGCCAGTGAACAGGATTTAGGGCATAGCTCTTACTCGCCGCATACGCGCGGCGTCGGCGTGACAGCAACGTGCCCACCGCATTGCTCTACAGTAGGGCAACAGGTCACAGCTGATCGTAGCTGTGCGCCGCATCCTAGTGTGTCACGGTGATCCAAGTTACATTACACCACTCAGGCTCCAGGCCTCAAGGCATCGACGTGTGCTTCAACAGCCTCAACCTCGAGGCTCGAGCCCTCACAACTTTTTTTTTTTTTTTTCCATCGGAAAACCTCTCGACAAATCTGAAAAATTCTATTTTCCCTACTCCTCCGGAAATAGGATTTTGGGTAATCATGTTTATGAAAGAGCTTGATGTCGTGGTTTCCGCGTGAAGAATGCGGTTCATGGTTTAAATTTAATATTGATTCAATGTAGCCCTCGCCATCGAGAGTTTTTGGTCCACACGTGTAGGGTGTGTGTCGTGCGCTATCCTCTGGTTGCAGAGCATCAATCACTTGACTCAAGACTTGACTGGTTGGCGTCGACGAACAACTTCGACGAAATCCAGTTCTTCCCACGGCTCGGAGTCACTCGATCTGGTCTGTTAGAATACAGTATGGCAGAATGCAACATGTTGACGGCAACTGACCCACCCCAGAAAGCATGCACATGAGCAACGAGGAGATCCTGTTGCGTAAGTGCCTTCCTCCGTCTAAGTTAAAATCATCTTCGGCTCAATGGGTTGATCTTGCGATCTAGAGGTACCCACGTTCCTGTTAGCCGGACATGAGACTTCGAGGTAGGTGCTATCGTGTTTGGATACCACATCGAATTTTTTTCGCACCTAGCACGGCTATCGCCTGGACGCTGTTCGCACTTTCGTGCCATCCTGCGGTTCAGACGACGCTCCGTGCAGAACTGCGCAGCCTGAGGTGCCCGACAGACATGCCGACGATGCACCAGCTGAACGCGCTCCCGTACCTCGAAGGCGTCGTACGCGAGGTGCTGTGCCTCTACGCGCCTGCATCGGCTACGCAGCGCATCGCAATGCACGATGCGGAGATTCCACTGCGAAAGCCGTTCAAGGACAACCGCGGTATCACGCAGAGCTCCGAGTCGATCTGGTGCGTACGACTAAAGTCCAAAAGTCGATGGTTCATTCGAAAGAATGATGCGATAGGGTGTCCAAGGGTAACTCTGTTTCGGTCCCTATTCGCCTGCTGAACCACTCGACGGAGATATGGGGCGAATATGCTAATGAGTTCAAGTGCGTAGCTGTCTCTTGCCGTGTTGCGAGCTGTAGCCTAACATGACATGAGCACGCGATATATGATCAGGCCGGAGGGATGGGAAAGCATACCGGGAGCGGCGCACGCTCTTCCGGATCCGGGTGTGTATGGCCACTTGGTGACGTTCTTCGCCGGCGCACACGGTTGCATCAGTTATCGTTTCTCCGTCGTCGGGTGCGTGATGTTCATGCGTGATCGGTGTCGCGTGCGATGTAAGTTGGTGCGCGGGTTCGAGTTCGAGCCGGCCCTGCCGGTAGAGGGTATCGTGCGTAAGACGTCAATCGTCGGTCGCCTTGTGGTCGCATCAAATCCCGCTGCGGGACCGCAGCTGCCCCTCCTGATTTGGCCAGTGAACCTGGACTAGGTCCTTTCGAGATTCGGTATTCGATCTGCTGCCATCAGAGTTGGCGTTTAAAAGTGGGATGTGGACGGTACATTACAGTAATACTCATAATGGATCTTCGGGGCGACGTTAGGCGGAGCTCGATCTAAGTGAAGACAAGCCTTTCGATCCGGGATTGGGAGATGAAGAAGTGAGTCAATGTTGTGGAACCATCCGTATTTGTAATTCCATATGAAAAATTTCAACCACATTGTAGATGTCTTTGCGAGTTGCTGTTCAGTTCTTACGATGGGAGTTCCATGCCGTGCTGCCAGTGGGTGGAGCGTGAGGGGAAGCTGGCGACGCGTGACACGGAAGGATGGGGTCGAGGAGACGACGAGGGGAGAAACTGTTTGTAGATGCTAGATGGTATGAACCTCCGGACGGTACTACGAGATAGTAGGAAATGCGTGTGAATGGGCGAAAGCGCGAAGCGCTTCTCGATCGAAAAAGAGTGTTCTAGTGGCCGAGGCGAGGTCGCAACCGGTGGGCCCCCCCGAAGTGACTGGATGAACATTGGTGGACACAGTGAACCCCATCATCAATTTATTGTATAAAGAGTGTGGCGGGCGGGTTAAAAAGAAAGTAATCACTGTTTTTCAGACTAACTTAGTTGAAAAGTAGGGCGGGGGGGTTGCACGCAAAAGACCACGTCACGCGTCACGCATCACGGAGCGGCCGGTATCGCTTCCCGGGCGCACTGTGTGCAAAGCAGGGTTTTCAGACCAATAAAACCCATAGAAAACCCTATGGAGTGTTAAACATAACCACTTATCAAGGGTTTTTTTAGGGTTTTCTAAGGGTTTTATTGGTTGGAAAACTCTGCTTTGCATGCAGTGGCGGGTACTCAATTACAGCTATTTTATTTCTCAAGATATCAACCACTACAATACTACATGTTGTGGTCACATGATGTCATGTGATGTGTTAGGGGTGGGGTTGAGGTAGGACAGTTGTTCTGTTAGGTGTCATGGACGCGTATATTATTTTCCCTATTTTTCTGTATTTTTACAGAATTATCTGAGGAAGATATAAAGGGCCGAAGTACGAGATATTGTTAGTCACATGCCGCCATCATGTGCACCTTTGAGCACGTGACCCTGGGATAGTTGCACCCTTAACGGGACAACCCAATCCAGTCACATTTACGTATGGACTCACACGATTGGTAGATAAGGAAGGAGCCTTCTAGATAGTTCTAGACTTCGCTTAGTAGTTTACGCTTACTCGCTGTATTAGGTTTTACTCAGCAAGATAAGGCATCGCGTCAGCGCCATGACTAGTGCATCAGTCAGCACAATAGATAGCGCTATTATTAGACACGACGCGTCAGCTCCTGAGTCATGGAGTCTTACTGTACACTTAGTAATAGTGTTTAGACTCAGTTCAAGCTCAGCCACAGTAGCGTATATAAACCCTCCTGTAGCGTCCTGAGTGGAACCAACTTGTCCTCTTGGTTCTCCACTCAGGTGCGCATTCCCTTGTACTCCTTACTCCTTACCAATCTAACTTGTCCTCTTGGTTCTCCACTCAGCGTACCACAGCGTGATCACTGACGTCTTGAGTGCTTGCATAAAGACTCTGAGATATTCGTCCACTCCGCTGTGACTGTGCGTTAGCGCGTGATTTATCTCCGCGCCAGGCTTGAGTGTGCTCACCAGACAGTTCACTTACAGTTCGCACTTGAGCTTGACGTAGCGAGGTTGTCATACCGCTACATTAGGACAAGTTCCTTTTCACTCTCTTGAGCCCCGCGCTCACCAGTTTTATCATTTCCCCTCTAGGTGGTTGACGACCATCAGTCCCTTGTGTTATCTACCTCACTCTTTGCCTGGGGAAGTCCGTAAGCAGAATCTGTGCATTTGTGGTACAACTGTAGTGTCCGTAAAACCGGCATACATTGTGCTTGCCTTTATTGGGTCTATCTGGTCATCAGTAGACGCCTCTGGGTACTGGCTGCAGAACTGGTCACCACGCCAGATAAGCTGCAGTTAGACATTGAGCCAGCCAGGCCTAGCCTGTGACAGCTGTACGCGTACCAACCAGAAAAGTTTGAGAGCGCTTCGGCGTGAGAGGCAGCCAACAGGTCGAGAAGACTGAGGCAGACAGCCTTGTAGCTCTACACATAACCCTTCACTATTCCCGAGTGTTCCTTTATCGCCGCAGCCTCGCGCAGTGTGAAACATCACTGTGTATTGGTCTTGCTTGATAGGACATTCCAGTCACCCTCGAGTTAGTGTTCCGCGCTCGTTGTATCCCGTCGTCTAAATCCACCTCCTCACATTTCCAAACTGCCTCGCATATTTGCGAACGTCCGCACCTGCCTTCGTCGTCTCTTCAGGAGGAGACAAGCCTCAATCACACCACCCCAGACTACAGCCTCTGCTTCGGCATCGCTGCACGTGCACCCGGACACCCAGTCTGAACAAGACCGGATCCCCTCCCCAGTGTACGCATCACCTTCACCTACACTTTCAACAAATTCATTCCACTCCGCCCACTCCTCCTCCCAAGCCACACTCGCCCAGTCAGGCGAAAGTTTCATTGACGAAGACGGTGTTAACATCCGTTACCAGGGGTTCCAATTAGAACTACCCCCTCGTAACCTTGCCGAACAATACGTACAAGCAATCTACCACGACCCCGAGTACCGTTACGGCCTGTTGGAACTCTACGGCTTAGAGATCCCTGTCCTCGGTACCGACCTCACAGTCCCGCAGCTGATAGCAATTGCTGCAGACCTCATCCCTCGTCTCGAATCACCTCCCAACCCCCTCATCTCCCACGTAAGGGAAGACGGAGAACGTGGCTCCCAAGAAAGGGAAACAAACAGCTCGTCTAGCACAAGCTCAGTATCCCAGCAGAGCTCGCTTGAAATTCGCCCTCCCTCCCCCAACTAAGAAAGAAAAGGAGTTCATATCTCGTATCCAAGACTGGGACGAGATCTTGCCAGACGAACAACTCCTTCTCTTAGAAGAATTCCGTCGGGCACAGGAGGACGCAGAACGAAAAGAGAGGCAGAAGAAATTAGACAAGATGTCACAACCAAGCGGAAGCACCCTCCCTCACGCCGCACCACCAACACCACTCCCCCCTCCCACCGTCCAGGACTGTCTGGATCTCATAAATCACCTCGGTATTGCCGTCGGTAACCTTGCACAGCAAGTCACAGCTCTGACTGCACAGGTGGCCTCGGCAACCGCCACTCGCCCAGGAAACGGGAAAAACAAGGAAATAGTGGCCCGCCCCAAAGCTTGGGATGGGAAAGGCTCCTCATCGGACTGCCCGTCATTTCCTTGCCGCATTCCACAACTGGGCAGGATCATTAGGGGACGCCATGAACACATGGCATACAGTGGATAGCAAATGGTACGCGGATGAGCATAGATGGATTGCTGCCGCCCTCAACCTGATGGAAGGGGACGCTAAAACCTGGGCACTCCCATACCTGGAGTCCGCCAACCAAGGGACTATTCCCTTCGGAGGAAACTGGTCGGACTTCGTTAAGGAGTTCAACCGCAGGTTCAGCCCCCTAGACGTCCAAGACATAGCTCGAGAAGAGCTAAAGAAAACAAGACAGGGTAAAAAGACGGTTGCTGAATATGCATCCATATTCGAGCAGTACTCTGGACAGACCGGGTGGTCCATCATCGACCTCCGCACCCGCTTCTACGATGGTCTCACAGACGAGATCAAGGACCTCCTCGCCATCACAGACAAACCCCATAACACATATGACGAGCTCAAGCAAAGCGCGCAAGTCATCGATCAACGACTGCGCCAACGCCAGAGCGAGAAGAAAGGAAAGTCTTCATCATCATCACCACACACCACCTCCAACCCTGACGCCATGCAAGTCGACGCTACGCGTCAGCAAGGCAACAGAGCGAAGGAGGAGATCTTCAAAACTCGGGGCGAG
Organism: Lactarius akahatsu; assembly: GCA_021524915.1. Classification (NCBI taxonomy): domain Eukaryota; kingdom Fungi; phylum Basidiomycota; class Agaricomycetes; order Russulales; family Russulaceae; genus Lactarius; species Lactarius akahatsu. The sequence goes on along the minus strand of JAKELL010000065.1, from coordinate 117,992 downwards.
TTCCAAGCATGGATGAGAGGAAAATGTTACGGGTGTGGTTCGAAGGAACACACGAAGAAGGATGGAAATCACGAGCGTGACGTTTGCAACTGGTGCCAAAGAGCAGGGCACCGAGCAAACGTCTGTCAAAACAAAAGAATGGGGAAACCAGCTAAAGCGAAAGCCGCAGCAACAACGGAACCCCCTAGTCCACCATCAACGTCCAATACTGCGGCAGCAGCCGCCACAAGCACTTCCCCCGCCCAGACGTCCCAGGCAGACGTGGCGAAGTTGTTGGGAATGTTGGAAAAGCAGCAGGAACAGCTGGATGCGTTCAAGGCGGCTTTTTAGATCAGGGGTCGCGTATAGCTGCGACCAGCCCCTCTACAGTAGATGACTCGGCCCCATGTAGTTGTAATATATGTTTACGCTCTCGCCTCATTTCGGACTCACCTTCTGTAATTCATACGACTCATGCCTGTAAGTTAGATAGTAGTGTTAGTTCAGCTTCTTGTTTTCCTGATTCTATTACATCTACATCTGCCTCGGAGATGAACAATAGTAGTGTTTCTTTTGCTCCACTTTCTTCAGAAGCAATGCCGCACATGATGATTTCTGATGCAGCACTGTCTTCTACTATTATTCCCGAAACAAAAGATAAAAAATCACATTTTCACATTTCTGTGTATTTAAAAGGACGTCATCGTACTGTAAAAGTAGCAGCAATGGTAGACTCTGGGGCAACTTCGTTGTTCCTGGACAAAAAGTACGCTGACCGCCACAAGATGTTGCAGGTTCCTCTTGCAAGTCCCATCACCCTATACAACATAGATGGGACTCTCAACGAAGCCGGTAGTATCACCCATAAAGTCAGGCTCTCTCTGAAAGTTGGCCCTAGTGAAGAAAGTTATGACTTCCTAGTCACTTCACTTGGCCCAGAGAACATCATCTTGGGACTACCATGGCTTAGGCAAAGGAACCTGCAAATAGATTGGCAGGAAGGCACTATGCGCCTTAACTCGACCGCTGAAACAGCGCCACCAGAGTTAGAGGTAGAGGTGACGCGCATCATGGCGAACCGAATGGAACGCCGCCGTCTCCTTGCGGAGAAAGTGCTCGATACGGTCCAAGACGAAGTTTTTTGTTTGGCAGGCTTCACATACTCTCAGCAGATTGCCGAGAAAGCCACCGCCTCCAAACCTAAGAAAACCTTCGAAGAAATGGTACCGAAGCACTACAGAGACTTCGCGAAAGTATTCTCTGAGGAGGAATCCCAGAGGCTCCCAGAACATCAACCGTGGGATCACGCTATAGACCTCGAACCAGATGCTGTTAAACACTGGAGGGTCAAAACGTATCCCATGTCCCCAAGCGAGCAAGTGGAACTCGACAAATTCCTGCAAGAGCACATCTCAAAAGGATACCTGGTCCCATCCAAGTCACCGATGGCCTCACCAGTATTCTTCATTAAGAAAAAGGACGGCAAACTCCGTCTAGTGCAGGATTACCGTCGTCTTAATAAAATCACTATTAAGAACCGATATCCACTACCGCTCGCCGCTGACATCATAAACCGGTTGAAAGGAGCCAAGATTTTCACCAAGTTCGACGTAAGATGGGGCTATCACAACATCCAGATCAAACCCGGAGATGAATGGAAGGGCGCCATTATCACTAATCGCGGGCTATACGAACCAAAAGTTATGTACTTTGGAATGACAAACAGCCCAGCTACCTTCCAAGCCCTCATGAACGCCGTCTTTGCCGATCTAATCGCAGCAGGAGAGGTCGCAGTGTACATGGATGATATCCTCATCTATAGTAACTCCCTGGAGCACCACCGCAAAATAGTACGCGAAGTGCTTAGGAGGCTACAAGAACACGACCTCTATCTCAAGCCTGAGAAATGCGACTTTGAAAGGCAGGAAATGGAGTACCTAGGGATGATTATTCGTCCCGGAGAAGTGCAGATGGACCCTGGCAAGGTCGCTGCAGTAAGGGAGTGGCCTACACCCACAACGCTCAAAGAGGTTAGAGCGTTTATCGGGTTCGCCAACTTCTATCGTCGATTCATCAAGGACTTCGCGGCTATCGCCCGACCCTTGCATGACCTCACGAAGAAGGACACTCCATGGCATTGGCATTCTGAACAGCAGAAGGCTTTTGACCACTTGAAGGAAAGCTTTGTACAAGAGCCCATTCTCAAAGTGTACGACCCACAGCTTCCAACAAGAGTCGAAACCGACGCTTCAGGATTTGCTACTGGCGGTATACTTACTCAAAAGTATCCTGATGGTCTCTGGCACCCTGTTGCGTATCGCTCGCAGTCTATGAGCAAAGAAGAACGCAACTACGAGATCTACGACAGAGAAATGCTCGGCTTAATCCGTGCCTTAGAGGACTGGAGACATTTCCTCGAAGGCATCTCCTTTGAAGTGATCACCAACCATAAGAACATGGAATGGTGGGCAAGCATGAAAGACTTAAACCGTCGACAGGCCCGATGGGCCCTGTATTTAAGTCGCTTCGCCTTCAAAATCACTTACAAGAAGGGAGACTCCATGCAAGCCGATGCATTAAGTAGATTTTCGAAAGACCACATCAGAGACAACGAGGATAACCGCCAGGTTCAGGTTTTACAACCTAAGCACTTCCTCAATGCCGCCCAAGCACACTTCCGCCCAGAAGTGGACTCCCTAGGGAATCGCATAAGACTCGCATCCATTCGAGAAGCAGAAGTCATAGAGGGTCTTAAAAGTTTACAAAAGACCGCTCCAAAAGCTCTCATGGACGGAGTGGCGATGTGGGAGGAAGATGACGGCCTAGTTTACCATAGGGGGAAACTGTACGTTCCCAATGACCGGACGTTAAGACGAGATGTGGTTAAGTCATGCCACGACTCCATCACCACCGGTCACCCTGGTAAGAACGGCACCATCGAGCTAGTCAGTCGCTACTATTGGTGGCCACGCATGGCAGGCTTTATCAGCTCATACGTAGAAGGATGCGATCGATGCCAACGCTATCGCAAAGATCTGCACCCCAAAGCCATAATTCAGCTGCAGGAAGTACCTGAGGGACCATGGCAGATAGTCGGAGTCGATCTAATCGGTCCACTGCCCATGTCACGTGGAAAGGATATGATCCTTAACATAGTGGATCATTATACGAAACAGATCCATCTATTTCCAGTGACGTCCCAAATCACAGCTGATGGGGTAGCATCCATCTACTTTGAGCAAGTCTTCCCCTTGCACAGGATCCCAAAGAAAATCATCAGTGATAGGGGACCCCAGTTTGCTGCAAGAAGCATGCGGGCACTATATAAGCGACTAGGGATAGATGCAGGTCTCACTACCGCCTATCACCCTCAAGCTAATGGACAGGTAGAGCGCAAAAATCAAGAAGTAGAAGTCTACTTGCGCTTGTTCATTAGTAAGAGGCAGGATGATTGGGCAGACCTGCTCCCTACAGTGGAATTCGTAGTCAATAGTAGACTCAACTCAGCCACAGGGCACACCCCCTTTGAGCTACTATACGGTTATACACCAGACTTCACCATTCCCGCTGGTAGGCCCACTGGTATCCCAACGCTCGACAAGCGTCTACAACACCTAGTTTCCACAAGAAGGGATGCAGAGGCAGCTCTACGCCTGAGTAAAAGGCGAATGCAAACAGACGTTGAACAAAGACACAAGCCATACGTCTTCAACGTCGGGGACAAAGTCTGGTTGCAAGCTAAGCAAATAAAGATACACCAGCAGTCGTCCAAACTGGGCCCAAAGCAACTAGGCCCATTTGAAGTCACTGAAGTCAAGAGTGACGTCGACTACAAGCTTGCACTCCCCCCTGCATTACGGATCCATGATGTATTTCATGTAGACCGCCTCTCCCCTTACAAGGGAAACGAAGTTAACGGGCTTATGCCACCTCCACCTGAACCCATCACAGTCGAAGGGGAAGAAGAGTACGAAGTTGACCACATCAGAGACTCAAAACTCTTCGGTCGTACTCTCAAGTACCTAGTTCGCTGGAAGGGCTACGGTGAAGGCGAGGACACTTGGGAGCCAGCTAAGAACCTAGCACATGCCCCGGACAAAGTCAAGGAGTTCCACTCCTTAAATCCGGGTGCACCTAGAAAAATAGCAGCACTCATTTATGCGTCCTTGCCTTGGCAAGCATCTCATATGTACACAGAGGCCAACGCGGACGTCGACCCTTAAGAAGGGGGGTGATGTCATGGACGCGTATATTATTTTCCCTATTTTTCTGTTTTTTTACGGAATTATCTGAGGAAGATATAAAGGGCCGAAGTACGAGATATTGTTAGTCACATGCCGCCATCATGTGCACCTTTGAGCACGTGACCCTGGGATAGTTGCACCCTTAACGGGACAACCCAATCCGGTCACATTTACGTACGGACTCACATGATTGGTAGATAAGGAAGGAACCTTCTAGATAGTTCTAGACTTCGCTTAGTAGTTTACGCTTACTCGCTGTATTAGGTTTTACTCAGCAAGATAAGGCATCGCGTCAGCGCCATGACTAGTGCATCAGTCAGCACAATAGATAGTGCTATTATTAGACACGACGCGTCAGCTCCTGAGTCATGGAGTCTTACTGTACACTTAGTAATAGTGTTTAGACTCAGTTCAAGCTCAGCCACAGTAGCGTATATAAACCCTCCTGTAGCGTCCTGAGTGGAACCAACTTGTCCTCTTGGTTCTCCACTCAGGTGCGCATTCCCTTGTACTCCTTACTCCTTACCAATCTAACTTGTCCTCTTGGTTCTCCACTCAGCGTACCACAGCGTGATCACTGACGTCTTGAGTTCTTGCATAAAGACTCTGAGATATTCGTCCACTCTGCTGTGACTGTGCGTTAGCGCGTGATTTATCTCCGCGCCAGGCTTGAGTGTGCTCACCAGACAGTTCACTTACAGTTCGCACTTGAGCTTGACGTAGCGAGGTTGTCATACCGCTACATTAGGTGCATCACGCCCTCCTGTATTCTGTGACTGGGACTCTCAAGCTCCCTAGTATGGACAAGAAAAGTGCCAAGTTCTCAAAGACTAACTGAGGTGACCATATGCTCATTGTAGTGTTTACCATGAACGCTTGCCTGACTTAGGCTTCTTGATTGGTGGCGATCCTTGAGAGTCGGAAGTTGTGGTTAGCAAAGGTCTCTGGGTAAAAGGCAGGATGGGGCTGAAGGCTCTCATCCCGTCCGAAGTAAGCGTGGAGGTCTTCTAGTTGGATAACTCCCTGAGGGACCTTGTTGATGTATCTGGTGCTTGCCCAAGAAGTGCTGTCGAGTATGAAGTGTTGAGCCGTAATACCTACTATAAGGCTCATTACGTAGGAATGACAGTACGATTAGTTATGCTATACACGTAATTCGGAGTATTTAGTCATACGGTATACGTACAGAATCCCCTTAAGGGATTATTCCGAGTCCACCGGTGATTAGACATTAGGCGACACTGAAAACGCGATATTGTGGACGCCTCTACTCATCACTTTTCCCCAAACGGACATGGGTGGACCATAGAGTATATAAATCCTACTATAGGAGCGAGTACCTATACACATCTCTCTCCACCCCACTCTGAGCTTCCTCTGCTTCACTCTAAGCCTCGTCTAAGCTCTCTATTCAGGTAAGGGTCTACCTGTACACTGCGTGCATTGCTGCGCAACAGGTTATGGGCCCTGCCATAAGTCGCTTTGCGCCTTCATTGGCTGCAACGACGGCGGGTTACCTTTAGTACCTGCAGTGGGGTTGTCGCCTTCATTGGCAGACATTAGTCTCCTCCACTATGGGGAGACTATGACAGTATGTCGCCTTTAATGGCAGACATTAGTCTCCTTATAAGGGGAGACTATGCCGGTTTATTTTTCTGTTATTAGTTGCATACGGTGCTGACTACTCTCTATTCAGAAACCTATTATCAAACATGTCGACTCTTACTACTCTTGTCCCCATTCTTGATGGTAACAACTATCAAATTTGGGCTAAGCAAATGGAGGCTTTCTTGAAGTCTTCTGCGCTGTGGGATGTAGTGTCTGGGAGGCGTGGTGCCCCCAGCGCTGTAGATGAAGACAAGCCCACTGAAAAGGAGCTTGAAGCGTACAACACTTGGGCTACTGATGATGATCGTGCCCTTGGCTCGATCGTGCTGCGCCTTTCACCGGCTATTCAACGCCAGGTTGAAAAATATGTGACTTCTCGCTTGGTTTGGGATCATCTCAAGTCCCAGTATGGGGGCATTAGTGCCGCTAACGTCTACCAGGACTTTAAGCGTGCCATGACGTTCCATCTGGACTATGCTAAGCACCCTGGCCCCCAGATTGATGAACTGGCCACTATCTATGACCACCTTGCCGCTAATTCTGCGAAAGTACCCGATGGCCTTCAGGCCATGATGCTTCTCTCGAAACTACCAGCCAAGTGGGAATCATCCCTTGTCCCTATCCTTATGTCGGGCACTACGGCAAAGAAGCTTACTTTGACCGACATCCGTACTGCGGCGGTCAATCAGTGGGAAATCGAGCGTACAAAAGGCCAGTCCTCTAACAAGGAATCGGCCAACAAGTTGTCGGCGGTCAAGCGCAAGCGTAACGACCCCGACTTCCAGCAGCAGCAGCAAGGCTCTTCGGGCCAGCAGAACAAGCAGCGCGGCCAGCAGCAGCAGCAGCAGCAACAGGGAGGGAACCATCGCCAGCGCAGTAAACGCGCCGGCAAGAAGTTCAAGAAGCAACATACGCAAGGGCATACGCACATTGCTGACATTGCGGCGCTCCCAGCACCCACCTCTACGACTATTGCGCATATCTCGCCTTCTGGGCTCGAGCAGCGCATCTCCTCTGCTCCTCCTGCGAAGAAACGCGTACCAGGACATTATAAGTCCCTTAACAAGGCTCTGGACGTCACCCAGGCCTTAGAAACTCCTGGTACAGTACAGACAGTAAAGACGCTTGAGCAACGTCTTGGGCAGATGGTTGCGGATTCCCCGTGGACCAAGAACCCGAACACCTTCGCAGAGGACTGGGAAATGTCAGATGAGGATGAGGACCTCCCTACAGGCTGCAGTGCGCCCATTAATTCGCCTCCAGATACTCCTAAACTAACCTTGACCCCTTTAGTCTCGCCTGCTGAACAAGAGGTGCGCAAAGACAAGGGCAAGGAGCCCATTTGCACGGTTGAGCCTATCGAAGAATGCCCAGATAGCCCTACTGTGGTTGAAATAACCAAAATGTGGGAAGGCTTTCATAAGAAGGCGGCAGTACGTGCCCCCTCCCCGGATATTTCTCTGGATTGGGGAAGCGAAGCGAACGACGATGACCGTGATGTCTACGACGACCTCGCTGATGCAGTAGGACAAGATGACTTCAACCCCTACGAGGATGGGTTAGTAACTTTCCCTCCTCTAATAAGCAAATCTGACCACTCTACAGTGCTACTGGATATGACGCTGACTGGCGCTTCTAAAAATTGTAGTTACAGTGCACTTGTAAATAAAGTTGTAAATAGCGCTAATCTATGCGCTCATGGTCTTGATTTCGCTTTATGCTCAAAATGTAAGGGAAAGAAGAGTCTAACAGAGCGAGAACCTACTTGGTTACTTGACTCTGGTGCGTCGGCACACTTTACAAACAATAAACTGGACTTTATAAGTTATACCCCCCTTTCACAAAAGCCTATGGTAAAGACGGCAGCCCATGCTCTTTATATACAAGGCAAAGGCTCAGTCTTATTAAAGCATTCTGTGGAACACAATGGCGTTAAAACAGAGCGTATTACACGCATATATCCTGTCTTTCATATACCACAGATGACAACTAAGCTATTGTCCATGGGGGAGTTTCTTCAACAGGGATTGTGCGTTCATGGGGATTCGCAGCATATATCTCTATTCTATAAGGGCAGTACGACGCCCATATTACAAACAAAACCCCTAGCAGATGGTCAGACACTTTACTGGCTTGATGCCGAAGTCACGCAAGTGAAAAATGTACATGAAGCCCATAGTACAATCTATACTGCTGACTACAACATTTGGCATAGACGTCTAGGACACCCTTCAAAGGAAGTACTACGTCGTGCCAAGGATCACACTAAGGGATTCCCTAAGGACCTTAAATATCCTTCTGAGACACCCATATGTCCTGGTTGTGCTCAAGGGAAAATGCCTGCTTCAACGCATAAACCCTCTGAGACGCGTGCTAAGAAGCCTTTTGAAAAGATTCATTCTGATCTTAAGAGCTTCCCAGTTGACTCGTACCACAAATATAAATACTTCATTAGTTTCTTTGATGACTTTTCCTCCTATGCGTGGGTCGTGCTATTACGCACCAAAGCACAGGCCATCAATGCGTTAAGGCAGTTTGTTGCCATGGTCAAAAATAAGCATAACACCACCATTAAACAGTGGATGTCTGACGCTGGAGGAGAATACAAGTCTGACGAGTTTACTAAGGTACTGAAAGATATGGGCATTACTATCCTACAAAGTGCACCGCATACTCCCCAACAAAATGGTCATGCTGAACGCTTTATGCGTACTTGTATGGATAAGGCTCAGGCTATGCGCCTTGAAGCCTGTCTCCCTCAATCCTGGTGGGAATTTGCGGTCCTACATGCAGTACATTGCTATAATAGGACTCCAATAAGTCGCCTTAATTGGCAGACACCCTATATGAGCTTGCATGGTGAAGCACCTAATCTTTCACACTTACGAGTGTTTGGATGTGGCGCATATGTGCACATACCAGAAGATCGCAGATTGAACAAACTTGACCCCAAAAGCGAACAAATGATCTATATTGGTCACACTGAGGGCATAAAAGCATATAAATTCATGCGGATCAAAAACAACACAGTGTTCACCAGCACTACTGCATTATTTGATGAGACCGTATACCCTAAGTGTGAGACACAAAGGATGCGGGGTACAACCCACATAAATGAGCCAGTAGAGAATCAACCTCCTATGGAGGATGAACCATCACCTACACAGCCCATTCCAAGTGGTTTTGACGATGATATGCCTACTCATCGTCCCCCTAAACAGAGGCAAAATAGGGAGGATGTGCCAGACTGCGACGGCGGATCTGTGGAACCAGAGGAACCAGAAGCGCAACAGCCTCCGCCTCCTGCGCCAGAACCAGCACTACCACGACGGTCTGCGCGCTTGAGGAAAGTACCTACTCGTCCTGGCAATGTCTATGGGGAAGACAGGCACCCCACAAACATTACTAAAGACGTTGAACGGAGTAGCAAGTGGAAAGAAATGGTTGGAAGACAGCCTGGTCGCTCCAGAGCTGATAGTACGCCAGGGCAAAGGCAGATTCCAGGAGGATTTCCTGAGACAAACCCTGACCCTCCACCTGCTGAGAGTGAAGCTCCGCCAGAACCCTCAGAGGATGAAGTAGATGATTTATTGTCACGCCTTGCTCAGGAAGGGGGAGTAAAATTCCTAGATCATCTGCTTGCCAAGGCAGTTCCATCTAATGATCTGGAACCACTGGACACTTCTAATATACAGGAGTGGACCTATAAAGATATAATACACATGCCTGCAGCACAACAAAAGGAATGGAAGACTGCTTGTTGTGAGGAACTAGAGGCACTTCGCAGACGTAATGTCTTTGAGCTTGTGGAACCCCCTAAAGGGAGGAAAATAATAAAAAATAGATGGGTCTTTGATCAAAAGACTGATGGTCGCAAGAAAGCCCGGCTTGTTGCCAAAGGCTTTTCTCAGGTTGAAGGCGTTGACTATGATGAAATCTTCTCACCAGTAGTGCGCTTTGAGACTGTCCGAATGATGCTCGCGCTTGCAGCGCTAGAGGATTGGCACATCACTGGACTAGATGTTAAAACTGCCTTCCTATATGGAGAGCTCGATGAAGAGCTATACATGGAACAACCTGAGGGCTTCAAAGCCAAAGGGCATGAAAACAAAGTACTGCGACTAAAATGCGCCATTTATGGACTTAAACAAGCTGCTCTAGCATGGTGGAAAGCGCTGGATAAGTCCATGGCTGCGATGGGCTGCAAAAGGCTATTATCTGACTCAGGACTCTTTACCCATAGAGGAAAGAGTGGCGCCCTTGTAGTGATCATTGTCTATGTTGATGATGTGATCTTTATGGGATCGGACAAAGCCCTTTTAAATGAACTTAAGAATAGGTTCATGAAGGCTTGGGAATGTCGCGACTTAGGTGATGCAAAGGAATTCTTGCGTATGCGCATTCAGCGGAAACATGGAAAGATCTTTTTAGATCAAACCGCTTACTTAGAAAAGGTGCTGCAATGCTTTGGACTCGCAGATGCGAAAGCAACTGCAACTCCACTTCCTGAAGGGTACCAACCTGTACCTAATAATTCACCAGTCAACCCAAACGTCAGGAGCAAATACCAGCAAGTTATAGGTTCACTCCTATACATAATGCTTGGGACTTGCCCTGACATTGCCTATGCAGTTGTTAAACTATCACAATTCGCTGCAAACCCCTCAGAGGACCATTTAAACAGAGCACTCTATATCTGTCGCTACTTGCTCGGGACTTCTTCATACTCTTTGGTGTATGATGGAAGATCAAATGGAGGCTTAATTGCCTATGCAGACTCTGACTGGGCTTCAAACCCAGATAATAGGCGATCCACCACAGGTTATATGGTTAAACTGGCTAATGGGATATTCAGTTGGAATTCTAGAGCGCAAAAGACAGTCACATTATCTTCCACTGAAGCTGAATATATGTCGCTGTCGGATACTAGCAGACAATTAGTTTGGATAAAGTCACTCTTTACTGAGCTTGGCATCAAACTAAGCCCAATACCACTCTGCGGTGATAATCAGGGGTCCATCTTTATGGCCTCAAACCCTGTCCAAGAGAAGCGTATTAAACATATTGATATACGCTATCACTACATAAGAGAAGTAGTGAGGGACAAGAAAATAGAACTATTCTTTATAGATGGTTCAGAGAATCCCGCAGATATGTTTACCAAGAACCTAGGGCGTATTAAGTTCGAAAAATTCAGAAGTCAGTTAGGACTTGAGTTTTACTTGTCCAACTAAGTCACAAGGCAACAAACTTGGCCTTGAGACAAGCCTGAAAATTCCATTAATACTATGGAAGGTATATCAAGCGACGCTTGAAGACATTGTCTTCCGCATACATAGATTCTTCTTAACCAGAGAATCACAACATTTCTGCTTGTTATACCAAAAATCGGCCCAATGAACTGTAATAGTTCAAAAGCTGAAATGGGATGGTGAAGAGAACTCGGTCTTGAAACCGCTCTCATGGTTCCGAGATAGACTCCCTTCTAATCATGGCTAGAATATTAATTCGCCTTACACACTTGCTTAGAGCGCTTAGTAGCTGCACTTAGCAAGGGGGAGTGTTGAGCCGTAATACCTACTATAAGGCTCATTACGTAGGAATGACAGTACGATTAGTTATGCTATACACGTAATTCGGAGTATTTAGTCATACAGTATACGTACAGAATCCCCTTAAGGGATTATTCTGAGTCCACCAGGTGATTAGACATTAGGCGACACTGAAAACGCGATATTGTGGACACCTCTACTCATCACTTTTCCCCAAACGGACATGGGTGGACCATAGAGTATATAAATCCTACTATAGGAGCGAGTACCTATACACATCTCTCTCCACCCCACTCTGAGCTTCCTCTGCTTCACTCTAAGCCTCATCTAAGCTCTCTATTCAGGTAAGGGTCTACCTGTACACTGCGTGCATTGCTGCGCAACATGAAGAAAGAGTGGTATGGGGCAGCCACACGTTCATTGCGATATAGGTGTACTTGGTAAGCCATGACGTTGGGAGGATAGTCCACTGATCCGCGAAGGGACAGGCAATAGGTAAGTTATGGGGATCCCTGGTCTAAGGGGATATGCCGGACGACTCACTTAAGAGGGGAAGCCTCTTAGTAAAGACGAGTAGAAGATGGTGGTATTGGAAGAAGACCAAGATGCCGTTCTTGGTCTTCGCGCTCCTCTACTTATACAGATACTCGTGGGCTTTAAAGCACCGCTCGAACACTAACTAGCCAATAGCATAAGTAGAGCAAATCCTAGTACTGCTATCCTAGTATGAGTCACTACGAGTCATCCGAGATCCGATCCGTTATCGTACAATCACATGTGCCGGAGCTTACCCGGCTTACTGATCCCATAAGTCCATGACGATATACTGCTGATGGCATTGTCATAGTCGACGTGTCAGTGTCCACTTCCCGGCCCGAGGTGCCGATCAAACCGAAACGTAACAGGTTCCCACCTTCATGACCCTATGACCACACTATTGACCTCAAACCCAGGGCACCCGCAACCATAGACTGCAAAGTCTACCCTATGAGTCAAGAGGAGGACGGACAACTGAAAACATAGCTAGAAGAGCAGTTGAAGCTGGGCTACATTCGACCATCCAAATCTCCATATGCTTCATTGTTCTTCTTCATCAAAAAGAAAGACGGGAAGCTACGACCAGTACAAGACTACTGGAGGATCAACACTTACACAGTACATAACCAATACCCCCTACCACTCATGGCCGAGCTCATCAACGACCTCAGCAACAGACATATATTCACCAAACTCGACGTCCACTGGGGGTACAACAACATACGCGTCAAAGAAGGCGACAAATACAAAGCGGTGTTCAAAACAAAATTTGGACTCTTTGAACCCCTTGTCATGTACTTTGGACTCACAAATTCACCAGCCACCTTTCAACATATGATGAACAACATATTGGGCGACACAATCTGAGTCTTTGCAGCACTGGGCACAATCATTCGCGTCTACATGGACAACATTGGCATCGCGACACTGGAACACGCCGGCCTCCAAGCACACATCGATGCCATTTGTGCGGTTCTCCAAGTTGCAATGGATCACGACCTCTACTTTAAACCGTCCAAGTGCATATTCCACCAGCCATGTATGGATTACCTGGGGGTCATCCTTGAAAAGGGGGTGACACATCAGGAAAACCCATGTTTTACTTATTTGTACTTTCTGTTCTTTTTGCTCTTTTAGCAAGGGAAAAAAGGACCCTTTCAGAAAAGTACCAACTACTTAAAAAAAGAAATCCCCTCTTCTTTTTCTTTACTTTTCCTACTTTTTAGGCATATGTCTGGGGAAATTTTTGGATTTTGGTCTGATTTTGGTCCGATTTTTTGAAATTTTGGTCCAATTTATTACCATATATGGAAAATTTCGGACCAAAAAAATAAAGTTTGATCCAATATTTCCATTTTTGGACATTTTATTTTGTCAATTTTTGGACATTTGGTACTCTACTTATCCTGTACTTTTTTTGGCAGCTCAGCAAGTAAAAAAAAAAGAAAGAGGGATGTCTTTTTCTTACTTTTTCTACTTGTTTTCTGAAAAGAATGAAAAAGTATGGAAAAGTATGAATAAGTAAATACATGGTTTTCCTGATGCACATATGGACCTGGTAAAAATCGCAGGAATCTGTGACTGGCCACAACCCACCAAAGTATGCGACGTCCGCTCATTCCTAGGCTTCTGTAATTTTTACTGCTTTTTCATTCGGGGCTTCACAACACACGCATGAGCCCTCAACAAACTGACGCACAAAGACACAGAATGGACATGGGGACAGAACAAAGAAACCGCATTCCAAAAGCTCAAAGACCTCGTCACGTCCGAACCAGTACTAGCACACCCCATGCTGACAGACCCATTTGAACTAGAAGTAGACACATCGGGCTATGCGGTGGGAGCCGTCCTACTCCAAAAGAAAACTGACGGAAAGCGGCACCCACTAGGCTACTACTCAGCCACCCTCAGCAAAGTGGAGCGCAACTATGACATCTACGACCTCGAACTCCTGGCCATAGTAAAAGCCCTGAGACACTGGCAACCATTCCTCACAGGATCACCGCACAAGATCAAAATCTTCTCTGATCACCTTAACCTCACCCACTGGAAAACGCCCCAAAAGATAAGTTGCTGAGTCGCCCGAGAAGTACTCAAACTCATGGAATATGACTTTGAGATCCACCACATCAAGGGAACAAACAACGGTCAGGCAGACACTCTCTCCTGATGACCAGACTATGACCAAGGAGAACAAGACAACAAAGGGGTCACTGTCTTACCAGAAGCCGTGTTCGTACGTACAGTAACAATACAACCACCGGAAGACCACAAACAAGACGAAGACCAGATACAACCCTGGGTGGACTCACACAAACTGAAGAAGATCGACGGAATATGGTATCGACAAGGAGCCAGAATCATCACAGGAGATCGAGACACAATCCACACCATTATCCAAAACCACCACGACCCACCAATATATGGACACCCAGGCATCAAACGGACGGCCTGGATCATCAAACGACACTACTGGTGGCCCAACATGATTGCCCAGGTAACCAAGTATGTCAAGGGATGTGCCGAATGCCAACATCACAAAGTCAACAATCGACCCACGAAAGCACCATTGGTACCCATCACCCCAAAACTGGATGCCAACCCATTCGAAGTCGTAGCCTTGGACTTCATTACCAAGCTTCCCATGTCCCAGGGGTATGATTCCATCCTTACCGTCACAGATCACAACTGCACCAAAGTGTCAATATTCATCCCATGTAACGAAGAAATCATAGCAGAGGGAACGGCAGCATTGTACATAACACACATATTCAAAAGGTTCAGATTACCAGCCAAAATTATCAGCAACCGAGACCCCCACTTTGCGTCCAAATTCACACATGAGCTATGCCGTATCCTGGGAATCCATCAAAACATATCCACGGCCTACCACCCCCAAACAGATGGGCAATTGGAACAAACCAATCAGTGGCTGGAACAGTACCTAAGGTTCTGGACAAACAAGCATCAAGATAACTGGGCGCACTTCCTCTTCATGGCAGAATTCACGCACAACAGCTGGCCCCATGAAGCAACGCAAAAGTCCCCTTTCGCCCTAATGATGGGATATGACCCACGTGCTGATTGGGCAATAAGCCATCACCAATACCGCAGGTACTCATGCGCCTACACCAATTCCGAGAAGTGCAGAGGGACGCCCAAGACCTAATCAAAAAAGCTCAGATGCTATAGGTAAAGCACTGAAAGACTCCTCAATATCAAATAGGAGATCAAGTATGGTTAGAAGGGTGCCATCTGCAAACCAATCAACCCACTGCCAAACTTGTGGCATGAAGGCACGGACCATTCAAGATCATGAGGGTACTATCCCCAGTCAATTACCAACTGGAACTTCCCACGCAGTGGAGCATACACCCAGTGTTTCACATGGATCTACTCACCCCTTACCGAGAAACACTCATGCACAGAGAAAATTTCCAGTGCCCACCGCCGGATCTAGTAGATGGCGAAGAGGAGTACGAGGTGGAGCACATTCTAGACCACCAACGATTCGGCCAGAGCAAGAAATTGCAATACCTTGTGAAATGGAAGGGTTACCCAGACTCAGAGAATCAGTGGGTCGACAAGAATGACATATTCACTGACCAAGCAATAGCAGAGTACGAATGGAGTTCAAACGCCAGAAGAACGCATATAAGCTGAGGAGATACTGCGACTCATTCATCATTTCCTCACACTGGATTCCTCACTCATCCCACAATGTCTCTTCCTGCTGCCTCCTCTCCCACCACTCTCGCTCCCCACCTCGTCAACAGCCTCACCCGACAAGAGCTCCGCGAGGCCCTCAACAATGTGCAGTCAATCATTGACCTCAAAGACCCCAACCAGCCCGCCACTTACTGGCTCACATCAGGAAAACCCATGTTTTACTTATTTGTACTTTCTGTTCTTTTTGCTCTTTTAGCAAGGGAAAAAAGGACCCTTTCAGAAAAGTACCAACTACTTAAAAAAAGAAATCCCCTCTTCTTTTTCTTTACTTTTCCTACTTTTTAGGCATATGTCTGGGGAAATTTTGGATTTTGGTCCGATTTTGGTCCGAATTTTTTTTGAAATTTTGGTCCGATTTATTACCATATATGGTAATTTTCGGACGAAAAATAAAGTTTGGTCCAATATTTCCATTTTTGGACATTTTATTTTGTCAATTTTTGAACATTTGGTACTCTACTTATCCTGTCTTTTTTTGGCAGCTCAGCAAGTAAAAAAAAAAGAAAGAGGGATGTCTTTTTCTTACTTTTTCTACTTGTTTTCTGAAAAGAATGAAAAAGTATGGAAAAGTATGAATAAGTAAATACATGGTTTTCCTGATGCTCACTGACAGTCGCAGGCAGCGACTGTGCACCGCGCTGTACACTGAAGCCGAGATTACTTGGCTTCGTGCAGCTCTCAGAGGGGACGAAAGTCCCTCACCTCAACTTGTCACCACCCGCGTCGAGGAGGAAGAAGAATGCAGCCACGCTATGATGGGAGGAGTGGATGAAGACCTGGTCATGGAAGGAACCCGTGGAGAGTTGGTGACAGCAGCAGCTGGCAGCAGCAGCAGGGCGGAGAGCCTGCATCCTCATCCAACACCAACAGCATACCAAGATGCTGAGAAGGCTGTTTATGACACCATCAAAGGGACGCTGAGGGAGTGGTACCCAGCTGAGCAACCCTACCTCATCACACCCACCGATACTGACGACCCCCACAAGACCCCCTACGCCTGCGACACTATGGGGCATCCACTATACCACGCTAGGATCGTCATCGACACAGAGACCACACCTATGCCCACAGTTCACCTCCACTACCTTGGAGGCACCGCACACACTGCGCCTCATGGCTACAAACACAATCGGGGGGACAATTTCATCCATTACCCCATCACCGACGCTCAGGGGGTCACTCGCCAGGCCACCTTCGTCCAGGTTGTCGGAGGGCCAGACCCCCTCGTACTGGGGCGTGTGGACAACAGCGACAAAGTCTACAGTTGCCCCCTCTACGCCGAACCTCAAGTCCACAAGGCCAGCAAGCCCCATTACTCCCCCAAAGACATGTATGCTCTCATCAGCGGACACAGCAACCAGCATTGGGTGGACCGAGCAGTGAATGAGCTAAAGGATGTGTGTTACGTTCTGGATCGATTGGCGCCTGGGGCCAGGAAGTGGACACTGACACGTCGGCTGTGACACCACCATCAGCAGTATATCGTCATGGACCTGTGTGATCAGTCAGCCAGGGTAAGCTCCGGCACATGTGATTGTACGATAACGGATCGGATCTCGGAATGACTCATAGTGACTCATACTAGGATAGCTGTACTAGGGTTCATGGTACTTACACTATTGGCTAGTAATATTCAAGCGGCGCTTCAAAGCCCGCACATATCTGTATAAGTAGAATAGTGCGAAGACCAAGAACAGCATCTTGGTCTTCTTCCAATACCACCACCATCTACTTGTCTTTGCTAAGAGGTTTCCCCTCTTAAGTGAGTCGTCCGGCATATCCCCTTAGACCAGGGATCCCCGTGACTTATCCTTACCTGTCCCTTCGTGGATCAGTGGACTTCCCTGCAGACGTCGCGGCCTATCAAGTACATCTATATCGCAACGACCGCGTAGCCTCTCCGTATCATTCCTTCTTCATCGTTGATAGTACTTCCTGGGCAAGCGCTAGGTATATCGACGCAGTACCCCCAGGCGTCATCCAGTTGGAAGACCTTCACACTTACTTCGGGAGAGATGAAAGCCTTCAACCCCATCCCGCCTTCTATCCCCAGACCTTTGCTAACTGTAACTTTCGACTTTCGAGGATCGCCACACGCCAAGGGGCCTAAGTCAGGCAAACGTCCGTTGTAGACGTTACAATGTGGGGGTAAAAGCTGAGTTAACCGTTACCGTGCCTACAAGCATGAGGCTGAGAGGATGGAACAGCGTCTCCACACCCTCGCCCAGGCACTCAGGGGAGTGCAAGGCAAGCTCATCCAGTGCAAGTTCCAGCTGGAGATGGCCAACCTCCTAGACAGGATTACGGAGAGACAGGAAGCATGGGTAGGTGGAATCAGCCCCACTCGGTGCCGCAGGCGTCGCAGCTGAAGAGGGGGTGATGTTGCAGTCGGCGAAGTGGACTCTTACTATATGGATATGATCCCTTAGTAAGCAGTAGTGAGTCATGGACTTAGCATCAGTCATCAGTCGTAGTATCACATGTTAGATACTATGACTTGTTCCAAGTAGTAGCTGTAGTAGGGTTCAAGCTATTTACGCTACTAGTAGTCTCGGATTGGAGGGGAGCTTTAAAGCATCCCCACAAAATGTATAAGTAGAGTACGCTGAAGACCAAGAACGCCATCTTGGTCTTCTTCAATCACTACCACATTCGACTCACACTCTCGCTTGTCTCCCTTGAGCAAGTTGACTTCTTACTGCCCAGTGACCTTGGGATTGTCCTGGTGCAACAATGCAAGTCATGTGAACTTGTGAATGCCCTCTCGAGAAGTCTAAGTCAGACTCTATGCCGGTAGTGGCGTAACATCCCCCTCTTACTCACCCCCACCCCCTACTCCCTCCCTCTCATTCCCTGCCCCTCTCGCTCACCCCTTGTGCGCTCCCTTGTCAAGTGCCATCAAGGTCATCACACACGGTCACTCAATATCTTCTTCTGCGAACCGGAGACAAGTGCGACAGCAGTCGCTCCCTCAATCACTCACACCAGGCAGAAATGTGAGTCAACTCGCTCTTCTCTTCCCCCTCTTACTCACCCCCTCCCCCCTCTCCCTCCCTCCCCCTCCCTCTCACCCACCCTCTTGCTCCCCCTCTCACCCACCCTCTTGCTCCCCCTCTCACCCACCCTCTTGCTCCCCCTCTCACCTACCCTCTTGCTCCCCCTTTCGTTCTCTCTCGCCCTCCCTCTCGCTCCCCCTCTTGCCCGTCGTCTCACTCTCACTCTCGCCCACTGTCTTTGTTGAGCCGTAATACTTACTATAAGGCTCATTACGTGGGAATGACAGTACGATTAGTTATTGTTACGATTCGGATTGATCGGCGCCTCGGGCCGGGAAGTGGACACTGACGCGTCGACTATGACATCGCCGTCAGCAGAATATCGTCATGGACTTGTAGGATCAGTCAGCCGGGTAAGCTCCGGCGCATGTGATTGTACGATAACGGATCGGATCTCGGAATGACTCGTAGTGACTCATAACTAGGATAGCTGTACTAGGGTTCACGGTACTTACGCTATTTGCTAGTTAGTATTCAAGCGGCGCTTCAAAGCCCGCGCGTAACTGTATAAGTAGACAAGTGCGAAGACCAAGAACGGCATCTTGGTCTTCTTCAATACTACCACCATCTACTCGTCTTTACTAAGAGGTTCCCACCCCTCTTAAGTGAGTGTCCGGTATATCCCCTTAGACCAGGGATCCCCGTGACTTACCCTTCGCCTGTCCCTTCGCGGATCAGTGGACTTCCCCGCCGACATCGCAGCATATCAAGTATTCCTCTATCGCAACGATCGCGTGGCAACACCGTACCACACCTTCTACATTCTCGACAGCACTTCTTGGGCCAACGCCAAGTACATCGATCGAGTCCCATCGGGAGTCCCACAACTTGAAGACCTCCACGCATACTTCGGGCGCGACGAAAGCCTTCAACCTCATCCTGCATTCTACGCAAGCACCTTCGCCAACCGCAATTATCGACTCCTTAGGATCGCCACACGACAAGAGGCCTAAGTCAGGCAAACGTCCGTGGTAGACGTTACATTAAGACCAAGATCCCACCGTGGCCAATCCTACAACCAAAGAACTCTGGGTCCCGTTCAGACCCTACTACATCGACAGAAGAGGAGACCGCAACGTCCCAAAGAGATACCTGGGATCCGCATTTTGGAAAGACGACGCGGAGACACCAGGCTACAGTTACTTACTATTTCGATCAACAAAACAACCCGCAACTCATCCCAGTAGAATTCAACTTCGACAATCACTGTTGGGTAGAAGTTCGTTGGGACGCCGGAAGAGAGAAACTCCAAGCTACTAGACCAGCAAGCTCGATCCTCAACTTAGATATCAAACAATCAGAAGTCGTCACCAGAGACCAGTGGGGAACAATCGACGGAGAGGACGAAGAACCCATCAGATCCCCCACACCCAAGACACCCGCACCATCACCATCAATCAAAAGTAACCCGGAAGAGATCGTCATCAGAGACGAACAAGAAGAGGAACAGCTGAAACAAATCGCTGAGTTGATCCCCACTGATATGTCCATAACTATCCCAACCATGGCCGCAGCCCGAACAGCCCTACTGGGCAAAGAAAACATCGGGGGATACCAACCACTCCCTGGAGGACCACCCGACGGAGGAGGAGGAGCACCACCCGGAGGCGACCCAGACAACAACCCACAAGATGACCAAGCGGACATACCAACATTTACAATGCCCGATACCGACAAATTCATCGGGAAGGAACCCAAAATCTTCACCGGAAACCGCGACGAAGCAGAAGCATTCCTCGCCCAATGGAACCGGTTTGCAGGAGTCAACGCCGCCAACAAGAGCCTCAAGGTTCCCTACATCAAAGCAATGATGTTCCTCACTTACATCCAAGGACCACTGGTCGACGAATGGGCGACAGAAACAGCCAAATGGCTCGACGCACAAGCCAACAGGAACGACCCATGGCTCTGGGCAGGAGTAGAACTCGCGTTCAAAGGACAATTCCGAGACAACCTGGAAAAGGATCGCGCGAGGGTAGAACTTGACAAGGGGTTCAGAATGATGAACGAGGATATCGACAGCTACGTCACTAAATTCGAAAAACTAGTCCGACAGGCTGACTACCGGCTGGATGAACCGCTCGTACTCGACAAGTTCACAAGGGGCGTTCCCCTTAAGCTATATCAAAACGCCTATCAATTCCACAACCCGCGCAGCTACTCCCAATGGAAGAGCGCGCTCATCGAACAACAGAAGAGATACCTACACATAAAAGCCAGAGAAACCGGCTTTGGAAGGCAGCCACAAACAGGGCAACGACCCCGCCCAAACCAGCCGCTCAGATTTCAGCCCCCGCAACGACAAGGGAACCAACAAGGGTGGCAGCAATACCGCAACCACCCAGACGCAATGGATACCACCCCCGGGAGGATCAGAGCAAGGGTCGCAGAAATTGGCGACGTCAACAGAAACCACCCAGAAAACCCCAGAGACTGGACCCCAGGAGGAAGACCTCCGTTCCCGCCAAGAGGCGGATTTATGCAACAAAGGGGGGGAGGACGTGGAGTCCTGAACATAAGGGACGTAACCTGTTACAACTGTAACCAGAAGGGACACTTCTCACGAGATTGCAACCAGCCACGAAGAGCGCGAGGAAGAAGCGCATATATCGAAGAAGTTCCCACCGCACCGCAAAGTATAGCCGAGGAACCTCTCATCGACCTGGACGAGCCAGTCCAAGGCAACAGAGGCGCTACCAGCTCTCAAGTGAGCGACCTACTGACTCAAGTCGTGGCACTACCGGAAGAACAGAGGGGAATGTTCATGAGGGAAATGATGGGGAGACAGGATTTTCCGAGCGCCTGAACCCAACGGCCTGGGTGAGGGCTTTAAATTGTAACTCAACGTTTATCACGCACTATCGATCTATGCACGTCCCAGTTTCGATTCGCACGAGTTACTTCATGGCCGACAAGAGAGCATTGGTGGACTCTGGAGCCACCCACAACTTCATACACCCAGACTTCGTCAGAAGAATGCATCTGGGAACAAAAGAACTACCAAACCCACGCAACATATGGAATATTGACGGGACACACAACAAAGGGGGAAAAATCACCCACTACGTTGATTTAAACATACAAACTGATGGAAAACTTAAAACCATCCAGTTCCTAATCACCAACGTAGGAGGAGAAGACATCATCCTCGGATACCCCTGGTTAGCAACATTTCAACCACTGAATACAATGGGCTACCGCCACCATGGATACAAAACAGTACCCCATCATCATACGAACCACCAACCCTAACAAAACACCGACCCAAGCAACTGTCCGAGAAGAGCTCCGAAGCATCATTACAAAAATGCAGGATGACGAACGAGCACAAGCCTTCGAAGAGCTAGAAGAGACAGTTCCGGTACACCTACGAACAACAGCAACCGACTTGGCAATTGCAGCACACGAAACAACGGAAAAGAAGGAACTCCCAGAAGAATACAAGAGACATGCGAAGGTATTCAGTGAGGAGGAATCCCATCGATTCCCACCATCCAGACCTTGGGATCACGCCATCGACCTTAAACCAAACGCCCCAGACCACATCAACTGCAAAGTCTACCCGCTCAATCAAACGGAAGACAAAGCCTTAGAAGAATTCCTGGATGAACAATTGGCAAAAGGATACATCAGACCGTCCAAATCGCAGTACGCAGCCCCTTTCTTCTTTGTCAAAAAGAAGGACGGAAAACTACGCCCGGTGCAGGACTACCGAGAACTCAACGCATGGACCATACGCAACCAATATCCCCTACCACTCATACCTCAGCTAATCGCAGACCTCAGTGGGGGATGGATATTCTCGAAATTCGACGTCCGGTGGGGATATACCAACATCAGGATCAAACCCGGCGACGAACACAAAGCGGCATTCAAAACCAAACGAGGATTCTTCGAACCCCTAGTGATGTATTTCGGAATGACAAACGCACCGGCAACTTTCCAAGCTATGATGAACTGGACTTTCGCCCCCCTCATTGAACACCACGAGAAGAAGGGAACTATCATTCGTGTGTACATGGACGACATCGGAGTAGCCACGGCTACGACAAAAGAAGCACATACGGAAGCCATCCACGATATCCTAGACCTACTGGAACAGAACGACCTCTACCTCAAACTGGACAAATGCACATTCCACTCGGACACCCTCGATTACCTGGGGGTAATCATTAAGAAGGGGGTGATTCGCATGGACCCTGTCAAAATCTCCGGAATCCGCGAATGGCCGGTCCCCAAAAACGTCAAACAGGTACGATCATTCCTAGGATTTTGCAACTTTTACTGCGCTTTCATTCGAGGCTTTGCCACACACGCACGACCGCTCAACAAACTTACACGCAAAGACACGGAATGGCAATGGGGAACAGAACAACAGGCAGCGTTCGACAAGCTCAAAACCCTTGTAACGGAAGAACCAGTGCTCAAACACCCGGAATTGGACAAACCGTTCGAACTGGAAGTCGACGCCTCGGGATACGCCGTAGGAGCAGTATTACTCCAACGCGATAAGGACAACAAACGACACCCGATCGCCTACTACTCCAACACCCTCAACGCAGCAGAAAGGAACTATGACATCTACGACCTGGAACTGTTAGCCATCGTCAAAGCACTAAGGAACTGGAGACCCTACCTTGCCGGATCCCCCCACAAGATCAAAGTATTCTCCGACCACATGAACCTGCAATACTGGAGATCCCCACAAAAAATAAGCAGACGGGTAGCGAGGGAAGTACTGGAACTCTCCGAATATGACATAGAAATTCACCACATCAAGGGAACGGCGAACGGGAGAGCGGACGCCTTGTCAAGGAGACCCGACTACGACCAAGGAGAGCACGACAACGAACAAGTCACAGTGCTCCCGGACCACATATTCGTCAGAGCTGCAACAATCGACACAACGGATAACCCAACACGCATGAGCGCAACGATCTCGGTGGAAGAAATGCAACCCACGTACCCAGTATACACCCAGGACAACAACATTGTCGCAAGATGGGTAGATCCCCACAAACTCAAACGCATCGAAAACACCTGGTACAAGGAGGGGCGAAGAGTAGTCACAGGCGACGCCCACGAACGAAAGCGTATTATACAAGCCCACCACGACACCCTCGCATATGGACACCCGGGAATCAGCCGAACCATCAAACTAATCGAAAGATACTACTGGTGGCCAGGACTCCGGCAAGAAGCACAGGATTACGTTAAAGGATGCGCCGACTGTCAACGAATCAAGGTCAACAACAGACCAACACGCGCACCTCTGCAACCGATATTCCCGAAACCGGAAGCAACCCCATTCGAAGTCATAGCCCTAGATTTCATCACCAAATTACCCCAATCGAACGGCTGCGACTCCATACTGACAGTAACGGACCACGACTGTTCTAAAGCGGCAATATTCATTCCGTGCCTAGAAGAGATCAGCGCAGAAGGAACGGCGGCCCTGTACGTGACACATGTTTTCCCCAGATTCGGACTGCCAGCGCGCATCATCAGCGATCGAGACCCCAGATTCGCGTCAAAGTTCATCCGCGAACTATGCCGAATACTCGGCATAGAACAAAACATCTCCACCGCATACCACCCCAGAACTGACGGCCAATCGGAACGAACCAACCAATGGCTGGAACAATACCTGCGGTTTTGGGTAAATGAACGACAGGACGACTGGACACAATACCTACCAATGGCGGAATTCACGCATAACAACTGGCCCAACGAATCTACCAAGGAATCCCCGTTCAACGTCCTCATGGGATACAACCCACGCGCTGATTGGATCGATCGACCATCCCCTATTCCGCAAGTGGCGTTACGAGCGCAGCAATTCAAAGAAGCTAGAACACGCGCCCAGGAACTGATGATCAAAGCGCAGCAGGGCTGGATCAAACACAAGGACACCCCAAAATACCAAATTGGGGACCTCGTATGGCTCGAAGGGCGCCACCTACGTACCAACCAGCCAACGGCAAAACTCGCGCCCCGAAGGCATGGACCCTTCCAGATTGTCCAGGTGATGTCCGCAGTCAATTACCGTCTAGAACTTCCCACGCAGTGGAGCATTCACCCAGTATTCCACACGGACCTCCTTACTCCGTACAAAGAAACTCCCACACACGGACCAAACTATCAGCGCCCACCACCGGATCTGGTAGACGGAGAAGAAGAATACGAGGTCGAGAAGATTCTAGACTCCCGGCGATTCGGCAGGACAAGGAAGTTGCAATATTTAGTCAAATGGCGCGGATACCCGGACTCGGACAACCAGTGGGTCTCCAAGGATGACATATTCGCTGATGAAGCAATTCGGGAATTCAAACGTTCAAACCCCGCCAGAGAAGCACATATAAGCGCAGGGAAATCCCAAGAGACGTCCCTATCTCCTTCACCCACTCTCCTACATACTCATGTCTTCGTCCCCAGTCCAAGTACACTATGTCCTCGACGACCTACTCCCAATCTCAGTACAACCTACCCTCATCGTTCAAAACGCGCCACCATCACCCCTGTCGCTTCCCCAGTCCATTCACAACGGAGACAGTCGTCCACCTACCCCCGTACCATCCCTCCTTCCTTCACCAACCCCTACAAGAGTTGGTTCAAGAGATCCTTCGCCGACACACATGTCAACGTCCGCAGAACCCGATACGGACGAGACTCCGATTCAAGAGGACCGGGACTTCGACCGATACTTATCAGAGGAACATTGCCCTCTACACCAACACCTCACTTACGGCAACCACCTCACCACCACTGCACAACGAAACCCCTCCGTTATGCACCACGGACGGGGAGCCAATACGTATGCCGAAAGCTGCTCGACCCAAGGTCCGCATCTATCGTGCGGAAGAACACAGCCCGGTTTCCCGATGCCAAGTGGAGACTCCTCCACCCTTCGGGTTCCAATTCAACAGGGGAGTACACTATATCCCTTTCCAGATCCGCGATGCTCAAGACCGGCTGCACCCAGCTCGGTATACGCAGCTCATCCTCACGGCGGACCCCTTCGTCCTTGCCTACAGGAGAGGCAGCGACCAGCAATACGGCAAGCCGGTGCACGCCGCTCCCAACTACGACTACCCCCGAGACACCGCATACTGCGACGACGACCTGATCTTCTTAGATCAGCGCAGCATCATGCGGGAGTCGGTAGACCGCGCCCTCACGGGTATGAAGGATCTCACGTTGACAGCGGAGGTCCACCGCTATCGCTGCGCCCAGGCGGGGGTGGAAGCGAAGGAGTCGGAGTTGGCACGGCTGACGGAGGAGCTAGACAAGGTCGCCAGGGTAAGACGCGAATGCGTACTTCGCCTCCAGCGAGCCAACGCGATCACGCGTATCGAGGCGGAGCGGGATTCTTATCGCCCCGGACTGGAGGCAGGCCAGCAGGTTGCGGCGCAGAGGGAGGCAGCGGCACAGCGGGGTCGAGCTGGGGCTCGACCATAAGAAGGGGGTGATGTTACGATTCGGATTGATCGGCGCCTCGGGCCGGGAAGTGGACACTGACGCGTCGACTATGACATCGCCGTCAGCAGAATATCGTCATGGACTTGTAGGATCAGTCAGCCGGGTAAGCTCCGGCGCATGTGATTGTACGATAACGGATCGGATCTCGGAATGACTCGTAGTGACTCATAACTAGGATAGCTGTACTAGGGTTCACGGTACTTACGCTATTTGCTAGTTAGTATTCAAGCGGCGCTTCAAAGCCCGCGCGTAACTGTATAAGTAGACAAGTGCGAAGACCAAGAACGGCATCTTGGTCTTCTTCAATACTACCACCATCTACTCGTCTTTACTAAGAGGTTCCCACCCCTCTTAAGTGAGTGTCCGGTATATCCCCTTAGACCAGGGATCCCCGTGACTTACCCTTCGCCTGTCCCTTCGCGGATCAGTGGACTTCCCCGCCGACATCGCAGCATATCAAGTATTCCTCTATCGCAACGATCGCGTGGCAACACCGTACCACACCTTCTACATTCTCGACAGCACTTCTTGGGCCAACGCCAAGTACATCGATCGAGTCCCATCGGGAGTCCCACAACTTGAAGACCTCCACGCATACTTCGGGCGCGACGAAAGCCTTCAACCTCATCCCGCATTCTACGCAAGCACCTTCGCCAACCGCAATTATCGACTCCTTAGGATCGCCACACGACAAGAGGCCTAAGTCAGGCAAACGTCCGTGGTAGACGTTACAGTTATGCTATACACGTAATTCGGAGTATTTAGTCATACGGTATACGTACAGAATCCCCTTAAGGGATTATTCCGAGTCCACCAGTGATTAGACATTAGGCGACACTGAAAACGCGATATTGTGGACACCTCTACTCATCACTTTTCCCCAAACGGACATGGGTGGGCCATAGAGTATATAAATCCTACTATAGGAGCGAGTACCTATACACATCTCTCTCCACCCCACTCTGAGCTTCCTCTGCTTCACTCTAAGCCTCGTCTAAGCTCTCTATTCAGGTAAGGGTCTACCTGTACACTGCGTGCATTGCTGCGCAACAGTCTTGCCCACCGTCTTGCTCCCCCTCTCATCTACCCTCTCATCAACTTGCCTGCACTCTTGCTCACATGTACTCCTTTGCTCTCCCGCATGTATAATTAGTTAAAGTTAATAAATACAATGTTGACTGTCTTGTCTGAGAAATTTAAGTCTATTTATTTATTAGCTAATTATTGAAATATTCTTCATCCGAAAGAGTAGTGAAAGTGTTTGTTTAGGCGGAGATTGAACTTTAAGGCCGGACCAGAGCGGGCCGGACCGTGAGAACCGTGCGAAAAGTACCTAACTCGCGCTGACGGTATTCGTATGATAGATGTCATTGTTTTATGCTGCTCAGGCAGTTACTGTGCTCCAATGGAGCCGCCTTTCTGACAAAGTAGGCCGTAAGCCCGTACTCCTATGTGGCCTTTTAGGTACCGTCGTCTCCAGCATCCTGTTTGGCCTGTCCCGTTCTTTCTCGGCGCTTGTCTTCAGGTGTGTCCGGTCCGGACGGGGAATGGCCTAACTCAGTAGGCTAGCCGTTGTTTGCATGGTGTACTCAATGGAAACGTTGGTGTCATGAAAAGTATGCTGGCGGAGCTCACCGATGAAACGAACATGGCACGAGGCTTTTCATTAATACCAGTAACTTGGGCTGTCGGTGGTACCATAGGGTTCCGTATATTACACCTTTCCTTTACTCTTTCGCTCATATCCGGACCTATAGGCCTTTCATTGGAGGTGTGCTATCGCGGCCACAAGATCGTTGGCCAAGTGTCTTCTCGCATCCTTTCTGGAGCGAATACCCATACTTCCTGCCCTGTCTCGCCACCTCTACGTATGGTCTCCTATCATTTTCTCTGGCCGCGGTTTTCTTGAAGGAGGTTGGCTCTGTCTGCTCTTTCAGGAAGCGTTCTGCTGACACGCTCGCTTAGACTGTGAACAGCGGCCCCGTCATGGAACCCAACACCGAGGTCGATTCGGACCTTTCCCGAGTGGGAGAGGGAGAAATACTGGATGGACCTGTGAAGGACCAAGAGGGGCCACTGTCGTTGCGCGCTCTGCTAACAAGACCAGTCGTGGTATCGATTGTGAATTACGGCATGATTGCGGTGCTCGATATTACAGCTGGAGCTCTTATGCCGCTCGTCTGGTCGACGTCGGTTGAGTTTGGCGGGCTCAGCATGAGCCCGACATCTGTTGGTTTGTGGATATCAGGATATGGGTTCATAAACGGCATCTTTCAATTCGTCGCCCTCCCACGCATGGTCGGGCGCTTCGGTCCGCGGCGCATCTTTATCGCCTGCATAATCCTTTATTTCCCATCATACATTCTGTTCCCCCTCGAATGTAGCGTTACGTCATTCCAGTCGCGACCTGAACCTGGTAGCAGCGCTACTTATTGTGCTGCAGCTCTTGGCAACATCTTTCTCTGACATGGGATTCGGTGAGTCGCCCAACAGGCTACAGCTTACATTGTTCGTGGTCATTGACGTGGTGCGGATCGATCAGGCGTGATATTTATGTACATATCCTCTGCTGCACCCAACAAGCGGTCTCTCGGCGCTATGAATGGAGTCGCGCAGATGATGGTCTCGATTCAGCGTGCAATCGGACCTGCTGCTGCCGCGTCGCTGTTCGCATTCTCACTGGAGAACGGCATTTTGGGCGGAAACTTTGTGTATGTGGTGCTACTCGCCCTTGTGTGGGTTGGGCTGTGCGTCGCTAGGCAGCTCCCAAAGGACATGTGGATACATAACGAACAGTAAATCTATGAAAAAGCCTCAGGGCAGGTCGAATACTGTTCGATCTGACCTCAGCTTGTAGCTTAGACAAATTCACATAGAGAGGATAGACATGATTGTTTCACACTCGTCCTTTGTGTTTTCAGGGTGTGGTCTTGCTTCAATTTACTCGTCCTTCTTGGGGCACGTGGGCTTCACCCTGAAGCCAGGATTAAAAGGTGTCTGGAGTTGTGGTTCGGAATTTTCATTATTATGAATATGAATTTTACGTCTTCCCGAAGTCACGGAATCGTGAAGGGTCAATATTAATCAAGTGTCGGGGCGTGCGTGTGCAGGGTACAACTCGAGAAGGCAGAGGTAGTACTGGCCCTCGGAAATATTTTTGCGAGCTTTACTAGGAGACATAACCTGAATAAACCTGTTTGACGCTGACACCGCTGCGCGATATTACCGTACAAGATTGGATACTATGGCCCACTGCCCGCTGACATCTTCAGGGCGATGTACAAGCTTTTCTATCTGGGATTGAGAACAAGATTGGGAGATGAAGAATGTTGTGAGCCCATCATTATTTGTGAACCACATCGACTCAATTGTAGATGAACTTGTTGAGCGAGAGCGAGCGAGTGTGTGCACTGTGAGCCGAGTAATCAGCGAGCGCCACAACACTGAGCCACAGGCTCAGCCACAATGCTGAGCCACAGGCTCGGCCACAGCAGTGAGCTGTGGCCTCGCTAGTACGAATCAGAGCGCGGACAGTGTCTGCACTCAGTTGAGTGGCCTTAGGCCTTTAGATATGATAGATAGCTATTTATATAGTGTTCTGAAGTGTATATAAGTGATGAACAGCGCACATGAAGGGACTATACTCACAGTGACAAAGTAGACTGTGGTGAGATACAGAAGGTGGCTGGAAGCAGCAACAGAGTGTAATCAAGCAAGTGAAGCAGAGATAGTGTCTGGCACACAACAGATGAGAACTGATGTTTATACATGAGAGGAGACATACCTGGCACACAACAGATGAGAACTGATGTGGACCAGGAGCGTACAAGCTACACTACTTATACAAAATTACAAGGTGACACAGGTAACACTGGGTCACACTAAATACAAGGAGCATTGTTCTACAGACGGACAAAGGAGTGGACGTTCTGAGAACAAGGGACAAGAGAACAAGAAGAATCTAGACTAATGATATCATACTGACATCACAATAAGGATAGAACAAAGGGAAACTACAAGAGCGTTGATGAACAACGCAAAGTCCGGATTCTATGATGTCATAGTGTACAGTGATGTCATAGATAAGTAAATACAACAAGTCCGAGATTGTGTGATCATAATAATCTAATCTACATGAGTCCTGTATATCTTATCTACAGCAGTCCATATCTGATTGTCCTTTGAGCCGCTAAGTGCGCAAGGGTCACCTATCAACAATAAGACACCAAGGACACATCCAATAAACACAGTTCATTCAGAACAACTAAGTAGTCATAAAGTACAGGCCTCACAGGTAAGCTAAAGTAGTACGCAATATACCGTTGCTCCCCATGCCTGCTCCACAGGTTATGGGCCCTGGGGCACTGTCTGCGCCTTCGATGGCAGCGACAGCGCACTCTCAATGGAGTTGTGCACTGTGTGCTCTCTGGCTTGCCAGGCAATGCGCCTTAATGGCTGCAGCGCCATGTGCAGTGTGCCTATATGGCTGCACGATGCCCAAGTGTGCGCCCTAGTGGCTGCCACTAATCTAAGAGTTTCCTGAGCATTCTAAACACTTTCTGCATGTGCCCAGTCGTCGCATGGTTGCTGACACTTGGTTTGCCCTCACAGATATTTAATATGTCGAACACCCTCACTTCTCTGGTCCCGGTGCTCGATGGCACTAATTACCAAGAGTGGGCACAGGCGATGGAAGCTTATCTCATGTCCATGGACTTGTGGGAGTATGCCAATGGAGACGAATCTGAACCTGCTGTCTCTAACCCTCCTACCGATGCTGAGCGTGCTGTGCACAAGACTTGGAAGAGTGGCAATCAAAAAGCCCTCGCCAATCTTATCCTGCGCATCAATCCCACCATTAGGGAAGAAGTAGCCTCCCTGAACAAAGCAGATACGATCTGGAACCGCCTCAAGACTCACTTTGATGTCGTCCAGCCCACCACTCTGTTCAAGGACTTCAAGGAAGCTATTTCTATCAGGATCGACGCTAATAAGCACCCCTTGCCGCAGATTAACAAATTGCAGGCTGCAGTGCACCGTCTGTCTACTAATGGTGTGGCCATCCCAGAAATCATCCAGGCGATGATCTTGCTGTCTGCACTCCCACCCAAGTGGGAGATGCTCGTCTCCATCCTCTGCACCAGTTATGACCTCGCCAATTTTAACCTCAAGCATGTGCGCGAAGCTGTCATGGGACAGTGGGAGACTGAGAGGAACAAAGGGAAGCTGCAGCAGAGTGCACAGAAGCTCTCCGCCGTCAAACACAAGCGTGGCGACCCCAACTACAGACAGCAGCGCAACACTGGCTATGGCGGCGGCTCTGGGAGTGGTGGCGGCAACACCCAGCAGTCTGGGCAAAGCCAAGGCAATGCCCAAGGCAAGAAGAAGCGTGGCAAGCGTGGTGGGAAGAAGTCCCAGTCGCAGCAGCAAGGTCAAGAGACCCACGACCACTCTCATCTCGCCAGTAAGGCTGCCCTGCCTTCCCCAACCTCAGCTTCGGTTGTACACTTCGCCCCAAGTGGCAAGACTGTGCGCACTGTCCCTGGACACACCAGGCACCCTTCTGCCACCGTAGGACCATATGCCACACTCAACAAAGCGCGCAAACTTGTGCGCGACATTGGAGTGGCTGGCACCTCCAACACCCTCAAGACTCTCGAGCAGCGCATCACTGCAGCCCAATCCAGAGGACTCTGACGATGACCAGCGCGTTTCCAAACGCAGCAAGTCTTCCCCCGAGCCCTCTGACCATGAGGACAAAGGAGATGGTTTCCTCACCTGCTCACCCTCTCCTGACACTCAGCGCCAGTCTGCTGAAGACTGTGTCAGTCTCAGGAACAATGACTGGGACCTAAACGCTATGGTCTGTGACACCGCTGGCCTGAATGACCTCAGGTCTGTCCCGTCCCTCTTCCTGATGCCTCACAGCACTCATGAACGCCTTGTCTCACAACTAGCTATGAAGCTTAAGTACAGTACTGTACATGGTTGTGTAGAATCGTTAAATAAATGCGCACAAAGTGGCGCACATGGCGTGGACACTGCTGAGTGTGCTAAGTGCAAGGGAATGAGAAAAGACGATGGCAGTGCAAAGTGGCTTCTAGACTCTGGTGCATCTTCGCACTTCACCTATTCAATGAAAGACTTCATAGATTATGAGGACATCGGGACGCCTATCCCTGTGAAGACGGCCTCAAAGCCAATCCACATTAAAGGAAAGGGCGCTGTTCTCATTAAGCACGAAGTTACACACAATGGGCACACTAGGCAGCATACTACGCGCCTTTACCCCATTTTTTATATCCCTGAAATCACAGGAAGATTGCTCTCTGTGGGCGAGTTCCTGCAGCAAGGCCTGCGTGTTTATGGGGACGCGCAGACTATGGTATTGCGCAGAGAACACACCACAATACCACTAATGCAGTGTGTGCCGACGTACCCTGGCCACACTATCTACTGGCTGGAGTCTGTAATCGCAGATGCGAGTGCAAACGCCACTGTGTATGCAGTGGATTACACTCTTATGCACAAGCGCTTTGGCCATCCCTCCAAGGATGTGCTTCGCCACGCTAGAAACCACACCAAGGGCTTCCCAAAGGACCTGGACTTCCCTGTGGAAGTGCCAGTGTGTCCAGGATGTACGCAAGGCAAGATGCCTTCGCAGGCACACTTGCCATCTGAAACGCATGCCTCTGCACCCTTCGCAAAAGTCCACTCTGACTTGAAGAGTTTCCCAGTGGAATCTTACCACAAGTACAAGTACTTTGTCAGTTTCATTGATGACTTCACGTCGTATGCTTGGGTGGTGTGCCTGCGCACCAAAGGTGCTGCCATAGGCACACTCAAACACTTCATCGCACTCGTTAAGAATCAGTTTGGCACCACTGTTAAAGAGTGGATGTCAGATGCGGGTGGTGAATACAAGTCAGACAACTTTATTACCACTCTTAAGGACAATGGGATACGCATACTGCAGAGCGCACCATACACTCCCAAGCAGAACGGTCGTGCAGAGCGCTTCATGCGCACCTGCATGGACAAGGCACAGGCTATGCGCCTCGATGCCTGCCTCCCTGAATCCTGGTGGGAATTCGCGGTACTACATGCTGTACATGTGTACAATAGGACTCCTGTGCGCCGCCTGCAGTGGCGCACGCCCTACGAGACACTACATGGCACAGTGCCAGAAATTTCGCACCTTCGAGTGTTTGGTTGTGCGGCATATGCCCACATCCCTGAGGAACGTCAAGTGAACAAGCTTGCGCCTAAGTCTGAGCTGATGGTCTATATTGGCCACACTGAAGGCATCAAGGCGTACACATTCATGCGCCTCACTAAGAACACTGTGTACACAGGAGCAACTGCTCTCTTCGATGAGAACATGTTCCCTAAGTGCGAAACCACTCGAAAGCATGGCTTTACTCGCTTGGAAGAGCCAGTTGAACAACATGGTACACCACCACAGTTTACTCCTTTCAACGGTGATGATGGGGACACCCCACATCGCCCTCCTCCTTCCAGACCAATGGAAGTGTCTCAAGATCCTGACGAGGGTCTGGCGCCACCACGGCAGCCTGAGCACACTTCGTGTAACGCCACCACTGGCGTTAGTCCGACTTGGACACGAAAGGGCATTCACGACTTAGCAGAATATTTCTCCGAGGTCACGTGACCTGATCACGGGATACACGGCGCTTATGGGCACGTGATCTGAGTGTACACTAGGGCAAGTCGTGCCACTAGGTAGTCCGATAATCGATGAAGACGACTTGCTCTGGAGGAGACAAGCGAAGCACGCATAAAGAGACGAATAGATGTGGTGAATTGAAGAAGACCAAGATGGCGTATCTTGGTCTTATCAAGCCACTATTTATACATTTACGAGGACGCTTTAAAGCTCCTCTTGAAGTCGTGTAACTAGTAGTGTAAGTAGCTCGAACCCTACTGTAACTACCATGTGATAAGCACATGCCACATCGGCATGTGATTCTACCGCTCCCGCTGACTGATACTACTGTCCATGACACATTACTTCTTACAAACGAGGTCATCACCGTATAGTAAGAGTCCGTTTCGCGCACACCGTGACATCACCCCCTTTTCAGCCGCAACGACCACGGCGCCGAGTGGGGCCGATACCTCCCATCCAAGCCTCCTGCCTTTCCGTGACTCGATCCAACACGTTAGCCATTTCGAGGCGGAACTTACAGCGGGCGAGTTCCGCCTGCACCCCTCCAAGTGCCTGTGCTAAGGCGTGGAGCCTCTGTTCCATCTGCTCGGCCTCGTGCTGGTAGGCGCGGAAGCGAGTTACCTCTGCTTTGAGCCCTACGTCCTTCAGCTCGTTCAATGCCCGGTCCATTCGGTGCTGGTTGCTGTGTCCGCCGACGAGGGCGTATAGATCTTCGGGGGCATAGTGGGGCTTGCCCACCTCGCGTACCTGCGGCTCCGCGTACAAAGGTCGGCTGTAGACCTTGTCGCTGTCGTCGACGAGGCCGAGTACCAGGGGGTCAGGACCGGCGACTACCTGCACGAAGGTCGCCTGGCGCGTCACCCCCTGTGCGTCGGTGATGGGGTAGTGGACGAAATCGTCCCCCTGATTGTGTTTGTAGCCGTGGGGTGCGGCGCGGGCGTTGCCGCCCAGGTAGCGGAGGCGGACGGCGGGTAGGGTTTGAGTTTCGGTGTCGACGACGACTCCGGCGCGGTACAGGGGTCGCCCGGTGGTGTCGCAGGCGTACGGGGTTTCGCAGGGGGTCGTCAGAATCAGTGGCCGTGATCAGATAGGGTTGCTCAACTGGGTACCATTCCCTCAGTGTCCCTTCTACTGCTTCATAAACTGCCCTTTCAGCATCTCGGTGTGCTGTCGGCGGCGAATGAGGAGGGACGCCTTGCGCGCCGCTGCCCTCGCTAGCTGCTCCTGCCGCCATAGCTCCGCGGGTGGTCTCCACGGCCGGTTTTTCATCCACTCCTGCCAGCGTAGTGTTGCCGGTGTCTTCTTGGACCTCGATCCGGATGGGGAGAGGTCGAGGTGAGGGATTTTCACTCCCTCCGAGAGCTGAACGAAGCCTAGCAATTTCGGCTTCGGTGTAAGGGGCGGTCGAGAGCCTTTCCCCGATTTCGTTGGTGAGCCAGTATGTTGCTGGCTGGTCGGGGTCTTCCAGGTCGATAATGGATCGAGCGTTGTCGAGGGCAGTCCGGAGCTCTTCGTAGGTGAGGCTGTCGACGAGCCGGGCAGTGAGAGAGGTGGACGAGGTGGTAGCAGGAAAAGACATTTCGACTGTAGAGTGGACTCCAGGGTGAGATGATGAGGTTTGAGTCGTGGTTTGCCCTCATCTTATATGTATCCTCCTTGCGTTCGAACTCCGTTCGTACTCCGCTAGGGCGCTGTCGGCGAATATGTCATTCTTGTCAACCCACTGGTTTTCCAAGTCCGGGTACCCCTTCCATTTCACGAGGTATTGCAGCTTCTTGCTCCGGCCGAATCGTTTGGAGTC
Organism: Lactarius akahatsu; assembly: GCA_021524915.1. NCBI lineage: Eukaryota > Fungi > Basidiomycota > Agaricomycetes > Russulales > Russulaceae > Lactarius > Lactarius akahatsu. Next base: position 82,314 of record JAKELL010000065.1, on the reverse strand, counting down.
TAGAATGCGCTCCACTTCATACTCCTCTTCCCCATTTACTAGATCCGGTGGTGGGCGTTGGAAGTTTTCCCCGTGTAGGGGCGTCTCGCGATAAGGCGTGAGTAAATCGATGTGGAATACAGGGTGAATACTCCACTGCGTGGGAAGTTCCAGTTGATAATTGACTGGTGATAGGACGCGCGTGATTTTGAATGGGCCATGCCGTCGTGCCGCTAGCTTGGCGGTTGGTTGATTGGTTCGTAGATGTCGCCCTTCTAGCCACACTTGATCCCCAACTTGGTACTTGGGTGTGTTCCAATGTTTGACCCATAGCGATTGTGCCTTTTTGATAAGGTTCTGAGCTTCTTTCCGTGCTTCTCGGAATTGCTGAAGTTGCGTGAGCACCTGTGGGATGGGGGATGGCTTATCAATCCAATCAGCGCGCGGGTCGTATCCCATCATGAGTGAGAAAGGGGACTTCCTTGTCGCCTCGTGTGGCCAATTGTTATGCGCGAATTCCGCCATTGGCAGGAATCGCGCCCAATTATCTTGACGCTCGTTGGTCCAGAACCGTAGATATTGTTCCAGCCATTGATTGGTTCTTTCCGATTGTCCGTCGGTCCGGGGGTGATACAGCCGTGGAGATATTTTGGTAGATGCCGAGGATTCGGCACAATTCGCGTGTGAATTTTGATGCGAATCTCAGGTCTTGGTCGCTGATGATTTTCGCCGGTAATCCGAATCTCCGAAACACGTGAGTGACATACAGTGCTGCAGTTTCTTCCGCCGATATCTCCTCGTTGCAGGGGATGAACACCGATGCCTTCGTGCAGTCGTGGTCGGTCACCATGAGGATGGAGTCGTACCCCTGTGATTCCGGCAACTTAGTGATGAAGTCAAGAGCTATAACTTCAAATGGCTTGGCGTTGGCTTGTGGGGTGATGGGTACTAGTGGAGCTCTTGTGGGACGGTTGTTGACCTTGTGTCGTTGGCATTCCGCGCAACCCTGGACATATTCGGTGACGTGTTTCAGCAGGTTTGGCCACCAGTGGTCGCGTTCGATAATCCTTGTGGTTCGCTTGATCCCGGGGTGACCGTAGACGGGGGGGTCGTGGTGGTTAGCGATGATGACGCGGATTTCTTCTGGTCCTCCTGTGACTACTCATGCGCTTTGGCAGTACCAGACTCTGTTGACTTTCTTGAGTTTGTACGGGTCCACCCAAGGGCGTAGGGTGTCTTCGTTTTGCTCGTGGACTTCTGGTGACTGCGTGGTGACATTTCGTACAAATACTTTCTCAGGTAGGACAACGACTCCTTCGTTGTCTCGCTCGCCTCTATCGTAGTCGGGTCGTCGTGATTGGGCGTCTGCACGGCCGTTGTTGGTGCCCTTGATGTGGTGAATTTCAAAGTCGTACTCCATGAGTTCCAGGACTTCTCGAGCTACGCTGGCGACTTATCTTTTGTGGCGTCTTCCAGTGGGTGAGGTTGAGGTGGTCAGAGAAGATTTTGATCTTGTGCGGTGAGCCTGCGAGGAACAGTCTCCAGTGCCGTAGTGCCTTGACGATCGCCAGAAGTTCCAGATCGTAGATGTCGTAGTTGCGTTCAGCTTCGTTCAAGGTGGCCGAGAAGTATCCGAGGGGGTGTCATTTTCCGTCTTGTTTTTTTTGCAGGAGTACTGTGCCTACCGCGTATCCCGATGCGTCCACTTCGAGTTCGAACTGGTTCGTTAGTGTGGGATGCGTGAGTACCGGCTCACTGGTAACTAGGCGTTTGAGAGTTTGGAAGGCGGTCTCTTCGTCTTTGCCCCATGTCCATTCCACGTCTTTGCGTGTCAGTTTGTTGAGGGCTCGTGCGTATGTGGCGAAACCGCGAATGAAGAGGCAGTAAAAATTGCAGAAGCCCAAAAAGGAGCGTACGTCACGTACTTTCGTGGGTGTGGGCCAGTCGCGTATGCCAGCAATTTTTACGGGGTCCATGCGAGTCACCCCCTTTTCAAGAATTACCCCCAGGTAATCCATTCGCGGTTGGTGGAATGTACATTTGGACGGTTTGAAGTATAGGTCGTGGTTGAGTGCTACTTGGAGTACGGCGCAAACGGCATCTATATGCGTTTGAAGTCCTGCGTGTTCGAGGGTGGCGATACCAATGTCGTCCATGTATACTCGGATGATTGTTCCCATTGCCGCAAAGGCTCGGATTGTGTCGCCTAGGATGTCGTTCATCATGTTCTGGAATGTTGCCGGTGAGTTTGTAAGTCCAAAGTACATGACGAGGGGTTCGAAGAGGCTGTATTTTGTCTTGAACGCCGCTTTGTATTCATCGCCTTCCTTGATGCGTATGTTGTTGTATCCCCAGCGGACATCGAGTTTCGTGAATATGTGCCCGTTCCCCAGGTCGTTGATGAGTTCTGACATGAGAGGTAATGGATATTGGTTACGCACGGTGCAGGCATTGATCCTCCGGTAGTCTTGTACGGGTCTTAACTTGCCATCCTTTTTTTTGATGAAGAAGAACGACGACGCGTAAGGGGACTTCGATGGACGGATGTACCCTAGTTTAAGTTGTTCATCTAACCATTCGCGTAGTTGTCTGTCTTTGTCTTGTGACATCGGGTAGACTTTACAGTCGATGCTGGGGGGTGTGCCGGGTTTGAAGTCGATTGCGTGGTCCCATGGTCGCGAAGGTGGGAAACGGTGGGACGCTTCTTCACTGAAGATTTTCGCGAAGCGTTGGTATGGCTCGGGGATGACTGTCACGACGGTGTTTCGGTGGGCGGCGATAGCGAGTTCGGTGGCCATGGTACGTATCTGACACTCCTCCTCAAGTTCTTGGACGGCTTCTTCGGCCTCTTCTTGAGTTATTGCTTTGGCTATGGTGGTTTGCTGTTCCGTGGGGTTAATTGACCGCAGCACCACCGGGAGGGTTTCCTCGTGGATGGTGGCGTGTGCCCAGCTGATAGTTGGTTCGTACGTTGCTAGCCAAGGGTATCCGAGAACGAGGTCTTCATTTCCTATGTCGGTGACTAGGAACCTCATAACCTTAGAAACACCTTTGGTCTGGACGTCTAGGTCAATGAAATGTGTAATAGACCCAGCTTTATTTTCGGTGTTATCTATGTTCCATATCTTTTTTGGTTTCTCAAGGGTTTGTAGCCCGAGGCCCATGCGTTTGGCAAACGCGGGTCTTATGAAGTTGTCAGTGGCTCCGGAATCAACGAGCCCTCTGATGTCGGCCATGGAGTAATTTGTACGAATCGATACTGGAATTCGGAGCGAACGGTAGCGAGTCATGATTACAGAATTACAATTGACTGCCCTCACCCAGGCCGATGGGTTCAGGCGTCCTGAAAACCCTCTTGGGTCCAGAGATCCTTAAATACGAGGTCTTTGACCTCGTCACTAGCTCTTCTAAGCGTTTCCATCCACCCTTTGGCTTGTTCTTCTGGTGTGGTTTCCGCGCGGCGTGCCGTCACCGGTTCTGGGTCGTAGTAATCCGTTTCTACGCTGCGGCTGGTGCTCGCGCGTGGTTGGAACGGTTGCCTTTGCTTTCGGGGGCGCGTGCAATCTCGTGAGAAGTGGCCCGGGTTGTTACAGTTGTAGCAGATAACTTCCCTTATGTCGCGGCGTTGCCCTCCTCCTCGGTTTTGTCCTGGTCCTCCTCTTGGTGGGAAGGGTGGTCGCTGGTTCCCGCAGTTTGGGTCCCCTACTTCAGCAAGGTGTGCGCGAGTGCGATCTGCCGACGTATCCATGGCGTTCGGGTCGTGGCGTGGAGGTGGAAACCTGGGTGGTGCCCACTGGGGGGCGTATCCGCGGTTTGGTTGTGGTCGCGGTGGCAGGGTGTTGCGGGGTGTGGCGTTGAGCCCTAGGCGTGCGCGCAGGTGTATGTATTGTTTTTGTCGATGCAGCGCCACTTCCTTCCATTCGTTGAAGGTTTGCGGGTCATCCAATTCGTAGATTTTGGTGAATAAGGCCCTCGGGAGGCCCGCCGTGAACCGGTCAAGTGTTTGGCGATCATTGAGGCGGTAGTCAGCTTTTCTTGCTAACTGCTCGAAGTTGGTGACGTACGAGTCGATGTCGTCGCCGACCATCTTAAACCCCTTAGCCAACGTTGCTTGTGCCTGCTCTTGCTCGAGTACGTTTGAGAAACGGTCCGAGAATCCAGCCGTCAGGGTGTCCCATAGGAATGGGTCATATCGGCTACGTCCCTGGTGTAGTTCGTTGTTGAGCCATTGGAGGAATCCGAGCGTCCAGTTGGATACTCGTGGGCCTTTGATGAAGCCTAAGAACAGTAGGCATCGCCGATAGACGTTGGTCATGATTGGTGCTTCTGAATTTTGTCCCCAGTATATGTGCCACTGCGTGAGGAATGATTCGTACTCATCTCGATTTCCGTCGAATATGGTTGGGGTTTCTCCCACTAACTTGTCTGACCCGTGTGGTACTCCCAGCGCTGGCCCTGCTGCTGGCGGCGGTGGGGGTGGTGGTCCTCCACCAAAGGGATCCCCTCCACCTCCTCCTCCGAATTGAGGTTGTCTTCCTCCGTGCAGCGGCCTTCCACCTCCTGGTGGTCCTTGCCCAAAGGGTCCTCCGCATCTTCTGGGTGGTGGAGGTCCTCCCGCGCCTGGTGGTGGGTCAGGGACATCTGGGCCTACTGCTCTGAAGATGGCCGCGTCGTCTGCGGTCATGCGGTGTCCCGTTGTTGGGTTGATGGGGCGTAGGTAGGACTCTGCTTCTTCGGTAATTCTCCTGGCTTCTTCGAGGGCCAGATCCTCCTGGGTGATCGTTGCTGTTGCCATATCTGCGGGTGGGCGTACTTCGATATTCTCGGGTTCGTTGATACGTAGGGACTCAGCTGTCTGTATTATTTCTCCCACTTCGGATTCTTCGTCATTGTCAGTTTCTTCGTCGTCCCCACTAGTTTCGGATGGTGCGGGGGTTCTTGGTTCGGATGTGCTGGGTTCTTCTTCGGGTTGTCCGTCTATGTGTCCCCACTCTTCACGTGTGGGTAGGTTCCTTGTGTCGATATCGCAGTTGTAGTTTCTTCCTGCGGGTCGCACTGCGTCGTATCGGTTGTCTACGGGGTTCCAAGTGATCTCGACCCAGCACAAATTGTCAAAGTTGAACTCAACGGGGCGGTATCGGGTTGGCCCCGACGCAAAGTCCACGAAGTATCCTGTTTCTCCTCGGTATTCTCTCCACCTAGCAGCTCCTAGGAATTGTGTTGGTACGTTTCGGTCTCCTCGTCGTTCGAGGGAGTAGGTTTGAAAGTTTCTCCACTGGTCCCGAGTTGTGAACGCCACGATGGAAGGATCTTGGTCTTAATGTAACGCCACCACTGGCGTTAGTCCGACTTGGACACGAAAGGGCGTTCACGACTTAGCAGAATATTTCTCCGAGGTCACGTGACCTGACCATGGGATACACGGCGCTTATGGGCACGTGATCTGAGTGTACACTAGGGCAAGTCGTGCCACTAGGTAGTCCGATAATCGATGAAGATGACTTGCTCTGGAGGAGACGAGCGAAGCACGCGTAAAGAGACGAATAGATGTGGTGAATTGAAGAAGACCAAGATGGCATATCTTGGTCTTATCGAGCCACTATTTATACATTTACGAGGACGCTTTAAAGCTCCTCTTGAAGTCGTGTAACTAGTAGTGTAAGTAGCTCGAACCCTACTGTAACTACCATGTGATAAGCACATGCCACATCGGCATGTGATTCTACCGCTCCCGCTGACTGATACTACTGTCCATGACACATTACTTCTTACAAACGAGGTCATCACCGTATAGTAAGAGTCCGTTTCGCACACACCGTGACACTTCGCCTTCCCCTGCACCAGTGCCAGAGCACGAGGATGTGCCTGCGGATGCACCACAGCCGCCGCCACTCCCCAGACGCTCTGGGTGGGAAAGGTGAATACCATCACGACCTGGTAATGTCTATGGGGAAGATAGGCACCCCGTTCAACAACACAGAGACATTCAGCAGATGCGACAGTGGAGAGATATTGTGGGGGATGCACCGGGTCGCTCCCAGCCACCCTCCAACACTCGCCAGAGGCAGGTTCCTGGACCTAGCACTGGCCATCCACAGCGCGATGACTCACCGCTGACACCCCTACCAAGTGATGTAGAGGTCGAAGACCTACTCCTGGTGTCGCGGCTGCGGGAACGGACACTTACTATACGGATATGACCACGTTAGTAAGTAGTAATGAGTCATGGACACGGGAGTCAGTCAGAGCGTAGCACAATCACATGCCACTAGGGCATGAGTCAACATTAGGATAGTTGTAGTAGGGTTCGAGCTACTTACGCTGTTCGTCGAACGGATTCAAGGGGAGCTTTAAAGTAACCCCATACATGTATAAATAGTGGCATGGTGAGACCAGGATACGCCATCTTGGTCTTCTTTAAGTCACCACTTTCCTCTCCTCTTCTCCACACGTGATTCGCTTGCCTCGTCGTGCAAAGTCGTCTTCATCGATTATCCGATTACCTAGTGGCACGACTTGCCCTAGTGTACGTTCCGATCACGTGCATAGAAAGCGCCGTGTACCCCGTGATTAGGTCACGTGACCTCAGAAGAATATTTCGCTAAGTCGTGAACGCCCTTTCGAAGTCCAAGTCGGACTAACGCCAGTGGTGGCGTTACATTAAGACCAAGATCCCTCTCACTGTGGCGTTCACAACTCGAGACCAGTGGAGAAACTTCCAAACCTACTCCCTTGAACGAAGGGGAGATCGCAACGTACCAACACAATTTCTAGGAGCAGCTCGTTGGAGAGAATACAGAGGAGAGACCGGGTACTTCGTTGACTTTGCATCGGGCCCAACCCGATACCGTCCTGTTGAGTTCAATTTCGATCACTTGTGCTGGGTCGAAATCACTTGGAACCCCATAGACAATTGCTACGACGCAGTACGCCCCGCGGGACGAAACTACAACTGCGACATCGATTCAAGGAACCTACCCACACGCGCAGAGTGGGGACGCATAGACGGACAGCCAGAAGAGGAACCAAGCACATCTGAACCCAGAACCCCCTGCACCGTCAGAAACCAGCGGAGACGACGAGGAGACGAACGACGAAGAATCAGAAGTCGGGGACATAATACAAACAGCTGAGTCCCTACACATAAACGAACCAGAAAATATCGAGGTACACCCCCCTGCAGAAATGGCCACCGCAACAATTACCGAAGTCGACACAGCTGGTGAAGAAGCCCGAAGAATCACTGAAGAAGCCGAGGCATACTTACGTCCCATTAACCCCACCACCGGACACCGCATGACGGCCGATGACGCCGCCATATTCAGAGCGGTAGGACCGGACGTACCCGACCCACCACCAGGAGCAGGCGGACCAGCACCACCAAGAAGACCCGGAGGAAACTTCGGCCAAGGACCGCCGAGAGGACCACCGCACGGGGGAAGGCAACCCCAATTTGGAGGCGGAGGTGGAGGAGACCCCTTCGGAGGAGGACCACCACCACCACCAGCTGCAGGACCCGCTCCGGGAGCACCACATGGGGCAGACAAACTCGTAGGAGAACCCCCAAGCATATTCGACGGAAACCGAGATGAGTACGAGTCATTCCTCACGCAGTGGCACATTTACTGGGGGCAAAACTCAGAAGCGCCGATCATGACCAATGTCTATCGGCGATGCCTACTGTTCCTAGGATTTGTCAAAGGACCACGAGTATCTAATTGGACGCTCGGATTCCTCCAGTGGCTCAACAACGAACTGCACCACGGACGCAACAGATACGACCCATTCCTATGGGACACACTAACAGCGGGATTTTCCGACCGCTTCTCGAACGTCCTAGAACAAGAGCAAGCGCAAGCCACCCTAGCAAAAGGATTCAAAATGATTGGGGACGACATTGATTTGTACGTCACCAACTTCGAACAGCTAGCACGGAAGGCTGACTATCGCCTCAACGACCGCCAAACGTTGGACCGATTCACGGCGGGCCTTCCAAAAGCCCTTTTTACAAAAATATACGAGTTGGACGACCCTCAAACCTTCAACGAATGGAAGGAGGCGGCGCTGAGACGACAAAAACAATACATCCATTTACGCGCTCGCCTAGGACTCAACACGACACCCCGCAGCGCACCACTACCGCGACCACAGCAAAACCGGGGATACACCCCGCAGTGGGCACCACCCAGGTTCCCACCATCGCGTCACGATCCGAACGCCATGGACACATCGGCAGACAGAACCCGCGCACGCCTCGCGGAAGTAGGAGACCCAAACCGAGGCAACTACCAGAGACCGCCATTCCAGCCGAGAGGAGGACCAGGACAAAATCGAGGAAACGGACCACGTCGAGATATGAGGGAAGTTATTTGCTACAACTGTAACAATCCCGGCCACTTCTCACGAGAATGTACACGCCCCAGAAAACCAAGGCAACCCCTCCCATCACGCACGAGTACGAGCCGAAGCATGGATACCGACTACTACAGTCAAGAACCGACAACAGTACGTCGCGCGGAAGCTACACCAGAGGAGCAAGCCAAAGGGTGGATGGAAACGCTCAGAGGGGCTAGCGATGAAGTGAAAGACCTCGTATTCAAAGATCTCTGGACCCAAGAGGGTTTTCAGGACGCCTAAACCCATCGGCCTGGGTGAGGGCAGTTAATTGTAACTCTGTAATCATGACTCGCTATCGTTCGCTCAGAATCCCAGTCTCGATTCGCACCAGTTACTCCATGGCCGACATAAGAGGGCTCGTAGACTCCGGAGCCACCGACAACTTCATAAGACCCGCGTTCGCAAAACGCATGGGCCTCGGGCTGCAAACCCTTGAGAAGCCCAAAAAGATCTGGAACATAGACAACACGGAAAACAAAGCTGGGTCTATCACGCACTTCATCGATCTAAACGTCCAAACCAATAATGTCTCTAAGACTATGAGGTTCCTCGTCACCGACATAGGAAGCGAAGATCTCGTCCTTGGATATCCCTGGCTAGCGACCTACGAGCCAACCATTAGCTGGGCACACGCCACCATTCACGAAAAGGCCCTTCCAGTAGTGCTTCGATCGATCAACCCCACAGAAACACAAACCACCATTGCCTGTGCAATGACTCAAGACGAAGCCGAAGATATCGTCCAAGAACTCGAAGAAGAATGCCAGATACGTACCACAGCCACCGAACTAGCCATTGCAGCTAATCAAAACACCGTCGTGGAAGCTCTCCCAGAACCATATCAACGCTTTGCGAAAATCTTCAGCGAAGAAGCATCCCACCGATTCCCACCATCACGACCTTGGGACCACGCAATTGACTTCAAACCGGGCACACCCCCTAGTATCGACTGCAAAGTCTACCCAATGTCACAAGACGAAGACGGACAACTGCGCGAATGGCTGGACGAACAACTCAAGCTAGGATACATCCGACCCTCAAAATCACCCTACACCTCGTCATTCTTCTTCATCAAGAAAAAGGACGGAAAGCTGAGACCGGTACAAGATTACCGGCGAATCAACGCCTGCACGGTGCGCAATCAATACCCACTACCTCTCATGTCGGAACTCATCAACGACCTCGGGGAGGGACACATATTCACCAAACTCGACATCCGATGGGGATACAATAACGTACGGATCAAACCAGGCGATGAACACAAGGCCGCGTTCAAAACGAAATACGGATTATTTGAACCACTTGTCATGTACTTCGGACTCACGAATTCACCAGCGACATTCCAGAACATGATGAACGACATTTTGGGCGACACAATCCGCATCTTCGCGGCAATGGGTACAATCATCCGCGTCTACATGGACGACATCGGTATCGCGACACTCGAACGTGCGGGCCTTCAAGCACACATCGACGCCGTCTGCGCAGTACTCCAAGTAGCACTGGACCATGACCTATACTTCAAACCGTCCAAATGCACCTTCCACCAACCGCGAATGGATTACCTGGGGGTAATTCTTGAAAAGGGGGTGACTCGCATGGACCCCGTAAAAATTGCTGGTATACGCGACTGGCCCACACCCACGAAGGTATGAGACGTACGCTCCTTTTTGGGCTTCTGCAATTTTTACCGCCTCTTCATTCGCGGTTTCGCCACATACGCACGAGCCCTCAACAAACTCACACGCAAAGATGCAGAGTGGACGTGGGGTAAAGACGAAGAAACGGCCTTCCAAACCCTCAAACGCCTGGTCACAAGCGAACCAGTACTCGCACACCCCACGCTAACAGACCAATTCGAACTCGAAGTAGACGCATCGGGATACGCAGTAGGTGCAGTACTCCTACAGAAGAAGCAAGACGGGAAAAGACACCCCCTCGGCTACTTCTCGGCCACCTTAAACGAGGCGGAACGCAACTACGACATCTATGACCTGGAACTTCTGGCGATCGTCAAGGCACTACGACACTGGAGACCGTTCCTGGCAGGCTCACCGCACAAGATCAAAATCTTCTCCGACCACCTCAACCTTACACACTGGAAGACACCGCAAAAGATAAGTCGCCGAGTAGCCCGAGAAGTCCTAGAGCTCATGGAATACGATTTCGAGATCCATCACATCAAAGGGACCAGCAATGGACGTGCAGACGCTCTATCGCGAAGACCCGACTATGACCGAGGGGAAAGGGACAACGAAGGAGTCGTCGTCCTACCTGAAAAGGTATTCGTACGAACCATCACCACGCAATCGCCCGAAACCCACGAACAAGATGAAGACACTCTACGACCCTGGGTAGACCCACACAAGCTCAAGAAAGTCAATGGAGTCTGGTACCATCAAGGCGCATGAGTAGTCACCGGAGGACCGGAAAAAATCCGCATCGTCATCGCCAACCACCATGACCCCCCAGTCTACGGCCACCCAGGAATCAAGCGAACGGCGAGAATCATCGAGCGAACTCACTGGTGGCCAAACATGCTGAAACAAATATCGGAATACGTCCAAGGCTGCGCGGAATGTCAACGACACAAGGTCAACACCCGCCCAACGAGAGCCCCACTAGCACCAATCACACCAAAACCGGACGCTAAGCCATTCGAGACCATAGCACTTGACTTCATCACTAAACTACCGATATCACAGGGGCACGACACCATTCTCACCGTAACTGACCACGATTGCACCAAGGCGTCAATCTTCATTCCCTGCAATGAGGAAATATCAGCGGAAGAAACTGCGGCTCTGTACGTAACTCACGTATTTCAGAGATTCGGATTACCGGCAAAAATCATCAGCGACCGTGACCCACGCTTCGCATCAAAATTTACACGAGAGCTATGCCGAATTCTCGGCATCTATCAAAACATCTCCACGGCGTATCACCCCCGAACAGATGGGCAGTCGGAACGCACCAATCAATGGCTTGAACAATACCTTCGGTTCTGGGCCAACGAGCGGCAAGACAACTGGGCACAATTCCTACCCATGGCAGAATTCGCGCACAACAACTGGCCCCATGAGGCGACAAGGAAGTCCCCATTCTCACTCCTAATGGGATATGACCCCCACGCTGATTGGATCGATAAGCCATCGCCCATCCCACAGGTACTCACACGACTTCAACAATTCCGAGATGCACGGAAGGAAGCCCAAACCCTTATCAAAAAGGCACAATCCTTGTGGATCAAACACCGAGATACGCCCAAATATCAAGTAGGAGACCAAGTATGGTTAGAAGGACGACATCTCCGAACCAATCAACCAACGACCAAACTCGCGGCACGACGGCATGGACCATTTCAAATCACACGAGTCTTATCACCGGTCAACTATCAACTCCAACTTCCCACGCAGTGGAGCATCCACCCCGTATTCCACATCGATCTACTCACACCCTATCGCGAGACGCCCATGCATGGGAAAAACTTTCAACGCCCACCACCAGATCTAGTGGACGGGGAAGAGGAATATGAAGTGGAGCGCATTCTAGACTCCAGGCGATTCGGCCGGAACAAGAAATTGCAATACCTTGTGAAATGGAAGGGATACCTGGACTCGGAAAATCAGTGGGTCAACAAGGATGACATATTCGCTGACGAAGCCATAGCGGAGTACGAGCGGAGTTCAACCGCAGCTAGGATACACATAAGCTGGACGAACAACGATAAGTCGACCCCATCCCTTCACACTGGACTCCTCACTCAACCCACGATGTCTCTTCCCTCTGCCACCTCTTCCACCCCTCTCTCTGCCCGTCTCATCGACAGCCTCACCCACGAAGAGCTCCGAGAAGCCCTCGCCAACGCACAATCCATCATCGACGTTGAAGAACCCGACCAACCTGCCACCTACTGGCTCATCAACAACCGCGGAGACCGCCTCAACACCGCGCCGTACACGGAGGCCGAGATTACTCGGCTTCGCACAGCTGTCGGACTCTTTGCGAGTCCCTCACTTCGACCTCTCCCAATCCGAGTCAAGCAGCAAGAAGACGAAGAAGACGCCAGCCACATTACGATGGCAGGAGTGGATGAAGAACCGGCCTTGGAGACCGCATGCGGATCAGTGGAGGCGACAACAGCTGGCGGCAGCAGCGGCACGACGAGCGTGCATCCTTATCCAATGCCGACAGCACACCGCGATGCTGAAAGAGCGGTGTACGAAGCGGTAGAAGGATCATTGAAGGAATGGTACCCAGTTGAGCAGCCCTATCTCATCACGGCTACCGACTCTGACAACCCCCGTGAAACTCCGTACGCCTGCGACACCACGGGGCGACCCCTGTACCGCACCGGGGTCGTCGTCGACACCGAAACCCAAACACTCCCCGCCGTCCGCCTCCGCTACCTGGGAGGCAACACCCGTGCCGCCCCATACGGCTACAAACACAATCGAGGGGACGATTTCGTCCACTACCCTATCACCGACGCGCAGGGGGTAACGCGTCAAGCAACCTTCATCCAGGTAGTAACCGGCCCCGACCCCCTTGTGCTAGGCCTCGTCGACGACAGCGATAAGGTCTACAGTCGACCTTTGTACGCGGAACCACAGGTACGCGAAGCGGGGAAGCCCCACTACGCCCCCGAGGACTTGTATGCCCTCGTTGGGGGGCACAGCAACCAGCACAGGACAGACAGGGCGTTGAACGAGTTGAGGGACGTAGGGCTCAAAGCCGAGGTAACCCGCTTCCGCGCATACCGACATGAGGCCGAGAGGATGGAGCAGAGGCTTCACGCCTTGGCGCAGGCGCTCGGAGGGGTGCAGGCGGAGCTTGCCCGCTGCAAATTCCGCCTCGAGATGGCTAATGTGCTGGATTGAATTACAGAGCGACAGGAGGCTTGGGTAGGAGGGATAGGCCCCACTCGGCGCCGTGGGCGTCGCAGCTAAAAAGGGGGTGATGTCGCGGCTGCGGGAACGGACACTTACTATACGGATATGACCACGTTAGTAAGTAGTAATGAGTCATGGACACGGGAGTCAGTCAGAGCGTAGCACAATCACATGCCACTAGGGCATGAGTCAACATTAGGATAGTTGTAGTAGGGTTCGAGCTACTTACGCTGTTCGTCGAACGGATTCAAGGGGAGCTTTAAAGTAACCCCATACATGTATAAATAGTGGCATGGTGAGACCAGGATACGCCATCTTGGTCTTCTTTAAGTCACCACTTTCCTCTCCTCTTCTCCACGCGTGATTCGCTTGCCTCGTCGTGCAAAGTCGTCTTCATCAATTATCCGATTACCTAGTGGCACGACTTGCCCTAGTGTACGTTCCGATCACGTGCATAGAAAGCGCCGTGTACCCCGTGATTAGGTCACGTGACCTCAGAAGAATATTTCGCTAAGTCGTGAACACCCTTTCGAAGTCCAAGTCGGACTAACGCCAGTGGTGGCGTTACACCTGGCACAGCTAGCCCAGGAAGGGGGAGTAGAATTCGTCAATTACCTGCTTGCCAAAGCGGTACCAAACGATTCACACTTAATGCATACCACTTCCATTCGGGAGTGGACTTATAAAGATATTCTGCAACTGCCTGAGGCGCAGAGAAAGGAGTGGAAGACTGCATGTCACGAAGAGCTAGAGGCACTTCGCAAACACAATGTCTTCGAGCTTGTGGATCTCCCCAAGGGGAGAAAGGTCATTAAGAACCGATGGGTCTTTGACCAGAAAACAGACGGCTGTAAGAAGGCTCGTCTTGTGGCCAAGGGCTTCTCTCAGATAGAAGGCACCGACTTCAATGAGATATTCTCTCCTGTTGTGCACTTTGAGTCAGTACGCCTCATGCTTGCCCTAGCAGCACTTGAGCAGTGGTATATCACTGGCTTAGACGTTAAAAGCGCCTTCCTCTATGGGGAATTGGATGAGGAGCTTTATATGGAGCAGCCCGAAGCTTTCAAGCTTAAAGGACAGGAAGTAAAGTACTGCACCTTAAGCGTGCACTCTATGGACTTAAGTGTTGCGCAGCAATGCACGCAGTGTACAGGTAGACCCTTACCTGAATAGAGAGCTTAGACGAGGCTTAGAGTGAAGCAGAGGAAGCTCAGAGTGGGGTGGAGAGAGATGTGTATAGGTACTCGCTCCTATAGTAGGATTTATATACTCTATGGTCCACCCATGTCCATTTGGGGAAAAGTGATGAGTAGAGGCGTCCACAATATCGCGTTTTCAGTGTCGCCTAATGTCTAATCACCGGTGGACTCGGAATAATCCCTTAAGGGGATTCTGTACGTATACCGTATGACTAAATACTCCGAATTACGTGTATAGCATAACTAATCGTACTGTCATTCCTACGTAATGAGCCTTATAGTAGGTATTACGGCTCAACACTCCCCCTTGCTAAGTGCAGCTACTAAGTGCTCTAAGCAAGTGTGTAAGGCGAATTAATATTCTAGCCATGATTAGAAGGGAGTCTATCTCGGAACCATGAGAGTGGTTTCGAGACCGAGTTCTCTTCACCATCCCATTTCAGCTTTTGAACTATTACAGTTCATTGGGCTGATTTTTTGGTATAGTGAGCAGAAATGTTGTGATTCTCTGGTTGAGAAGAATCTATGTATCCGGAAGACAATGTCTTCAAGCGTCGCTCGATATACCTTCCATAGTATTAATGGAATTTTCAGGCTTGTCTCAAGGCCAAGTTTGTTGCCTTGTGACTTAGTTGGACGAGTAAAACTCAAGTCCTAACTGACTTCTGAATTTTTCGAACTTAATACGCCCTAGGTTCTTGGTAAACATATCTGCGGGATTTTCTGAACCATCTATAAAGAATAGTTCTATTTTCTTGTCCTTCACTACTTCTCTTATGTAGTGATAGCGTATATCAATATGTTTAATACGCTTCTCTTGGACAGGGTTTGAGGCCATAAAGATGGACCCCTGATTATCACCGCAGAGTGGTATTGGGCTTAGTTTGATGCCAAGCTCAGTAAAGAGTGACTTTATCCAAACTAATTGTCTGCTAGTATCCAACAGCAACATATATTCAGCTTCAGTGGAAGATAATGCGACTGTCTTTTGCGCTCTAGAATTCCAACTGAATATCCCATTAGCCAGTTTAACCATATAACCTGTGGTAGATCGCCTATTGTCTGGGTTTGAAGCCCAGTCAGAGTCTGCATAGGCAATTAAGCCTCCATTTGATCTTCCATCATACACCAAAGAGTATGAAGAAGTCCCGAGCAAATAGCGACAGATATAGAGTGCTCTGTTTAAATGGTCCTCTGAGGGGTTTGCAGCGAATTGTGATAGTTTAACAACTGCATAGGCAATGTCAGGGCGAGTCCCAAGCATTATGTATAGGAGTGAACCTATAACTTGCTGGTATTTGCTCCTGACACTTGGGTTGACTGGTGAATTATTAGGTACAGGTTGGTACCCTTCAGGAAGTGGAGTTGCAGTTGCTTTCGCATCTGCGAGTTCAAAGCGTTGCAGCACCTTTTCTAAGTAAGCGGTTTGATCTAAAAAGATCTTTCCATGTTTCCGCTGAATGCGCATACGCAAGAATTCCTTTGCATCACCTAAGTCACGACATTCCCAAGCCTTCATGAACCTATTCTTAAGCTCATTTAAAAGGGCTTTGTCCGATCCCATAAAGATCACATCATCAACATAGACAATGATCACTACAAGGGCGCCACTCTTACTTCTATGGGTAAAGAGTCCTGAGTCAGATAATAGCCTTTTACAGCCCATCGCAGCCATGGACTTATCCAGCGCTTTCCACCATGCTAGAGCAGCTTGTTTAAGTCCATAAATGGCGCGTTTTAGTCGCAGTACTTTATTTTCATGCCCTTTGGCTTTGAAGCCCTCAGGTTGTTCCATGTATAGCTCTTCATCGAGCTCTCCATATAGGTGTTGATAAGTGACCTGAGCGCATCTAGCGGCTCAATGGACATGCAGATAACGGACTGCTTTAGATAAAGATATATTGGACTTATGTAGATTAGATTATACTGTATATGATCTTTACAATCTCGGACTTTCTTATCTATGACATCACTGTACAATGACATCATGGACTCCTTTGGACTCCCCTTGTATTTCATCCTTGTACTCTGATCCTTGTTGTTATCTTTATTATGATGTCACTATGATATCATGTTCCAGACTTTCCTTGTTCTATACGCCTTGTTCTCCAGAACAGTACACTCCTTTGTCCACTTGTAGAACAATGCGTCTTGTACTTACTGTGACCAGCTGTTACCTGCGTCACTCTGTATTTTTGTATAAGTAGTGTAGCTTGTACGCTCCTGGTCCACATCAGTTCTCATCTGTTGTGTGCCAGGTATGTTTCCCTCTCTTGTATAAACATCAGTTCTCATCTGTTGTGTGCCAGACTCCACATCTGCTTCACTTGCTTGATATCACTCTGTTGCTGCTTCCAGCCACTCTCTGTATCTCACCACAGTCTACTTTGTCACTGTGAGTATAGTCCCTTTATGTGCGCTGTTCATCAATAGGAAGGCAGTTTTAACATCTAGTCCAGTGATGTGCCAATCCTCTAGCGCTGCAAGCGCGAGCATCATCCGGACAGTCTCAAAGCGCACTACTGGTGAGAATATTTCATCATAGTCAACGCCTTCAACCTGAGAAAAGCCTTTGGCGACAAGCCGGGCTTTCTTGCGACCATCAGTCTTTTGATCAAAGACCCATCTATTTTTTATTATTTTCCTCCCTTTAGGGGGTTCCACAAGCTCAAAGACATTACGTCTGCGAAGTGCCTCTAGTTCCTCGCGACAAGCAGTCTTCCATTCCTTTTGTTGTGCTGCAGGCATGCGTATTATATCTTTATAGGTCCACTCCCGTATATTGGAAGTGTCCAGTGGTTCCAGATCATTAGATGGAACTGCCTTGGCAAGCAGATGATCTAGGAATTTTACTCCCCCTTCCTGAGCAAGGCGTGACAATAAATCATCTACTTCATCCTCTGAGGGTTCTGGCGGAGCTTCACTCTCAGCAGGTGGAGGGTCAGGGTTTGTCTCAGGAAATCCTCCTGGAATCTGCCTTTGCCCTGGCGTACTATCAGCTCTGGAGCGACCAGGCTGTCTTCCAACCATTTCTTTCCACTTGCTACTCCATTCAACGTCTTTAGTTATGTTTGTGGGGTGCCTGTCTTCCCCATAGACGTTGCCAGGACGAGTAGGTACTTTCCTCAAGCGCGCAGACCGTCATGGTAGTGCTGGTTCTGGCACAGGAGGCGGAGGCTGTTGCGCTTCTGGTTCCTCTGGTTCCACAGATCCGCCGTCGCGGTCTGGCGCATCCTCCCTATTTTGCCTCTGTTTAGGGGGACGATGAGTAGGCATATCATCGTCAAAACCACTTGGAATGGGCTGTGTAGGTGATGGTTCATCCTCCATAGGAGGTTGATTCTCTACTGGCTCATTTATGCGGGTTGTACCCTGCACCCTTTGTGTTTTGCACTTAGGGTATACGGTCTCATCAAATAATGCAGTAGTGCTGGTGAACACTGTGTTGTTCTTGATCTGCATGAATCTATATGCTTTTATGCCCTCAGTATGACCAATATAGATCATTTGTTCGCTTTTGGGGTCAAGTTTGTTCGATCTGCGATCTTCTGGTATGTGCACATATGCGCCACATCCAAACACTCGTAAGTGTGAAAGACTAGGTGCTTCACCATGCAAGCTCATATAGGGTGTCTGCCAATTAAGGCGACTTATTGGAGTCCTATTATAGCAATGTACTGCATGTAGGACCGCAAATTCCCACCAGGATTGAGGGAGACAGGCTTCAAGGCGCATAGCCTGAGCCTTATCCATACAAGTACACATAAAGCGCTCAGCACGACCATTTTGTTGGGGAGTATGCGGTGCACTTTGTAGGATAGTAATGCCCATATCTTTCAGTACCTTAGTAAACTCGTCAGACTTGTATTCTCCTCCAGCGTCAGACATCCACTGTTTGATAGTGGCGTTATGCTGATTTTTAACCATGGCAACAAACTGCCTTAACGCATTGATGGCCTGTGCTTTGGTGCGTAATAGCACGACCCACGCATAGGAGGAAAAGTCGTCAAAGAAACTAATGAAGTATTTATATTTGTGGTACGAGTCAACTGGGAAGCTCTTAAGATCGGAATGAATCTTTTCAAAAGGCTTCTTAGCACGCGTCTCAGAGGGTTTATGCGTTGAAGCAGGCATTTTCCCTTGAGCGCAACCAGGACATATGGGTGTCTCAGAAGGATATTTAAGGTCCTTAGGGAATCCCTTAGTGTGATCCTTGGCACGACGTAGTACTTCCTTCGAAGGGTGTCCTAGACGTCTATGCCAAATGTCGTAGTCAGCAGTATAGATTGTACTATGGGCTGCATGTACATTTTTTACTTGCGTGACTTCGGCATCAAGCCAGTAAAGTGTCTGACCATCTGCTAGGGGTTTTGTTTGTAGTATGGGCGTCGTACTGCCCTTATAGAATAGAGATATATGCTGCGAATCCCCATGAACGCGCAATCCCTGTTGAAGAAACTCCCCCATAGACAATAGCTTAGTTGTCATCTGTGGTATGTGAAAGACAGGATATATGCATGTAATACGCTCTGTTTTAATGCCATTGTGTTCCACAGAATGCTTTAGTAAGACTGAGCCTTTGCCTTGTATATAAAGAGCATGGGCTGCCGTCTTTACCATAGGCTTTTGTGAAAGGGGGGTATAACTTATAAAGTCCAGTTTATTGTTTGTAAAGTGTGCCGACGCACCAGAGTCAAGTAACCAAGTAGGTTCTCGCTCTGTTAGACTCTTCTTTCCCTTACATTTTGAGCATAAAGCGAAATCAAGACCATGAGCGCATAGATTAGCGCTATTTACAACTTTATTTACAAGTGCACTGTAACTACTATTTTTAGAAGCACCAGTCGGCGTCATATCCAGTAGCACTGTAGAGTGGTCAGATTTGCTTATTAGAGGAGGGAAAGTTACTAACCCATCCTCGTAGGGGTTGAAGTCATCTTGTCCTACTGCATCAGCGAGATCGTTGTAGACGTCACGGTCATCGTCGTCATTTGCTTTGCTTCCCCAATCCAGAGAAATATCCGGGGAGGGGGCACGTACTGCCGCCTTCTTATGAAAGCCTTCCCACATTTTGGTTATTTCAACCACAGTAGGACTATCTGGGCATTCTTCGATAGGCTCAACCGTGCAAATGGGCTCCTTGCCCTTGTCTTTGCGTGCCTCTTGCTCAGAAGGCGAGACTAAAGGGGTCAAGGTTAGTTTAGGAGTATCTGGAGGCGAATTAATGGGCGCACTGCAGCCTGTAGGGAGGTCCTCATCCTCATCTGACATTTCCCAATCCTCTGCGAATGTGTTCGGGTTCTTGGTCCACGGGGAGTCCGCGACCATCTGCCCAAGACGTTGCTCAAGCGTCTTTACTGTCTGTACTGTACCAGGAGTTTCTAAGGCCTGGGTGACGTCCAGAGCCTTGTTAAGGGACTTATAATGTCCTGGTACGTGCTTCTTCGCAGGAGGAGCGGAGGAAATGCGCTGCTCGAGCCCAGAAGGCGAGATATGCGCAATAGTCGTAGAGGTGGGTGCTGGGAGCGCCGCAACGTCAGCAATGTGCGTATGCCCTTGCGTATGTTGCTTCTTGAACTTCTTGCCGGCGCGTTTACTGCGCTGGCGATGGTTCCCTCCCTGTTGCTGCTGCTGCTGCTGCTGGCCGCGCTGCTTGTTCTGGCCCGAAGAGCCTTGCTGCTGCTGCTGGAAGTCGGGGTCGTTACGCTTGCGCTTGACCGCCGACAACTTGTTGGCTGATTCCTTGTTAGAGGACTGGCCTTTTGTATGCTCGATTTCCCACTGATTGACCGCTGCAGTACGGATGTCGGTCAAAGTAAGCTTCTTTGCCGTAGTGCCCGACATAAGGATAGGGACAAGGGATGATTCCCACTTGGCTGGTAGTTTCGAGAGAAGCATCATGGCCTGAAGGCCATTGGGTACTTTCGCAGAATTAGTGGCAAGGTGGTCATAGATAGTGGCCAGTTCATCAATCTGGGGGCCAGGGTGCTTAGTGTAACGCCACCACTGGCGTTAGTCCGACTTGGACTTCGAAAGGGCGTTCACGACTTAGCGAAATATTCTTCCGAGGTCACGTGACCTAATCACGGGATACACGGCGCTTCTCGTGCACGTGATCAGAACGTACACTAGGGCAAGTCGTGCCACTAGGTAATCGGATGATCGATAAAGACGACTTGCACGACGAGGCAAGCGAATCACACGTGAAGGGGAGGAGAGGAAAGTGGTGATTTAAAGAAGACCAAGATGGTGTATCTTGGTCTCACTATGCCACTATTTATACATGTATGGGGTTGCTTTAAAGCTCCCCTTGAATCCGTTCGACGAACAGCGTAAGTAGCTCGAACCCTACTACAGCTATCCTAGTGTTGACTCATGCCCTAGTGGCATGTGATTGTGCTACGCGCTGACTGATCTCCCTGTCCATGACTCATTACTACTTACTAACGTGGTCATATCCGTATAGTAAGCGTCCATTCCCGCAACCGCGACATCACCCCCTTTTCAGCTGCGACGCCCACGGCACCGAGCGGGGCCTATCCCCCCTACCCAAGCCTCCTGTCGCTCTGTGATCCGATCCAACACATTAGCCATCTCGAGGCGGAACTTGCAGCGGGCAAGCTCCGCCTGTACCCCTCCGAGCGCCTGTGCCAGGGCGTGAAGCCTCTGCTCCATCCTCTCGGCCTCATGTTGGTATGCGCGGAAGCGGGTTACCTTGGCTTTGAGCCCTACGTCCCTCAACTCGTTCAACGCCCTGTCCGTCCTGTGCTGGTTGCTGTGCCCACCAACGAGGGCATACAAATCTTCGGGGGCGTAGTGGGGCTTCCCCGCTTCGTGTACCTGTGGCTCCGCGTACAGGGGTCGGCTGTAGACCTTATCGCTGTCGTCGACGAGGCCTAGCACAAGGGGGTCGGGGCCGGTTACTACCTGAATGAAGGTTGCTTGACGCGTTACCCCCTGTGCGTCGGTGATGGGGTAGTGGACGAAATCGTCCCCCCGATTGTGTTTGTAGCCGTATGGGGCGGCGCGGGTGTTGCCTCCTAGGTAGCGGAGGCGGACGGCGGGGAGCGTTTGGGTTTCGGTGTCGACGACGACTCCGGTGCGGTACAGGGGTCGCCCCGTGGTGTCGCAGGCGTACGGAGTCTCGCGGGGGTCGTCAGAGTCGGTAGCCGTGATGAGGTAGGGCTGCTCAACTGGGTACCATTCCTTCAATGATCCTTCTACTGCTTCATACACCGCTCTCTCAGCATCGTGGTGTGCTGTCGGCGTCGGATGAGAATGCACGCTCGTCGTGCCGCTGCTGCCGCCAGCTGTTGTCGCCTCCACTGATCCGCGTGCGGTCTCCAAGGCCGGTTCTTCATCCACTCCTGCCATCGTAATGTGGCCGGCATCTTCTTCGTCTTCTTGCTGCTTGACTCGGATTGGGAGAGGTCGAAGTGAGGGACCCGCAAAGAGTCCGACAGCTGCGCGAAGCCGAGTAATCTCGGCCTCCGTGTACGGCGCGGTGTTGAGGCGGTCTCCGCGGCCTGTTGATGAGCCAGTAGGTGGCAGGTTGGTCGGGCTCTTCAATGTCGATGATGGATTGCGCGTTGGCGAGGGCCTCTCGGAGCTCTTCGTGGGTGAGGCTGTCGATGAGACAGGCAGAGAGAGGGGTGGAAGAGGTGGTAGAGGAAACAGACATTGTTGGTTGAGTAGTGGTTCCAGTGTGAAGAGATGGGGGAGACTTAGCGTCGTCCGTTCGGTTTATATGCACCCTGGCTGCGATTGAACTCCGCTCGTACTCCGCTATGGCTTCGTCCGCGAATACGTCATCCTTGTTGACCCACTGGTTCTCCGAGTCTGGATACCCCTTCCATTTCACGAGGTATTGCGGTTTCTTGTTCCGGCTGAATCGCCTGGAGTCTAGAATGCGCTCTACTTCATATTCCTCTTCTCCGTCCACTAGATCCGGTGGTGGGCGTTGAAAGTTCTTCCCATGCATGGGCGTCTCGCGATATGGTGTGAGCAGGTCGATGTGGAATACGGGGTGGATGCTCCACTGTGTGGGAAGTTGGAGTTGGTAATTGACCGGTGATAAGACTCGCGTGATTTGGAAAGGTCCGTGCCGTCGTGCCGCGAGCTTGGCTGTCGGTTGATTGGTTCGGAGATGTCGTCCTTCTAACCATACTTGGTCTCCTACTTGATACTTGGGTGTATCTCGGTGTTTGACCCACAAGGATTGTGCCTTCTTGATAAGGCTCTGGGCTTCTTTCCGTGCGTCTCGGAATTGTTGGAGTCTTGTGAGTACCTGGGGAATAGGTGAAGGCTTATCGATCCAATCAGCGCGGGGGTCGTATCCCATTAGGAGCAAAAATGGGGACTTCCTTGTCGCCTCGTGGGGCCAGTTGTTATGCGCGAACTCTGCCATTGGTAGGAATCGCGCCCAGTTATCTTGGCACTCATTGGTCCAGAACCGCAGGTATTGTTCTAGCCACTGATTGGTGCGTTCTGATTGTCCGTCCGTCCGGGGGTGATATGCCGTGGAAATGTTTTGGTAGATGCCGAGGATTCGGCATAACTCGCGTGTGAACTTTGATGCGAATCTCGGGTCGCGGTCGCTGATAATTTTCGCCGGTAATCCAAATCTCCGAAACACATGAGTGACGTACAGTGCGGCGGTTTCTTCCACGGATATTTCCTCGTTGCAGGGGATGAACACTGATGCTTTAGTGCAGTCGTGGTCAGTCACGGTGAGGATCGAATCGTGTCCCTGTGACTCCGGCAATTTAGTAATGAAGTCAAGAGCGATGACTTCGAATGGCCTAGCGTCAGGTGTCGGCGTGATGGGTGCTAGTGGGGCTCGTGTCGGGCGGTTGTTAACCTTGTGGCGTTGACATTCCGCGCAGCCTTGAACGTACTCCGTTATTTGTTTCAGCATATTCGGCCACCAGTGACTTCGCTCGATGATTCTTGCCGTTCGCTTGATTCCTGGGTGGCCGTAGACTGGGGGATCGTGGTGGTTGGCGATGACAATGCGGATTTCTTCCGGTCCTCCGGTGACTACTCGTGCACCTTGGTGGTACCAGATTCCGTTGACTTTCTTGAGCTTGTGTGGGTCTACCCAGGGTCGTAGAATGTCTTCGTCTTGTTCGTGGATTTCCGGCGATTGCGTGGTGACGGTTCGCACGAATACCTTCTCAGGTAAGACGACGACTCCTTCGTTGTCCCTTTCTCCCCGGTCATAGTCGGGTCTTCGCAATAGAGCATCTGCGCGTCCGTTGTTAGTCCCTTTGATGTGGTGGATCTCGAAATCGTATTCCATGAGTTCTAGGACTTCTCGGGCTACTCGGCGACTTATCTTCTGCGGTGTCTTCCAGTGTGTAAGGTTGAGGTGGTCGGAGAAGATTTTGATCTTGTGCGGTGAGCCTGCCAGGAACGGTCTCCAGTGTCGTAGTGCCTTGACAATCGCCAGAAGTTCCAGGTCATAGATGTCGTAGTTGCGTTCCACTTCGTTTAGGGTGGCCGAGAAGTAACCGAGGGGGTGTCTTTTCCCGTCTTGCTTCTTCTGTAGGAGCACTGCACCTACTGCGTATCCCGATGCGTCTACTTCGAGTTCAAATTGGTCTGTCAGCATGGGGTGTGCGAGTACCGGTTCGCTTGTGACCAGGCGTTTGAGGGTTTGGAAGGCCGTTTCTTCGTCTTTACCCCACGTCCACTCTGCGTCTTTGCGTGTGAGTTTGTTGAGGGCTCGTGCGTATGTGGCGAAACCGCGAATGAAGAGGCGGTAAAAATTGCAGAAGCCCAAAAAGGAGCGTACGTCTCGTACCTTCGTGGGTGTGGGCCAGTCGCGTATACCAGCAATTTTTACGGGGTCCATGCGAGTCACCCCCTTTTCAAGAATTACCCCCAGGTAATCCATTCGCGGTTGGTGGAAGGTGCATTTGGACGGTTTGAAGTATAGGTCATGGTCCAGTGCTACTTGGAGTACTGCGCAGACGGCGTTGATGTGCGCTTGAAGGCCCGCGCGTTCGAGTGTCGCGATACCGATGTCGTCCATGTAGACGCGGATGATTGTACCCATTGCTGCGAAGATGCGGATTGTGTCACCCAAAATGTCGTTCATCATGTTCTGGAACGTCGCTGGTGAATTCGTGAGTCCGAAGTACATGACAAGTGGTTCAAATAATCCGTATTTCGTTTTGAACGCGGCCTTGTGTTCATCACCTGCTTTGATCCGTACGTTGTTGTATCCCCATCGGATGTCGAGTTTGGTGAATATGTGTCCCTCCCCGAGGTCGTTGATGAGTTCCGACATGAGAGGTAGTGGGTATTGGTTGCGCACCGTGCAGGCATTGATTCGCCGGTAATCTTGTACCAGTCTCAACTTTCCGTCCTTTTTCTTGATGAAGAAGAATGACGAGGCGTAGGGTGACTTTGAGGGTCGGATGTATCCTAGCTTGAGTTGTTCGTCCAGCCATTCGCGCAGTTGTCCGTCTTCGTCCTGTGACATTGGGTAGACTTTGCAGTCGATACTAGGGGGTGTACCCGGTTTGAAGTCAATTGCGTGGTCCCAAGGTCGTGATGGTGGGAATCGGTGGGATGCTTCTTCGCTGAAGATTTTCGCAAAGCGTTGATATGGTTCTGGGAGAGCTTCCACGACGGTGTTTTGATTAGCTGCAATGGCTAGTTCGGTGGCTGTGGTACGTATCTGGCATTCCTCTTCGAGTTCTCGGACGATATCTTCGGCTTGGTCTTGAGTCATTGCACAGGCAATGGTGGTTTGTGTTTCTGTGGGGTTGATCGATCGAAGCACTACTGGAAGGGCCCCTTCGTGAATGGTGGCGTGTGCCCAGCTAATGGTTGGCTCGTAGGTCGCTAGCCAGGGATATCCAAGGACGAGATCTTCGTTTCCTATGTCGGTGACGAGGAACCTCATAGTCTTAGAGACATTATTGGTTTGGACGTTTAGATCGATGAAGTGCGTGATAGACCCAGCTTTGTTTTCCGTGTTGTCTATGTTCCAGATCTTTTTGGGTTTCTCAAGGGTTTGCAGCCCGAGGCCCATGCGTTTTGCGAACGCGGGTCTTATGAAGTTGTCGGTGGCTCCGGAGTCTACGAGCCCTCTTATGTTGGCCATGGAGTAACTGGTGCGAATCGAGACTGGGATTCTGAGCGAACGATAGCGAGTCATGATTACAGAGTTACAATTAACTGCCCTCACCCAGGCCGATGGGTTTAGGCGTCCTGAAAACCCTCTTGGGTCCAGAGATCTTTGAATATGAGGTCTTTCACCTCGTCGCTGGCCCCTTTAAGTGTTTCCATCCACCCCTTGGCCTGCTCTTCTGGTGTAGCTTCCGCGCGACGTACTGTTGTTGGTTCTTGACTGTAGTAGTCGGTGTCCATGCTTCGGCTCGTGCTCGCGCGTGATGGGAGGGGTTGCCTTGGTTTTCTGGGGCGTGTGCATTCTCGTGAGAAGTGGCCAGGGTTGTTACAGTTGTAGCAAATGACTTCCCTCATATCTCGATGCGGTCCGTTTCCTCGATTTTGTCCTGGTCCTCCTCTCGGCTGGAACGGCGGTCTCTGGTAGTTGCCTCGGTTTGGGTCTCCTACTTCCGCGAGGCGTGCGCGGGTCCTGTCTGCCGATGTGTCCATGGCGTTTGGATCGTGACGCGATGGTGGGAACCTGGGTGGCGCCCACTGCGGGGTGTATCCCCGGTTTTGCTGTGGTCGCGGTAGTGGTGCGCTGCGGGGTGTCGTGTTGAGTCCTAGGCGAGCGCGTAAATGGATGTATTGTTTTTGTCGTCTCAGCGCCACCTCCTTCCATTCGTTGAAGGTTTGAGGGTCGTCCAACTCGTATATTTTTGTGAAAAGGGCTCTCGGAAGGCCCGCCGTGAATCGGTCCAACGTTTGGCGGTCGTTGAGGCGATAGTCAGCCTTCCGTGCTAGTTGTTCGAAGTTGGTGACGTACGAATCAATGTCGTCTCCAATCATTTTGAACCCTTTCGCTAGGGTGGCTTGCGCTTGCTCTTGTTCTAGGACGTTCGAGAAGCGGTCGGAAAATCCCGCCGTTAGTGTGTCCCATAGGAATGGGTCGTATCTGTTGCGTCCGTGGTGCAGTTCGTTGTTGAGCCACTGGAGGAATCCGAGCGTCCAATTAGATACTCGTGGTCCTTTGACGAATCCTAGGAACAGTAGGCATCGCCGATAGATGTTGGTCATGATCGGCGCTTCTGAGTTTTGCCCCCAGTAAATGTGCCACTGCGTGAGGAATGACTCGTACTCATCTCGGTTTCCGTCGAATATGCTTGGGGGTTCTCCTACGAGTTTGTCTGCCCCGTGTGGTGCTCCCGGAGCGGGCCCTGCAGCTGGTGGTGGCGGCGGTGGTGGTCCCCCTCCGAAGGGTTCTCCTCCACCTCCGCCTCCGAATTGGGGTTGCCTACCCCCGTGTGGTGGTCCTCTTGGCGGTCCTTGGCCGAAGTTTCCTCCGGGTCTTCTTGGTGGCGCTGGTCCGCCTGCTCCTGGTGGCGGGTCGGGTACGTCCGGTCCTACCGCTCTGAATATGGCGGCGTCATCGGCCGTCATGCGGTGTCCAGTGGTAGGGTTAATGGGGCGTAAGTATGCCTCGGCTTCTTCAGTGATTCTTCGGGCTTCTTCAACAGCTGTGTCGACTTCGGTAATTGTTGCGGTGGCCATTTCTGCAGGGGGGTGTACCTCGATATTTTCTGGTTCGTTTATGTGTAGGGACTCAGCTGTTTGTATTATGTCCCCGACTTCTGATTCTTCGTCGTTCGTCTCCTCGTCGTCTCCGCTGGTTTCTGACGGTGCGGGGGTTCTGGGTTCAGACGTGCTTGGTTCCTCTTCTGGCTGTCCGTCTATGCGTCCCCACTCTGCGCGTGTGGGTAGGTTCCTTGAATCGATGTCACAGTTGTAGTTTCGTCCTGCGGGGCGTACTGCGTCGTAGCAGTTGTTTATGGGGTTCCAAGTGATTTCGACCCAGCACAAGTGATCGAAATTGAACTCAACGGGACGGTATCGGGTTGGGCCCGATGCAAAGTCAACGAAGTACCCGGTCTCTCCTCTGTATTCTCTCCAACGAGCGGTTCCTAGAAACTGTGTTGGTACGTTGCGATCTCCCCTTCGTTCAAGGGAGTAGGTTTGGAAATTTCTCCACTGGTCTCGAGTTGTGAACGCCACGGTGAAAGGGATCTTGGTCTTAATGTAACGCCACCACTGGCGTTAGTCCGACTTGGACTTCGAAAGGGCGTTCACGACTTAGCGAAATATTCTTCCGAGGTCACGTGACCTAATCACGGGATACACGGCGCTTCTCATGCATGTGATCAGAACGTACACTAGGGCAAGTCGTGCCACTAGGTAATCGGATGATCGATAAAGACGACTTGCATGACGAGGCAAGCGAATCACACGTGAAGGGGAGGAGAGGAAAGTGGTGATTTAAAGAAGACCAAGATGGCGTATCTTGGTCTCACTATGCCACTATTTATACATGTATGGGGTTGCTTTAAAGCTCCCCTTGAATCCGTTCGACGAACAGCGTAAGTAGCTCGAACCCTACTACAGCTATCCTAGTGTTGACTCATGCCCTAGTGGCATGTGATTGTGCTACGCGCTGACTGATCTCCCTGTCCATGACTCATTACTACTTACTAACGTGGTCATATCCGTATAGTAAGTGTCCGTTCCCGCAACTGCGACACTTAGCATAGTCCAGACGGAACGTCATGGCACGCTTAAAGTCCTGGTAGACGTTAGCGGCACTAATGCCCCCATACTGGGACTTGAGATGTCCCCAAACATCACCAGCAGTCGCAAATTTTTCAACCTGGCGTTGAATAGCCGGTGAAAGGCGCAGCACGATCGAGCCTAGGGCACGGTCGTCATCAGTAGCCCACGCATTGTACGCTTCAACCTCCGTAGGGGTAGGAGCGTCTTTGTCCTTGAAAGCAGGAAGGATCCGTCTTCCGCTTATAATATCCCATAGTGCAGAAGACTTTAAGAAAGCCTCCATTTGCTTAGCCCAAATTTGGTAGTTGTTACCGTCAAGAACGGGGACAAGAGTGGTGAGAGTCGACATTTGTAAAAGGTTTCTGAATAGAGAGTAGTCAGCACCGTATGCGACTAATAACAGAAAAATAAACCGGCATAGTCTCCCCTTATAAGGAGACTAATGTCTGCCATTAAAGGCGACATACTGTCATAGTCTCCCCATAGTGGAGGAGACTAATGTCTGCCAATGAAGGCGACAACCCCACTGCAGGTACTAAAGGTAACCCGCCGTCATTGCAGCCAATGAAGGCGCAAAGTGACTTATGGCAGGGCCCATAACCTGTTGCGCAGCAATGCACGCAGTGTACAGGTAGACCCTTACCTGAATAGAGAGCTTAGACGAGGCTTAGAGTGAAGCAGAGGAAGCTCAGAGTGGGGTGGAGAGAGATGTGTATAGGTACTCGCTCCTATAGTAGGATTTATATACTCTATGGTCCACCCATGTCCGTTTGGGGAAAAGTGATGAGTAGAGGCGTCCACAATATCGCGTTTTCAGTGTCGCCTAATGTCTAATCACTGGTGGACTCGGAATAATCCCTTAAGGGGATTCTGTATGTATACCGTATGACTAAATACTCCGAATTACGTGTATAGCATAACTAATCGTACTGTCATTCCTACGTAATGAGCCTTATAGTAGGTATTACGGCTCAACATTAAGCAAGCAGCCCTCGCGTGGTGGTGAACGCTGGACAAATCCATGGGTGACATTGGCTGTAAACACCTCCTCTCAGACTCTGGACTGTTTGTGCACACGTCCAAAGGCTCTACAGTAGTGGTCATAGTGTATGTAGACAACGCACTCTTCATGGGCAGCAACAAGACACTTGTGAACACACTGAAAGATGCCTTTATGCGCAAATGGGAGTGTCGTGACCTCGGTGAAGCGAAGGAGTTCTTGTGCATGCGCATACATAAGAAGGATGGCAACATCTGCATCGATCAGACTGTCTACCTCAATAAAGTGCTGCAATGCTTTGGAATGACGAACGCTAAGCACGCAGCAACACTGCTGCCTGAGGGATATCACCCCCTACCAAACACAGACACTGTGGACACTACACTGTGCACCCAATACCAGCAGATCATTGGTTCGCTCATGTATATCATGCTGGGCACACACCCAGACATTGCATTTGCTGTAACTAAGATGGCGCAGCACGCTGCGAGCCCCTCACAAGACCACTTGAATTGTGCACTGCACATATGCCGCTATCTTGCAGGCACTGCAGACTACGCACTGGTGTACAGTGGCCACTCAAATAAGGGTTTATTCGCTTGCGCAGATTCTGACTGGGCATCAAACCCTGTGGATCGCAGGTCCACTACCGGATATATGGTAAAACTAGCGGATGGAATATTCAGCTGGAATTCCAGAGCCCAGCGCACAGTCACTCTGTCCTTGACAGAAGCGGAATACATGTCCCTGTCAGACACAAGCCGTCAGCTTGTGTGGATTAAAGCGCTCCTTAGTGAGCTTGACATTAACATGGGACCGATTCCACTGTGTGGCGATAATCAGGGCTCTATATTCATGGTGTCAAACCCTGTACAAGAGCGCAGGATCAAACACATAGACATACGCTATCATTACATTCGGGAAGTGGTTCAGCAACGCCGAGTGGAGTTATTCTTCATAAATGGCACTGATAATCCTGCAGACATGTTCACTAAGAATTTGGGTCGCATCAAGTTCACACAGTTTCGGGGCACTCTTGGACTCGAAATATATTCGTCTAAAAACACTCTGAACACCTCTACCGGTGTGCAAAGCGAGGGGGAGTGTTGAGTGAGAGCGAGCGAGTGTGTGCACTGCGAGCCGAGTAATCGGCGAGCGCCACAACGCTGAGCCACAGGCTCGGCCACAGCAGTGAGCTGTGGCCTCGCTAGTACGAATCAGAGCGCGGACAGTGTCTGCACTCAGTTGAGTGGCCTTAGGCCTTTAGATATGATAGATAGCTATTTATATAGTGTTCTGAAGTGTATATAAGACACCAAGGACACATCCAATAAACACAGTTCATTCAGAACAACTAAGTAGTCGTAAAGTACAGGCCTCACAGGTAAGCTAAAGTAGTACGCAATATTGTTATGTTTCGGATTGATCGGCGCCTCGGACCGGGAAGTGGACACTGACGCGTCGGCTATGACACCACCGTCAGCAGTATATCGTCATGGACTTGTGTGATCAGTCAGCCAGGTGAGCTCCAGCACATGTGATTGTACGATAGCGGATCGGATCTTGTAATGACTCGACGTGACTCATACTAGGATAGCTGTACTAGGGTTCACGGTACTTACGCTATTGGCTAGTAGTATTCAAGCGGCGCTTCAAAGCCCGCGCGTATCTGTATAAGTAGAGTAGTGCAAGGACCAAGAGCGGCATCTTGGTCTTCTTCCAATACCACCATCATCTACTCGTCTTTACTAAGAGGCTCCCCCCTCTTAAGTGAGTTGTCCGGCATATCCCCTCAGACCAGGGATCCCCGTGACTCATCTTCGCCTGTCCCTTCGCGGATCAGTGGACTTCCCTGCAGATGTCGCAGCTTACCAAGTACATCTCTATCGTAACGATCGCGTGGCCTCTCCGTACCACTCTTTCTTCATCATCGATAGCACGTCTTGGGCCAACGCCAAGTATATCGACAAGATCCCTCAAGGCGTCATTCAGCTAGAGGACCTTCACGCTTACTTTGGGAGAGACGAAAGCCTTCAACCTCATCCCGCCTTCTACCCTCAGACTTTCGCTAACCGCAACTTTCGACTCTCAAGGATCGCCACACGCCAAGAGGCCTAAGTCAGGCAGACGTCCGTGGTAGACATTACAAATATACCATTGCTCCCCATGCCTGCTCCACAGAACTTGAGTGTCCCACGATATACACTAGCATAGTTAGCTGGTCTAGGGCAGAGCGACTCGGAGGAACAAGCGGCGGTGCCTTGGGAGCATCCCCATGAGCAAGATGTGCCAGTGTTCATTCCTCTTCACCTGTTCGCCCATGGCGCAGCCCACCGATCTGAAAAACCAGACTTACTTTCTTTTCACCCACCTGCCATGCCCTGTTATATAAAAGGCGCTCGGCGATGAGGTCCATTGACGCTCGTCCAGTCGCTCCGGCCACGCGTGGTGACTTCACCTTGGCTACAAGGACTCTCATTTTCGATCGAGAAGCGCTTCGCACTTTCGCCCAATCTCTACGCATTTTCCTATCTTGTACCGCCTGGATATCTACCCCTTGTTGCGCAGCAATACACGCAGCTAACAGGAATGGAGTTCTCACCTTTGAGTAGGCTGAGAGACTGTAGAGTGGAGAGGGTGCACAAGTGAAGAAGAGAGTGAATTGCCTATTCGCCTCCCTCCCCATGGGAGGGTTTTTATACTCTATGGTCCTACCCTGTCCATATGCATAAAAGTGATGAGTACAGGCGTCCACAATATCGCGTTTTTACACACGCCTGATGTAAACTACCACTTCGAGATAGCCATAGGGCTTCTCTCACTCAGAGGGCGTATTGCGCCTGCTATAGTACGTATCCCAACTACCGTAATAGGAAAACATACTACCGTAATGTCGTAACTGCTATAGATAAGGTCCTTACATACTTATCTCGTTCCAACACCCCTCACCGCTGAGTAATATAGCCTAATACCGACCGCATCTCGGCGTCCGAGTCGTCACCCTTCCGTGCTGCGCGCTGCGCGCCGCGTGCCTCCCCTCACGGTCAGCCCAGCGCGGCACGGAACTTCCCATCGTAACGGTGGAGCAGCGACTCGCAAAGACAGGCTAAAGCGCGTCACTGCATACATAGCGATAGAGTAAACGTTCATGTCGAGCAAGTCGACCGACCCTCTACCTATCTAGTACTTAAGCCACCTACTCCTCACGACGACGTGCCCAGGTATTCTTCGGAAGCTGCGTGGACAAACCCAACTCACCGCACACCACACCAAGGAGTACAATGTACGCAAATTTTCCACCAAGTATGTTATGCGTCAGGGAGAACGCAAATAGCCAGTCCGCGGCGGCTGGTCCGACAGCGCTCACAACAGAGTTCGCCACGTGCGAAAGACCATTCACGGTGCCAAGTGACCGCCTGTTGGGAGCGGCAGATGAAACGTACATGTTCATTGCACCTGAGTGACCCCACGTACGTCGTAAGTATCTGCGTGTGAGCTAAAGCGTAGGTGGTTTGAAAACCTCACCGTATCCCATATCGAAAATGCACAACGATGAGACCTGCAAGATTATGAGCAGCCATACGACGAAGTTTGGGCCACCACCGGCCACGGCCAAGTTTTCGAAGGGGAAAAGAGCATAGATGACGGCGCACGAAGCGATGCTGAATACGAAGACACGCCGCAGGCCAAAACGGCTGACGAAGTACGAAAAGAAGACTAATTGAAAGAAGCCGCCCATGCCCCCGTACACAGACAACCACAGGCCAATGGATGCCGGATTCAGGTCGAGTCCACCATACTCGACCGGTGTCGACCACACAAGCGGAATGTACGACCCCGCTACAGAGTAAAGCAGCGCGAGCATCGCGTAATTGGCAGTAGTAACGACAACTGGCTTCGTGAGCACAGAGCGCAGCGGCAGTGGCTTATTCGATTCGTTTGATGTCATAGCAAGATCTGGACTATCGCAGGCATCTCCCTGAGGAACAGAAGAGTTGGGTCTTGCAAGCTGGAGCTCCTCTGAGGGCCTCGAGTTCAACGTCTGCGCGGCGTCATTACACAGCCCTCTTTAAAGAGCAGGAAAAGAACAAACCTCTTCCAAATACAATCTCGTAATGACGAGTGAAAGACATGCAAATGCTGCAGCTACGAGACATGGCAAGAAGTATGGGTAGTCTGCCCAGAAAGGGTGGGAGAATATATGTGGCCAGCGATCTTGCGGCCGTGACAAGATACCACCGATCAAGGGACTAAAGGAATCTGGCAAGTCAGCTCCAAATTGAGAGAAAGCAGGACAAAGCGACGAACCCAATCACGTAACCGAGTGACCATGCCACCGGTGGCATTGAGAACCCTCGGGCAGCATTCGTCTCGTCCGTGAGTTCCGCTGTCATACTTTTCACGACGCCGATGTGTCCCATCACAGCGCCGTGCAAGCACCGGCTGTGATCCTCAGGTCAGTCGGTGTACATCTCTCCCGAGGATATGCATAATGAAGTACCTTAGGGCAAGCGCCCAAAAAGAACGGGACAAACCAAACAGGAGAATCGAAAGAGTTGTGCCCACGAGGCATGACAAAAGAACAGGCTTGCGTCCGACGTGGTCGGACAGACGATTCCACTGGAATGAAGTGGCAGCCTCAGCTGCATAACGAAGAGACACCTATCACGAAGTTTGGTCCATAACCACTTTTCTAGAGAAAGGAAGACGCACTATTATCCCCGTGTAGTACCCGACTTTCCGCGCGTCACCACCGACATCCGGGAGCTCTCTCACGAGCTGAAAATTGTGTTCAGCGCTGAGAGGCAGGGCTAAAAGTGCACTGAACCTGGTTGAGGTAAGGACTTATGGAGTTGGAGATGATGGACTCGGCGAGCCAAGCTGTGAGGAGGATGGAGATCTGGACTATTGGCAGCGGCGTACGACTCGGTTTCGAGTCGGGTGGAACTTCTTGGTCTGGGAGGAAAGGTGTCTCCTCATCAGGTACATGGTCATCATCAAACCTCCTGAGAGACATGGGTTTCGGTATCCAATCGTTATAGCTGCTGGGACCACTCCGAGTCCGCCACTAATGGAAGTGAGTGAAGATCGGGTTTTCTGAGTACCTGTTTTGGTGACTCTCACTTGCACCGCTGTCGCCGATCTGCACCAGCGTCGGACAATCTCGGGCCGGCTGGACCGACTGACCGGCGTCATAACTCTTGCCTATCATAGGCATCCCGGCGCCTGATTGCCTCTTTAAGCCGAGTTCTTCATCGACCGTGACAGCGAGTGGACAGCCGACATCATCCCCTCTTCACTCGTATCCTGCGTGATGTCGGTCAAACAGATATATTCAGTCTGTCTCCTAAAGCTCTCAAAAGTCTTCCGATGGCGAGTACTGTACCTCCGCCTCGAGCTGTACTACTTCGCACACGCTGCGTGACACGCATGCTCCGGCGGCACTCGATTTTTGTTCTTTGACGACTCCGCGAATTCGGGAGGACCTAGACTTCGCTTTATAAAACTTGCTGAATCACGACTTTGTTCAGCGTGGAGCCCACGTGCGTCGAGAAGGACGAGTAAGTTAAACCAAGATAACATCCAGACAGCAACAAAGGATGAATGTAAAAGAAGTATATATCTGTTCTCTGTTCTACATGAATTTGTCTAAGATCGTTACAAGGTCAGTTCCAACCGTATTTAACTTGCCCCTCCCTGTCATAAATTTCGTTCGTTATGTTTCCACATGCCCCTCGGAAGCTGCACAGCAACACCCAGCCCAACCCACACAAGGGCGAGCAGCACCACATACACAAGGTTTCCGCCAAAGATGCTGTTCTCCAGTGAGAATGCGAACAGCGACGTGGCAGCAGCAGGTCCAATCGCGCGCTGAATCGAGACCATCATTTGCGCGGCCCCATTCGTAGCGCCGAGAGACCGCTTGTTGGGTGCAGCAGAGGATATGTACATAAATATCACGCCTGATCGACCCGTACCATCTCAGCGACCACCCACAGTTTAAGCTTCTAGGCAACTTACCGAGTCCCATGTTAGCGAAAGTTGCTACCGAGAGCTGCAGTGTCATGAGCAGCCTTGCTGCCCGGTTCGGGTTGAGACTGGACTGATGTAACGCCAGGCTCTCGAGAGGGAATATGATGTACAGTGGGAAAAAAAGGACGATGCAGGCGATAAAGATGCCCCGCGGGCCAAAGCGCCCGACGAAGCGCGGGAGGGCGAGGAATTGAAAGATGCCGTTCAAAACCCCATACCCTGATGTCCACAAACCGATAGATGCCGGACTCATCCCGAGCCCGCCAAACTCGACCGACGTCGACCAGACAAGCGGGATAAGAGATCGAGCAATGATATCGAGCAGTGAAATCATGCAGTAATTCGCAATCGATACCACCACTGGTCTCGTTAGCAGAGCGCGTAATGGTAGCAACCTCTCTTGGTCCTTCACAGGTCCATCCAATATTTCACCCTCTCCCACTTGGGGAGGGTCCGAGTTGACCTGGTCGCTACTCACAGTCTAGGTGAGCGTGTCAGCAGAGCATTCCCTGAAAAAGAAGAGAGCCAACCTCTTTCAAGAAAATAGCAGCCAGAATAGATAATAGAAGGGCATACGCAGCGGTGGCGAGACATGGCAGGAAGTATGGGTATTCGCCCCAGAAAGGATGCGAGAA
Source organism: Lactarius akahatsu (assembly GCA_021524915.1). Classification (NCBI taxonomy): domain Eukaryota; kingdom Fungi; phylum Basidiomycota; class Agaricomycetes; order Russulales; family Russulaceae; genus Lactarius; species Lactarius akahatsu. Next base: position 46,454 of record JAKELL010000065.1, on the reverse strand, counting down.
GACATTTGGCCAACGATCTTGTGGCCGCGATAGCACACCTCCAATGAAAGGCCTAGGGGTCCGAATATATCAGCCAAAGAACAAAGGAAAGAAGCGATGTGCCAAACCCTACGGTGCTACCGACAGCCCAAGTTACTGGTATTAATGAAAAGCCTCGTGCCATGTTCGTTTCATCGGTGAGCTCCGCCATCATGCTCTTCATCACACCGATGTTCCCATTGAGCATACCATGCAAACAACGGCTATGCCAACCCAGTTAGATGAACGACTCCCCGAATCCGAGCCGAACACACACCTGAGGACAAGTGCCGAGAAAGAGCGGGAAAGGCCAAACAGGATGCTGGAGACGATGGTACCGAGAAGGCCACATAGAAGTACGGGCTTGCGGCCTACTTTGTCAGAAAGGCGACTCCATTGGAGCACAGTAACTGCCTCAGCAGCAAAATACAAAGACACCTACGAATGCCGTCAGCGCGCCACGGACAAATGGAGAAGAGAGACATACTATGAATCCTGCGTAGTACCCGACCTTTCTCTCGTCACCACCAACGACTGGGAGCTCACTGACGAGCTGAGGTAGACGTCCCTAAGAACCTAAGTAATGTGAATTGAAGGTGCGTACCTGGTTTATGTAGGGATTAATCGAGAGATACGTGATGGGCTCAGCGATCTGGCACAAGAGCAGGACGACGATCTGGGTAATCGGAAGAGGTGTTTCCGTTCGTGGTGTACCTCCATCGCACAGAAGAAGCGTTTCTTCCTCGAGTTCAGGGGTACCTTGGAACTTCTTAGGGAGCATTGAAGTGCGGGTTCCAAGGTGGATTCCAACTTGAATGAGATCCTGCACCAGTATGATGAAAATTTATAGGTGATAACGAAATCGAAGCCGGCGATGTGCACGTAAGCCCGGATGTCTTCTGCTTAGTCTTCTGCATCCTGAAATAAGATAGGAACAAAATCTTCAGAGGCCGGTAAATTCAGCTGGCTATGAGTATGTAAAGTTTGGAGTGAAGACGCCTCGTCGGGCTCCAGAAATCATTAGTGATTTTTTGCACTAGCCGTAATCGGCATTTATAATCAATTAATTTATGATCACGATTTCGTGTCAGTTGCGGGAATATTTAGGAGTTGTCAGGAGACAGTTGTAATTTGATAATAACGTCGGTCGGTTACAACCGGGACCAATTTCCCATTTTTGCGATATTTTTAGTGTCACCGAAAATCCGAGACGTGAAACTGCGCTCTCCTCTGGTGCATTGTTGTCGCGATAGCATGTAGCCTTTTCCGAATCACCGTATATATCTATGGGGTTCGTGTCGCCGTCTTCCGAGTCGTCATTCCTGACTACCGATGAGTGACCAGTGCCGGCCCAGCGGGGTCGAGCGGACAACAGCGCGACCACTTGTTCGCAGAATTTCGGCGTGAGGTATGAGGTACCGACCATTGAAGGTGAGAGAAGTGAGATGTCGAAAGGTTCTCACCACTTGAATATGACCTTGCTGCAGCACAGATGGTGATGTGATTCATTCTAGGTTGAATCTTCGCCGACTTAATACTGTAAACTGAACCACCAGTTAGTACTAGTAGGATAGCACGCCCCGTTTAACCCTGGGGTGAGAACGTGCCACAATCTTGATCCCAAATTCAGAGGTGTGCATTATTATCCTCATCCAGACTCCGGCCTAGCGAAGGCTACACGCAATCCACACTTACTTGTAAAAGAGACCAGCTCCGATAATCAAGCGCTTTCCAACAAAAAGTAGATTCAGTCTTGAGGAGCCGGGACGGAATCCGAATAGAGAATTTACTTACGATGATCATCTAAGAGTCGAGTTGGATCATAAGGCTGACCCTACCCCACGTGTCTCGGAAGGAAAGGACGGGGGGATAAGCAAACGTTGAGTGTGCAAGTTCGGAGTAGGATCGTGGCCAAACAAGAGCGGAGAATGGACGAGATGGTGATTGAATAATGTGAATATGGTTGTCCTTTATACTATATAAGTTCGTTTAAGATCAAGGTCAGTGCGCATCGAATTCGACCCGCCCATTTTCATAAATTTATTGTCTCCACATGTTCTTCGGAAGCTGAACAGCGGCGCCCAGCCCGACCCAAACAATGGTGAGCATCACGACATACGCAAAGTTTCCGCCCAAAATGTTCTTTTCCAGTGAGAACGCGAACAGCGACGCGGCAGCAGCAGGTCCTATCGTGCGCTGAATCGAGACCATCGTCTGCGCGAGTCCATTCGTAGCGCCGAGAGACCGCTTGTTGGGTGCGGCAGAGGCTATGTACATAAATATCACGCCTAATTAATCCGCACTTCAGTGACCACCCACAATGTAAGGCCCTGAACGACTCACTGAATCCCATGTCAGCGAAAGACATTGCCGAGATCTGCAGTGTGACGAGTAGTCCTGCTGCAAAGTTCAGGCCGCGACTTGAATGACGTAACGTAAGGTTCTCGAAGGGAAGCATAATGTACACCGGGAAAAAAGGATGATGCAGGCGATAAAGACGCCTCGCGGGCCGAAGCGCTCGACGAGGCGCGGGAAGGCAACGAATTGAATGACGCAGGTCATAGACCCGTATCCTGCCATCCACAAACCAATAGAAGCGGGACTCATGCTGAGCCCGCCGGACTCAACCGACGTCGACCAGACAAGCGGGATAAGAGCTCCAGTTGTCATATCGAGGAGTGAAATCATGCAGTAATTCGCAACCGATACCACGACTGGTCTCGTTAGCAAGGCGCGCAACGGTAACGGCTCCTCCGTATCCTTCGCATATTCATCCAATAATTCTCCCTCTCCCACTCGGGGAACGTTCGAGTTGACCTCGGTGTTGGGCTTCATGATGGTGTCTCTATTCACAGTCTAGGCAAACATGTCAGCACGGCACTCCTTTGCGAGTTGAGAAGCCAACCTCCTCCAAGTAAATCACGGCCAGAGTAAATGATAGGAGAGCATACGTAGCGGTAGCGAGACATGGCAGGAAGTATGGGTACTGGCCCCAGAAAGGATGTGAGAAGACATTTGGCCAACGATCTTGTGGCCGCGATAGCACACCACCGATGAAGGGCCTACATGTCCGGGTATTAGCGAAAGAACAAAGGAGAGATGCAATACACCAAACCCTATGGTGCAGCCGACAGCCCAAGTCACGGATAATAGTAAAAAGCCTTGTGCCATGTTGGTTTCATCAGTGAGCTCTGCCATCATACTCTTCATGATACCAACGTTCCCATTAAGCATACCGTTCAAACAACGGCTAGGTTTATTCAGTTAGGGTGAACTACTCAACAGATTCGAGCTGAACAGACCTGAAGACAAGCGCCGAGAAAGAGCGGGAAAGGCCGAAAAGGATGCTTGAGATAATAGTACCTAGGAGGCCGAATAGGAGCACGGGCTTGCGGCCTACTTTATCAGAAAGACGGCTCCATTGAAGCACAGTAACTGCCTCAGTAGCAAAAAACAAGGACACCTATGAATACCGTCGGCGGACTCGGATGAGAAGAGAAGAGATGAGACATACTATGATCCCTGCGTAGTATCCGACCTTTCTTTCGTCACCACCAACGATTGGGAGCTTACTGACAAGCTGAGGTGGACCGATAATCAATAACCTGTGTAATGGAAATTGATGAACATACCTGATTTATGTAGGGTTTAATCGACTGGGACGTGATGGGCTCACAGAGCTCTAACAGGAACAAGACGACCATTTGGGTAATAGGAAGGGGTGTTTTCGTTCGCGGTACATTTTCATCGCGCAGAAGAGGCGTTTCTTCCTGAGGTTTAGGAGTATCTTGGAACGTCATCGTCGCGTAGGTTCCAATGAAACCCTGCCGCGCTGGTAAGACAAAATCTTATACAGGATAGTGGTGAAATGGAAGCCGCCAACGCGGTGATGAGTCCGGAGGCGTATTCGCCCAAAGACTCGGAAGAAAAGACTTAGGTACCCTCCGACATTACAGGCTTGTCCCCACATGACGTCGAGCAACGTCGAGTGCCGTTTTTGGGAAGGCATCAGAAGTGCCACTACCCTGTTTTGGCAAGATTCGCCTAGGCAGAACGCGCCACAGGACTTCTCATCCTACAGTACTAATTTAATGTCAGCATAGATAGTCGATAAAACTCGATTGATCCAGTGATTACCCCAAGATGGAAGTATTAGTACCCACAAACTGATCACTGGCACTTGCAGAGAAGTGGGTTTTCTCCTTCAGGTGTTTTCCTCAGTCCGAGTCCCGCAACTCGTTGTCGTGCACATAGCCTTGCTCTTGTTCCGTTCTTCTGTACTTTGCGCCTTGCTTTGCGCAATCATGCACTACCCGAAGGTAATTCTCGTCATTACTTTCCAGGAAAATTGCAGCCAAGGCACCCCTGATCTCGCTCTATCGCAAACCTTGGCTGCAAGTGGCGTACTGCAAGTTTCCCTGCTGGGTTTTCTGATGATGGCCGGGTCGGATGATGGTAAACCGAATCAAGTCCGAATTAGGTTGCCGGACCGGCACACGATGGTCCGGGACTCCGGGTACATAAGCCAGGATTTTTTTTGGACACTCTTTATGAAATAACCCTATGTCTAAAAAGAGGTTTTCGCGCCAAGTTACAGTTTTATATCAATATTCAAGTCAATATTGATTCAATATAACCTCTTCAAGTTACCATCGAGTGTGGTTTGGTACACACACGCTGCGTGTGTAGCGTCACTAGCGTGTACTATCCCAAGCACTATCGTCTACGTCTACGTCGCGGAGTATTACTGTTGAAATCGCTTGGCTGACTGGGGCACAGCGAACAATTCCGCCTTTTCGGCTTCGCACACGTACGGCTCCGACACTCGAAATTTGTTCCTTAACGACTCCGCGAATTGAGGAGGACCTAGAACCCCTTTATAATTTTTGCTGAATCACGACTGCGGACGCATCTTAATCTGGGCTTCAGCGTGGAGCCCTTGGTGGAGCCCACTTTCGAGGACGAGCGAGTTGAAGTAAGACTGCCAACACCCGGACAATACAAAGGATGAATGTAAGAAAATTATGGCTTTCCTCTGTACAATATGAATTAAGATCGTACAAGGTCAGTTTGGACCGTATTCGACTTGCTCCTGGTCATAAATTTACTGTTCGTTATGTTTCCACACGCCCCTCGGAAGCTGCACAGCGACGCCCAGCCCAACCAACACAAGGGCGAGCAGCACCACATATACAAGATTTCCGCCCAAGATGCTGTTCTCCAGTGAGTACGCGAACAGCGTCGTGGCAGCAGCAGGTCCAATCGCGCGCTGAATCGAGACCATCGTTTGCGCGGCTCCATTCGTAGCGCCGAGAGACCGCTTGTTGGGTGCAGCAGAGGATATGTACATAAATATCACGCCTGGTCGATCCGCATCACATCAGTGGCCGCGCACAATGCAGGCTTCTGAGCAACTTACCGAATCCCATGTTAGCGAGAGTTTCTGCCGATAGCTGCAATATCATGAGCAGCCCTACTGCCGGGTTCAGGTCGCGACTTAAGTGACGTAACGCCAGGCTCTCGAGGGGGAACAGAATGTACACTGGGAAAAAAAGTACGATGCAGGTGATAAAGACGTGCCATGGGCCGAAGCGCCCGACGACGCGCGGGAAGGCGACGAATTGAAAGACGCCGTTCATGATCCCATATCCTGATTTCCACAAACCGATAGATGCCGGACTCATCCCGAGCCCGCCGAACTCGACCGACGTCGACCAGACGAGCGGGACAAGAGCTATAGCAATAATATCGAGCAGTGAAATCATGCAGTAGCTTGCAATCGATACCACGACTGGTCTCGTTAGCAAGGCGCGCAAGGGCAGCGACCTCTCTTCGTCCTTCACAGGTCCGTCCAATATTTCATCCTCTCCCACTCGGGAAAAGTCTGAGTTGATCACGGTACTGGGCTTCATGATGGGACCACGATTCACAGTCTATGCGAGCGCGTCAGCAGAGCACTTTCTGAAAGAGCAGTGTCAACCTCTTTCAAGAAAATCGCAGCCAGAGTAAATGATAGAAGTGAATATGCGGCGGTGGTGAGACATGGCAAAAAGTACGGGTATTCGCCCCAGAAAGGATGCGAGAAGACATTTGGCCAACGATCCTGTGGGCGCGATAGGACACCACCAATGAAGGGCCTAGGGGTCCCGGATATTAACCAAAGAACAGGGAAAAGAAGTGACATTCCAAACCCCATGGTGCCACCGATAGCCCAAGTTACTGATATTAATGAAAAGGCTTGTGCCATGTTCGTTTCGTCAGTGAGCTCTGTCATCATGCTCTTCATGACACCAATGTTTCCATTAAGCATGCCATGCAAACAACGGCTACGCTAACCCAGTTAGAGTGAACGACGCCCCGGATCCAAGCCGAACACACCTGAGGACAAGTGCCGAGAACGAACGGGAAAGGCCAAAAAGGATACTGGAGACGACGGTACCTAGAAGGCCACATAGAAGTACGGGCTTGCGGCCTACTTTGTCAGAAAGGCGACTCCATTGGAGCACAGTAACTGCCTCAGCAGCAAAATACAAGGACACCTACGAATGCCGTCAGCGCGCCACGGAAGAATGGAGAAGAGAGGAGACATACTATGAACCCTGCGTAGTACCCGACCTTTCTTTCGTCACCACCAATGATTGGGAGCTCACTGACGAGCTGAAGTAGATGTTCCTAAGAACCTAAATAATGTGAATTGAAGGGCGTACCTGGTTTACGTAGGGGTTAATCGAGAGAGACGTGATGGGCTCAGCGAGCTGTAACAAGAGCAGGATGACAATTTGGGTAATAGGAAGAGGTGTCTTTGTTCGTGGTGTATTTCTATCGCGCAGAAGAGGCGTTTCTTCCTGAGGTCCAGGAGTACGTTGGGACCTCATGGGCCCGGGGGGCATTGGAGTGCGGGCTTCGATGAGACCCTGTGCCAGTATGGTAGCGAGGAAAATTTATAGACGACAGCCATGAGATGCACTCCAAAGGGGTGGTGAATCCGGAGGCATATTCCGAGTCGCTCCAGGAAGAATTACCCCCGGCATGGCACATTGACATGTGACGTCGAGTGCCATACTACTATACTAGTGTTAGCGTACGATGGTTGATCAATACTCGACGGGTTCCATACTTCCATGATTGCTGCTACGCGAGTTAGTCGACTTTGACATGCTGCCATCAACATTCATAGATACGCACTCGTCCTTCTATGAAATGTCCATGGCCAGTTTTTGTCTTAACCACATGGGCCGGAATATATGTTGAAAGAAAAAAAAGCACAAACAAGTAAGACTCCTTGCGTTGACCGTTGACCTGTGGTCGTCCCTCACTAACTTAGGCCTCACTTTTGGTCTTCCACTGTTTTGGTCACTTTCGTGGGACATTGGACACGTGACCCTGTTTTAAGCGCCAAAACCTCACCAACCTCGCCGGTATTTGACTGGGAGATCAGACAATGGACATGCATGAAAGAGCAGTGTGCTTGTCCTCTTTACAATATGAGCATGTCTAAGACCGTACAAGATCAGTGCGCGATGAATTCGACAAGCCCTTTTTCGTAAATTTATTGTGTCCAAGTGACCCTCGGAAGCTGCACAGCGATTCCCAGCCCAACTAACACAACGGCGGGAAGCACTACGAACGTAAAGTTCCCCCCCAGGATGTTGTTATCCAGTGAGAATGCAAACAGTGACGCAGCAGCAGCAGGTCCGATCGTGCGCTGAATTGAGACCATCGTCTGCGCGAGTCCATTCGTAGCGCCGAGAGACCGCTTGTTAGGGGCGGCGGAAGATATGTACATAAATATCGTGCCTCATCAATCCGCACCACTTCAGTGACCGTCGAAAGAGTGACGTGCTGGGTGACTTACTGAATCCCATGTCAGAGAAACCTATCGCCGAGAGCTGCAGTATCATGAGCAGCCCTGTGACCATGTTAGCACCGCGAAAGGAATCATGTAGCGCCAGGTTCTCGAAGGGGAACATGATGTAGACCGGGATAAAACATAATGTGCTGGCGATAAAGACGCGCCGCGGGCCGAGGCGCTCGACGATATGCGGGAAGGCGACAAATTGAAAGATGCCGTTCGTGAATCCATATCCTGTCATCCATAAACCAATGGATGCAGGACTCATACCGAGCCCGCCGAACTCAACCGATGTTGACCAGACGAGTGGGATAAGAGTTACGGCGATTATCTCGAGCAGCGAAATCATGCAGTAGTTCGCAATCGATACCACAACTGGTCTCGTTAGCAGAGCGCGCAGTGGTAGTGGCTTCCCCGTATCTTTCACATCCAGCATTTCTCCCTCCCCCACTCGGGGAAGGTCCGAGTTGACCTCGGTTCTGGACTTCATGACGGGGTTGCTATTCACGGTCTAGGCGAGCGCGTCAGCAGAGAGATCCCAAAGAGCAGAGTGCCAACCTCTTTCAAGAAAATCGCAGCCAGAGTAAATGATAAGAGTGCGTACGCGGCGGTGGCGAGACATGGCAGGAAGTATGGGTATTCACCCCAGAAAGGATGGGAAAAGACATTCGGCCAACGATCCTGTGGGCGCGATAGGACACCACCAATGAAGGGTCTAGGAGTCCAAATATTAGCGAAATAATAGAGGAAATAGCGAATATGTCAAACCCTATGGTACTACCAATAGCCCAAGTTACCGGTATTAATGAAAAGCCTCGTGCCATATTCGTTTCGTCAGTGAGCTCCGCCATCATGCTCTTCATGACACCAATGTTCCCATTAAGCATACCATGCAAACAACGACTAGGCTTGCCCAGTTAGAGTGAACGATCTCCCAGGACCCGAGACACACCTTAAGACAAGTGCCGAGAAAGAGCGGGAAAGGCCAAACAGGAGGCTAGAGAGGACGGTACCGAGAAGGCCGCATAAGAGTACGGGCTTGCGGCCTACGTGGTCGGAAAGACGGCTCCATTGAAGTACAGTAACTGCCTCAGCAGCAAAATACAAGGACACCTATGAATACCGTCAGCGCGCCACGGACAAATGGAGAAGAGACGAGACATACAATGAACCCTGCGTAGTATCCGACCTTTCTTTCGTCACCAACAACGACTGGGAGCTCACTGACAAGCTGAGGCGGTTAGTAACGACTTGTGTACTAATGGGAAGTGAAGGGCATACCTGGTTTATGTAGGGATTAATCGAGAGAGACGTGATGGGCTCACAGAGCTGTAACAAGAGCAAGACGGCGATTTGGGTGATAGGAAGAGGTGTTTCTGTTCGCGGTGCCTTTCCATCGTGCAAAAGAGGCGTTTCTTCCTGAGGCTCAGGAGTACCTTGGGACTTCAGGCTCTTGGGAGGCATTGGAGTGCGAGGGGCCAGTACGACGAAAATTTATAGGTGACATTAATCAAATGCAAGCCGGCGCGATGGTGAACCCGAGGGGCGTATTTGCTCATGGAAGGACGCCGCTGGCATGACAGCCTGAGAGCTGTCCCCACACGCGCCATGTTTAGCGAAGATTAGAAGTACAGTCCCACCTCCTTGTTTTGGCAAGACTATGCGTCTTAGTATTGGGCTAGTACGGACGTGTCATCGTCGACATGTAATGACGCATACCCCCAAGACGGAAATATTAGTGCCCGCGGTACTTTTGCCGCGACTTGACATGTACAGTACAACCACTGGCAGAATCGTGCACTGCGGATGAAATAACAAGTAACTTGGTTTCACCAACTACAGTGATGGTGTGGAGACAGTCGGATATGTGAACAACGCGTGAGCGTTGGAGGCCCTGCATATGATCCTCTCTCATTACGATTACCTAATATATCAGCACTTTGACTCGTGTCCGGAATTCCGGGCTGAATCCGACAGGTAAATTAGTCGGTGTTTCACTGTGAGTCTGTGACTATCCTGTAAGTAGGTCCCAGTACTGTATGCCGTGACAGATGTCTTCTCCCAAGTGTTCTCCATCCATGGTGTTGAGATTAGGTGCAGGTCATTTAGGTGAGGACGTGATTGAGGAGTTCTAAAACGTATTGCTCCTATCTCCGTGCTGAACATTGAACGGGCACTTATAGTTGGCACTCAAGTCCATCCCATCCTATACAGTACAGATCCTGAAGTAACCTCAATCATACATATTTAAAGGGGAAGCCATCCACTTAGAGAATAAATGCACTTTCTAGGAAAACAAAATAAAGCGTGGACCGGCAGCAGCGCTCATAGCTTCCATCAAACCACCATACAGTAACCCGACATTTCGGGGAACGTCTCAACGCCTTAATGCGCGAGGCAGTGTACATACTCACCAGTGACTTTTCCCCAACCCCAATCTACGACGGTCACAATCTTCTCAATATGAGATGAGTTTCGCTTCCAATTCAATGGCCCAGAATACATGGTGGGCAGGAGCAGGTAAGTGGAATCCGCTTATAGTCAACTAAGGGGTCAATTAATGTCCAATATATTGACCACTTAGTTGACTTGACTGTTATCGTGAATTGTATTAAGACAATGGAATAATTTGTAGACCTCTCTCTATGTGTCAGACAATTATAAATAAAAATACTTGAACAATTAGATATTTGCCACTTGCTCAAGAGAGCTCTGATTATTTCCAAATGTATTTAAACTTAGTTGTCAGGCACCAGCCAACATAAACAATTAAGTCACCTTGCTTGGCAAGGTCATATGGCAGGTCGATATTTCTCTGGATCGCAAACAAAGACAAACATCTTCCCTTTTTATGTAATCGTCCGTTCTTGCCTTTCCCCTATCCTTCTCCTGTTCATGGAATTGTCATTGCCACAGTTTGGGGTGCCTCCTATGTGTTGCCCAAGGAGAAATCTGTTTGCCTCTGTTCAAATAGGATCACCCTGTTGAGTAGTAACATGCCACCACTGACTGCAGGTTCTGCTCTGTTGTGTTGTTGAACAATGCTTGAACACAATCTGGATTGCAAACAAAGACAAACATCTTCCCCCTTTATGTAATTGTCTGTTCTTGCCTTTCCCCTATCCTTCTCCTGTTTGTGGAATCATCATCACTGCAGTTCGGGGCACCTCCTATGTGTTGCCCAAGGAGAAACACATTTGGACTTCGACCCAAACCTTTTCACTGTTCATCCCAATCAGCAACTCCAGCTAGAAGACAACTGGCTTGCAGCTTTAGAGAGAGTGACCATTGAGGACTACAAAAGCAGAGAATTTGGCCACTTCACATGACTTCCGATGTATGATTCACTTGCTGAACTGTCAGTGTTTTCCTTGCACACTTTCCACATCACACCGACCATACACAGATGGCCCAGACATCACACCATGACATGACAGCGCAATGACAGAACACCTAACAGAGGGAAAAGACAGGAAAAAAAAGAACATGTCGCTTGTGCATGGTCTTGAAGCTACTTAACAGTAAAATACTTGTACATTTGTCAAACAAATTTGATCCCTCTAACAACCAAATACGCGAATCACTGGCAATAATACAACCAACAAACATCGACTCACTTAATGACAGCACCAAAAAAAGGGGACACAAAGATAATCCACTTACAAATCCACACCCACAACACAGCCAAAACCAGAGCAAGCAAGGTCCCAGTCGACGAAGTCGACACCTAGTGTAAATATGCTCGAAAATAATTAGAGCTCTCTTAAGCAATAGACTAATATCTAATTGTTTGAGTATTTTTATTTATAATTTTCTGACACATAAAGAGAGGTTTATAAATTATTCCATTATCTTAATATAATTTGCAATGACAATCAAGTCAACTTAGTGGTCCATATATTGGACATTAGTCGCTCCCTTATTCACCCTCCACTTATCCACTCCTGCCTGCCGTGATAGCCAGGCTACTCCACCAACCAACTCATACAAGGTCGTCTTTGAAGCTGCTGTGAAAGAATACAAGGAAAAGACCAAACAAAGTCTTGAGGGTCACACTCTCCTCACATCAGTAAGTTGTCGATTTAATTTTGGGGTTTTTGGGGTTTTTTTGGGGTTTTCCAGTTTTAGGAAACCCAGGAAACCCAGAAACCTGGAAACTGATCTAAATAATATAATTTGGACCAAAATTTGTAAAAATACGGGTAAAAGCGCCACTAGAACTGGCAGTCAGTTAAAAATTTGTGTGCATGGTGATCAACGAAAGGTGTCTGTCACGGTTGAGGGGACGGACACTTACTGTACGGATATGGCCACGTTAGTAAGTCGCAATGTGTCATGGACTAAGGGGATTGGTCAGCACGTAGTAGAAATCACATGCCGATGTGGCATGACTCATAACTAGGATAGCGATAGTTGTCACGGCACGCGGGAAGGACTCTTACTTACGAATGTGACCGCGTTAGTAAGTAGTAATGTGTCATGGACAGGAGGATCAGTCAGCAGGAGTAGCACAATCACATGCCGACGAGGCATGTACTTATCACATGATAGCCGTAGTAGGGTTCGAGCTACTTACGCTATTAGTCGTACGGATTCAAGAGGAGCTTTAAAGCGTCCTCAAACATGTATAAATAGTGGCCTGGCAAGACCAAGATTCGCCATCTTGGTCTTCTTCAATCACCACTTTCTCCTCATCTCTCTCACGCGTGATTCACTTGCCTCCTCGAGCAAGTCGTCTTCATCGATCGAGTTACCTAGTGGCACGACTAGCCCTAGTGTGTGTTTAGGTCACGTGCAGAATAAGCGCCGTGTACCTCAGGATCACGTGCTCAATAACCGCCGTGTGTCCCGCGATCAAGTCACGTGACCCTCAGGAATATTTCGCTAAGTCGTGAACGTCCTTTTGCAGTCCAAGTCGGACTAACGCCAGTGGTGGCGTTACATTAAGACCAAGATCTACCCATCGTGGCGTTCACAACCAGAGACCAGTGGAGAAACTTTCAGACCTACTCCCTCGAACGACAAGGGGACCGCAACGTACCAACACAATTCCTAGGAGCAGCCCGGTGGAGAGAGTATAGAGGCGAGACAGGATACTTCGTAGACTTTGCATCGGGACCAACCCGATACCGCCCAGTTGAGTTCAACTTCGATCACCTGTGCTGGGTCGAAATCACTTGGAACCCCATAGACAACCGCTACGACGCAGTTCGCCCCGCAGGAAGAAATTATAACTGCGACATCGATTCAAGGAACTTACCCACACGCGCAGAGTGGGGACGCATAGACGGACAACCCGAAGAGGAACCAAGCACCTCTGAACCCAGAACTCCAGCACCATCAGAAACCAGCGGGGACGACGAAGAATCAGAAAACGAAGACGAGTCAGAAGTAGGAGAAATAATTCAAACAGCTGAGTCCCTACGCATAAATGAACCAGAGAACATCGAGGTACACCCACCCGCAGAAATGGCCACCGCAACGATGACAGAGGTAGACACGGCAATCGAAGAAGCCCGAAGAATCACCGAAGAAGCCGAGGCCCACCTACGCCCCATCGACCCAACTACCGGACACCGGATGACGGCCGACGACGCGGCAATCTTCCGAGCAGTGGGACCAGACGTCGCAGACCCTCCACCAGGTGCAGGAGGACCCCCACAACCCAGAAGACAGGGAGGTAACTTCGGCCGAGGACCCCCAGGAGGACGACAACCTCAATTCGGAGGAGGGGGAGGTGGAGACCCATTTGGGGGAGGACCACCACCACCAGCAGGAGGCCCGGCTCCAGGAGCGATGCCATTGGGAGCGCCACACGGTGCAGACAAACTGATGGGGGAAACCCCAAACATCTTCAATGGAAACAGAGATGAGTACGAGTCATTCCTCACGCAATGGCACATTTACTGGGGACAAAACTCAGAGGCGCCGATTATGACCAACATCTATCGGCGATGCTTGCTATTCTTGGGCTTCATCAAAGGACCACAAGTGTCAAACTGGACGCTAGGCTTTCTTCAATGGCTCAACAACGAGCTACACCACGGACGCAGCCGATACGACCCATATCTATGGGATACCCTGACAGCGGGATTCTCAGACCACTTCTTGAATGTACTCGAACAAGAGCAAGCGCAGGCCACACTGGCCAAAGGATTTAAAATGATCGGTGACGATATTGATTCGTACATTACCAATTTCGAGCAACTCGCATGGAAAGCTGATTACCGCCTCAACGACCGCCAAACCTTGGATCGATTCACGGCGGGACTCCCACGAGCCCTGTTCACAAAGATCTACGAACTAGACGACCCTCAAACCTTCAACGAATGGAAGGAAGCGGCACTCCGAAGACAAAAACAGTACATTCATCTGCGCGCCCGCCTAGGGATTAACACTATCCCACGCACCCAAACACCGCCTAGACCTCAGCAAAACCGCGGTTACAACCCGCAGTGGGCACCACCCAGATTCGCCCCACCTCGTCGCGATCCAGACGCCATGGACACGTCAGCAGACCGCACTCGCGCACGCCTCGCGGAGGTAGGAGACCCAAACAGAGGAAGCTACCAGCGACCCCCATTCCCACCAAGAGGAGGACCAGGGCAAAACCAAGGAAGAAGTCAGCGCCGCGACATGAGGGAAGTGATATGTTACAATTGTAACAATCCGGGCCACTTCTCACGAGAATGCACACGCCCCAGAAAACCAAGGCAACCTGCCCAGCCGTACGCAAGCACGAGCCGCAACGCGGACACCAGCTACAACCAAGAACCCACGACGGCACGACGAGCAGACACCACCCCACAAGAACAGGCCAAGGAGTGGATGGAAACGCTGAGGGGAGCAAGTGACGAGGTCAAGGACCTCGTATTTAAAGATCTCTGGACCCAAGAGGGTTTTCAGGACGCCTAAACCCATCGGCCTGGGTGAGGGCAGTCAATTGTAACTCCGTAATCATGACTCGCTATCGGTCACTTCGAATTCCAGTCTCGATTCGCACCAGTTACTCCATGGCCGACATAAAAGGGCTCGTAGATTCAGGAGCCACCGACAACTTCATAAGACCTACTTTCGCTAAACGGATGGGCCTCGGGCTACAAACGCTCGAAAACCAAAGAAAATATGGAACATTGACAATACGGAAAATAAAGCTGGGTGCATCACTCACTTCATCGACCTAAATGTTCAAACCAATGGAGCATCTAAGGTTATGAGGTTCCTGGTCACGGACATCGGAAACGAAGATCTCGTTCTTGGATACCCCTGGCTAGCCACTTACGAACCCACCATCAGCTGGGCGCATGCCACAATCCATGAGGATGCCCTCCCCGTAGTACTCCGATCCATTAACCCTGCGGAAACGCGAACCACCATTGCCAGCGCCATAACCCAAGATGAAGCAGAAGAAATCGTACAGGAACTTGAGGAGGAATGTCAGATACGTACCACAGCTACTGAGCTCGCCATTGCCGCTAACCAAGGCACCGCCGTCACGACCATCCCCGAACCATATCAACGGTTCGCGAAGATCTTTAGTGAAGAAGCATCCCACCGATTTCCACCATCACGACCATGGGACCACGCGATCGACTTCAAACCCGGCACACCCCCCAGCATCGACTGTAAAGTCTACCCCATGTCACAGGACGAAGACGGTCAGCTACGTGAATGGCTAGACGAACAACTCAAGTTAGGATACATCCGACCATCGAAATCCCCTTACGCCTCGTCATTTTTCTTTATCAAGAAAAAGGACGGAAAACTGAGACCAGTACAAGACTACAGGCGCATCAACGCCTGCACGGTGCGCAACCAATACCCGTTACCCCTCATGTCAGAACTCATCAACGACCTCAGAAATGGGTGTATCTTCACCAAACTGGACATCCGTTGGGGATACAACAACGTACGCATCAAGGAAGGTGACGAACACAAAGCGGCGTTCAAGACAAAATACGGATTATTCGAACCACTCGTCATGTACTTCGGACTCACGAACTCACCAGCGACCTTCCAGAACATGATGAACGACATACTAAGCGACACAATCCGCGTCTTTGCAGCAATGGGCACAATCATCCGCGTATATATGGACGACATCGGAATAGCGACTGTCACGATGCTCGCGGAACGGACTCTTACTTACGGTGATGACCTCGTTAGTAAGTAGTAATGTGTCATGGACAGTCGCGTTAGTCAGAAAGGACGGTAGAATCACATGCCCATAAGGCATGACTCATTACTAGGATAGCTGTAGTAGGGTTCGAGCTACTTTAGCCATTCGTCGTACGGGTTGGAGAGGAGCTTTAAAGCTACCTCGTATGTGTATAAACAGTGGCCCAGGAAGACCAAGATACGCCATCTTGGTCTTCTTCAATTCACCACCTTCATCTGTCTCTTCACGCGTGCTTCGCTTGTCTCCTTCCGAGCAAGTCGTCTTCATCGATTATCGGATTACCTAGTGGCACGACTTGCCCTAGTGTATACTCGGATCACGTGCCCTTAGGCGCCGTGTATCCCGTGATCAGGTCACGTGACCTTAAGAGATATTCTGCTAAGTCGCGAACGCCCTCTCGTGTCCAAGTCGGACTAACGCCAGTGGTGGCGTTACATTAAGACCAAGATCCCTTCATCGTGGCGTTCACAACTCGAGATCAGTGGAGAAATTTCCAAGCTTATTCCCTCGAACGACGAGGAGACCGCAACGTACCAACACAATTCCTAGGAGCCACTAGGTGGAGAGAATACCGAGGAGAGACAGGGTACTTCGTGGACTTCGCATCGGGGCCAACCCGATACCGCCCCGTTGAGTTCAACTTCGACAACTTGTGTTGGGTTGAGATTACTTGGAATCCCGTAGACAACCGATACGACGCGGTACGACCCGCAGGAAGAAACTACAACTGCGATATCGACGCAAGAAACCTACCCACACGTGAAGAGTGGGGACGCATAGACGGACAACCCGAAGAAGAACCCAGCACATCCGAACCAAGAACCCCCGCACCATCCGAGACTAGTGGGGACGACGAAGGAAACCGACGACAACGAAGAGTCCGAAGTAGGAGAAATAATACAGACAGCTGAGTCCTTACGCATCAACGAACCAGAAAACATCGAAATCCACCCACCTGCAGACATGGCAACCGCAACGATCATTCAAGAAGACCTAGCCCTTGAAGAAGCCAGACGAATCACCGAAGAGGCCGAATCCTACCTGCGTCCCATTAACCCAACTACAGGACACCGCATGACCGCAGATGACTGCAGCCATTTTTAGAGCAGTAGGCCCAGACGTTCCCGACCCACCACCAGGCGCGGGAGGACCCCCACCACCCAGAAGACGCGGAGGACCCTTTGGTCAAGGACCACCAGGAGGCGGAGGGCCACCGCATGGAGGGAGGCAACCTCAATTCGGAGGAGGAGGAGGAGGAGACCCCTTTGGTGGAGGACCACCACCCCCACCGCCGCCAGCAGCAGGGCCAGCGCTGGGAGCACCACAAGGATCGGACAAGCTCGTAGGAGAAACCCCGACCATATTTGATGGAAACCGAGATGAGTACGAATCCTTCCTCACACAATGGCACATATACTGGGGACAGAATTCAGAGGCGCCGATCATGACCAACGTCTATCGGCGATGCCTACTATTCCTAGGTTTCATCAAAGGACCACGAGTATCCAATTGGACGCTCGGATTTCTCCAGTGGCTCAACAACGAGCTACATCAAGGACGCAGCCGATACGACCCATTCCTATGGGACACCTTGACTGCAGGATTTTCCGACCGCTTCTCAAACGTACTCGAACAAGAACAAGCGCAAGCCACCCTAGCCAAGGGATTTAAAATGATCGGTGATGACATCGACTCGTACGTCACCAATTTCGAACAGTTGGCACGGAAAGCTGACTATCGCCTCAACGACCGCCAAACGTTGGACCGATTCACGGCGGGCCTCCCGAGAGCCCTATTCACCAAAATCTACGAGCTGGATGACCCGCAGACCTTCAACGAATGGAAGGAAGCAGCATTGCGCAGACAAAAGCAATACATCCACCTACGCGCCCGCCTAGGACTCGCCACCACGCCCCGCAATGCCCCAACACCACGACCTCAGCAGAACCGTGGATACGTCCCACAATGGGCGCCACCTAGGTTTCCACCGCCACGCTACGACCCAAACGCCATGGACACGTCGGCGGATCGGACCCGCGCACGCCTTGCAGAAGGTAGGAGATCCAAATCGTGGAAACCCACGGCCACCACTCTCCCCCAAGGAACGGACAAAACCGAGGAGGCGGGCAACGCCGAGACATGCGGGAAGTCATCTGCTACAACTGCAACTGTCCAGGCCACTTCTCACGAGATTGTACACGCCCCAGGAAACCCAGGCAACCGTTCCAGCCACGTACAAGCACGAGCCGCAGCGCAGAGACGGATTACTACGGCCAAGAGCCAGTAACTGCACGACGCACAGAAACCACGGCCGAGGAACAAGCCAAGGGATGGATGGAGACGCTGAGGGGAGCTAGCGACGAGGTCAAGGACCTCGTATTCAAGGATCTCTGGACCCAAGAGGGTTTTCAGGACGCCTGAACCCATCGGCCTGGGTGAGGGCAGTCAATTGTAATTCTGTAATCATGACTCGCTACCGTTCGCTCCGAATTCCAGTATCGATTCGTACAAATTACTCTATGGCCGACATCAAAGGGCTCGTCGACTCCGGAGCCACCGACAACTTTATAAGACCCGCGTTCGCTAAACGCATGGGCCTTGGGCTACAAGCCCTTGAAAAACCAAAGAAAATCTGGAACATTGACAACACGGAAAATAAAGCTGGATCCATTACCCACTTCATTGATCTAGACGTCCAGACCAATAACGTCTCTAAAACCATGAGATTCCTTGTCACTGACATAGGAAATGAAGATCTCGTCCTCGGATACCCCTGGCTAGCAACCTACGAACCAACTATTAGCTGGGCGCACGCCACCATCCACGAAAGAGCCCTTCCAGTAGTGCTTCGATCAATCAATCCCACGGAAATACAAACCACCATAGCCGGTGCGATAACTCAAGATGAAGCCGAAGACATCGTCCAAAAACTCGAAGAGGAATGCCAGATACGTACCACAGCTACCGAACTGGCCATCGCAGCTAACCAAAACACCGTTGTGGAAGCCCTCCCAGAACCATATCAACGTTTTGCGAAAATCTTCAGCGAAGAAGCCTCCCACCGATTTCCACCATCACGACCTTGGGACCATGCGATTGACTTCAAACCGGGTACACCCCCAAGCATCGACTGCAAGGTCTACCCCATGTCCCAAGATGAAGACGGACAACTACGCACGTGGCTGGACGAGCAACTCAAACTGGGATACATCAGACCATCGAAATCCCCCTACGCTTCGTCATTCTTCTTTATCAAAAAGAAGGACGGCAAACTACGACCGGTACAGGACTATCGAAAGATTAACGCATGCACGGTGCGCAACCAATACCCACTACCCCTCATGTCGGAACTCATCAACGACCTGGGAGACGGACAGCATATTCACCAAGCTCGACGTCCGATGGGGGTACAACAATATACGCATCAAGGAAGGAGACGAGTACAAAGCAGCCTTCAAGACGAAATACGGACTTTTCGAGCCACTCGTCATGTACTTCGGACTCACGAACTCACCAGCAACGTTCCAGAACATGATGAACGACATCCTAGGTGACACAATCCGAGTCTTTGCGGCAATGGGAACGATCATCCGGGTCTACATGGACGACATCGGAATCGCAACGCTCGAACACGCAGGCCTTCAAGCGCACATCGACGCCGTATGCGCAGTACTTCAAGTAGCATTGGACCACGACTTATACTTCAAACCGTCCAAATGCACCTTCCACCAACCGCGAATGGATTACCTGGGGGTAATTCTTGAAAAGGGGGTGACTCGCATGGACCCAGTAAAAATTGCTGGCATACGCGACTGGCCCACACCTACGAAGGTACGCGACGTACGCTCCTTTCTAGGCTTCTGCAATTTTTACCGCCTCTTCATTCGCGGTTTCGCCACATACGCACGAGCCCTCAACAAACTCACACGCAAAGACGCAGAATGGACGTGGGGTAAGGACGAAGAAAAGGCCTTCCAAACCCTCAAACGCCTAGTCACAAGCGAACCGGTACTCGCACATCCCACGCTGACAGACCAATTCGAACTCGAAGTAGACGCATCGGGATACGCAGTAGGCGCAGTACTCCTACAGAAGAAGCAAGACGGGAAAAGGCACCCCCTCGGCTACTTCTCGGCCACCCTAAACGAAGCGGAACGCAACTATGACATCTATGACCTGGAACTCCTGGCGATCGTCAAGGCACTACGACACTGGAGACCATTCCTGGCAGGATCCCCCCACAAAATCAAAATCTTCTCGGATCACCTCAACCTTACGCACTGGAAAACACCGCAGAAGATAAGTCGTCGCGTAGCTCGAGAGGTCTTGGAACTCATGGAATACGACTTCGAAATCCATCACATCAAAGGAACCAACAACGGTCGTGCGGACGCACTATCACGAAGACCCGACTACGACCGAGGAGAACACGACAATGAAGGAGTCGTCGTCCTACCCGAAAAGGTATTCGTGCGAACCATCACCACGCAATCACCGGAGACCCACGAACAAAACGAAGACGTTCTACGACCCTGGGTAGACCCACACAAACTCAAGAAAGTCAATGGAACATGGTACCACCAAGGCGCACGAGTAGTCACCGGAGGACCGGAAGAAATCCGCACCATCATCGCCAACCACCATGACCCCCCAGTCTACGGCCACCCAGGAATCAAGCGAACGGCGAGAATCATCGAGCGAAGTCACTGGTGGCCGAATATGCTGAAACAAATAACGGAGTACGTTCAAGGCTGTGCGGAATGTCAACGCCACAAGGTCAACAACCACCCGACACGAGCCCCATTAGTACCCATCACGCCGACACCCGACGCTAAGCCATTTGAAGTCATCGCTCTTGACTTCATCACTAAACTGCCGGAATCACAGGGATACGACTCAATCCTCACCATAACTGACCACGACTGCACCAAGGCATCAGTGTTCATCCCCTGCAACGAAGAAATATCCGCGGAAGAAACCGCTGCACTGTACGTCACTCATGTATTTCGGAGATTCGGATTACCGGCGAAAATTATCAGCGACCGCGACCCGAGATTCGCATCAAAGTTCACACGCGAATTGTGCCGAATCCTCGGCATCTACCAAAACATCTCCACGGCATATCACCCCCGAACGGATGGACAATCAGAACGTACCAATCAGTGGCTAGAACAATACCTACGGTTCTGGACCAACGAGCGTCAAGATAACTGGGCGCAATTCCTACCAATGGCAGAGTTCGCGCATAACAACTGGCCCCACGAGGCAACAAGGAAGTCCCCATTCTCACTTCTGATGGGATACGACCCCCGCGCTGATTGGATCGATAAGCCATCGCCCATCCCACAGGTACTTACAAGACTCCAACAGTTCCGAGACGCACGAAAAGAAGCCCAGAATCTCATTAAAAAGGCACAATCACTATGGGTCAAGCATCGGAACACACCCAAGTACCAAGTTGGGGACCAAGTATGGCTAGAAGGGCGACATCTACGAACCAATCAACCAACTGCCAAGCTAGCGGCACGACGGCATGGCCCATTCAAAATCACGCGCGTCCTGTCACCGGTCAATTATCAACTGGAACTTCCCACACAGTGGAGTATTCACCCCGTATTCCATATCGATTTACTCACGCCTTATCGCGAGACACCCCTACATGGGGAAAACTTCCAACGCCCACCACCGGATCTAGTGGATGGAGAAGAGGAGTATGAAGTGGAACACATTCTAGATTCCAGACGGTTCGGCCGGAGCAAGAAACTCCAATACCTCGTGAAATGGAAGGGATATCCCGACTCGGAGAACCAGTGGGTCAACAAAGATGACGTATTCGCTGACGAAGCTATAGCGGAGTACAAGCGGAGTTCGACCGCAGCAAGGATACATATAAACCGAGCAAACGACGCTAAACCACCCCCATCTCCTCACACTGGATTCCTCACCAACCCAGAAATGTCTCTTCCCACTTCCTCCTCTTCCACCCCTCTCACTGCCCGGCTCATCGACAGCCTCACCTATGAAGAGCTCCGCACCGCCCTCGACACTGCCCAGTCCATCATCGACTTGGAGGACCCCGACCAACCTGCCACCTACTGGCTCACCAACGGTGTCGGCGAGCGACTCTCAACGGCCCCATACACGGAAACCGAGATTGCTCGGCTTCGTGCAGCTCTCGGAGGGGGTGAAGATTCCTCACCTCGACCTCTCCCCGTTCAAATCCGACCCACCAAAGAAGAAGACCCGAGCCACGCTGCGATGGCAGGAGTGGATGAAGAACCGACCGTGGAGGCCCCCCGCGGATCAGTGGAAGCAACAGCAACTAGCGACGGCAGCGGCACGACGAGCGTGCATCCTCATCCGACGCCGGCAGCATACCGCGACACTGAGAGAGCAGTGTACGAGGCGGTAGAAGGGACACTGCGGGAATGGTATCCAGCTGAGCAACCCTACCTCATCACCGCCACCGACACTGACGACCCCCGCGAAACCCCTTACGCCTGTGACACCACGGGGCGTCCGCTGTATCGCGCCGGAGTCGTCGTTGACACCGAGGCTGCCCCACTACCCGCCGTCCGCCTACGCTACCTTGGCGGCTCGTCCCGTGCTGCGCCCCACGGATACAAACACAACCGGGGGGACGACTTCGTCCACTACCCCATCACCGACGCACAAGGGGTGACACGTCAAGCCACCTTCGTCCAGGTCGTCGCAGGACCGGACCCCCTCGTCCTGGGTCCTCGTCGACGACAGTGACAAGGTATACAGCCGCCCTCTCTACGCCGAGCCACAAGTACGTGAGGCCGGCAAGCCACACTACGCCCCGGAGGACCTGTACTCTCTGGTCGGCGGACACAGCAACCAGCACAGGGTGGATCGCGCGGTCAACGAGTTGAGGGACGTCGGGTTGAAAGCTGAGTTGACCAGATTTCGCGCCTATCGACATGAAGCTGAGCGGATGGAACAGCGACTCCACGCCCTCGCCCAAGCGCTCGGAGGGGTACAAGCGGAGTTGGCCCGCTGCAAGTTCCGACTGGAGATGGCGAACTGTGTTGGACAGGATTACGGAGAGGCAGGAAGGCGTGGGTCGGAGGGATAGGCCCCACTCGGCGCCGTGGTCGTCGCGGCTGAAAAGGGGGTGATGTCACGATGCTCGCGGAACGGACTCTTACTTACGGTGATGACCTCGTTAGTAAGTAGTAATGTGTCATGGACAGTCGCGTTAGTCAGAAAGGACGGTAGAATCACATGCCCATAAGGCATGACTCATTACTAGGATAGCTGTAGTAGGGTTCGAGCTACTTTAGCCATTCGTCGTACGGGTTGGAGAGGAGCTTTAAAGCTACCTCGTATGTGTATAAACAGTGGCCCAGGAAGACCAAGATACGCCATCTTGGTCTTCTTCAATTCACCACCTTCATCTGTCTCTTCACGCGTGCTTCGCTTGTCTCCTTCCGAGCAAGTCGTCTTCATCGATTATCGGATTACCTAGTGGCACGACTTGCCCTAGTGTATACTCGGATCACGTGCCCTTAGGCGCCGTGTATCCCGTGATCAGGTCACGTGACCTTAAGAGATATTCTGCTAAGTCGCGAACGCCCTCTCGTGTCCAAGTCGGACTAACGCCAGTGGTGGCGTTACAGCGACGCTGGAACACGTAGGACTTCAAGCGCATATAGACGCCGTGTGCGCAGTACTCCAAGTCGCAATGGACCATGATCTCTACTTCAAACCGTCCAAGTGCACGTTCCACCAACCACGAATGGATTACCTGGGGGTCATCCTTGAAAAGGGGGTGACTCGAATGGACCCCGTAAAAATTGCCGGCATACGTGACTGGCCCACACCCACGAAGGTACGCGACGTACGATCCTTTTTGGGCTTCTGCAATTTTTACCGTCTCTTCATTCGCGGCTTCGCCACACACACACGAGCCCTCAACAAACTCACACGCAAAGACACCGAATGGACGTGGGGCAAAGACGAAGAGAAGGCATTTCAAACCCTCAAAGACCTAGTCACCAGTGAACCAGTACTCGCGCACCCCACACTAACAGACCAATTCGAACTCGAAGTAGACGCATCTGGATATGCCGTAGGCGCAGTTCTCCTCCAAAAGAAGCAGGACGGGAAACGTCACCCCATCGGATACTTCTCGACCACCTTAAACGAAGCGGAACGTAACTACGATATCTACGACTTAGAGCTCTTAGCCATCGTCAAAGCACTGCGGCACTGGAGGCACTTCCTAGCGGGATCACCACACAAAGTCAAGATCTTCTCCGACCACCTTAACCTCACACACTGGAAATCACCGCAGAAGATAAGTCGCCGCGTTGCCCGAGAAGTCCTAGAACTAATGGAATACGACTTCGAGATCCACCACATCAAAGGAACGAATAACGGCCGCGCGGACGCACTATCGAGAAGACCGGACTACGACAAAGGGGAAAGGGATAACGAAGGGGTCACGGTCCTACCAGAAAAGGTGTTCGTACGAAACCTCACCACGCAAAGCCCAGAGGACCACGATCAAGACGCGGATGCCATACGCCCTTGGGTAGACCCACACAAACTTAAGAAGATCGATGGAACCTGGTACCACCAAGGCGCACGAGTAATCACTGGAGGACCAGATGAAATTCGCACAATCATCGCAAATCATCACAACCCCCCAGTCTACGGCCACCCAGGAATCAAACGAACTGCGAGGATCATCGAACGGAACTACTGGTGGCCAAACATGATAAAGCACGTAACCGAATACGTCCAGGGATGCGCGGAATGTCAACGACACAAAGTCAATAATCGCCCGACGAGAGCCCCACTGACACCCATCACTCCAAAGATCGACGCTAAGCCATTCGAAACCATAGCGCTCGATTTCATCACCAAACTACCAGAATCGCAGGGACACGACTCCATCCTCACCGTAACCGATCATGACTGCACCAAAGCCTCAATATTCATACCATGCAACGAGGAGATATCAGTGGAGGAAACAGCCGCCCTGTACGTCACTCACGTGTTCCGGAGATTCGGATTACCGGCAAAGATCATTAGCGATCGCGACCCACGCTTCGCTTCAAAATTCACGCGAGAGTTGTGCCGGATCTTGGGCATCTATCAAAATATCTCCACAGCATATCACCCCCGGACGGATGGACAATCGGAACGCACCAATCAATGGCTGGAACAATACCTTCGATTCTGGACCAACGAGCGTCAAGATAACTGGGCGCAGTTTCTACCTATGGCAGAATTCACGCATAAT
Source organism: Lactarius akahatsu (assembly GCA_021524915.1). Classification (NCBI taxonomy): domain Eukaryota; kingdom Fungi; phylum Basidiomycota; class Agaricomycetes; order Russulales; family Russulaceae; genus Lactarius; species Lactarius akahatsu. The sequence goes on along the minus strand of JAKELL010000065.1, from coordinate 21,131 downwards.
AACTGGCCCCACGAGGCAACAAGGAAGTCTCCATTTTCGCTCCTAATGGGATACGACCCTCGCGCTGATTGGATCGATAAACCATCGCCCATTCCCCAGGTACTCACGAGACTCCAACAATTCCAAGACGCGCGAAAAGAGGCCCAGAACCTTATTCAAAAGGCACAATCGCTATGGATCAAACACCGCAACACGCCCAAATATCAGGTGGGAGACCAAGTATGGCTAGAAGGGTGTTACGTCTACCACGGACGTTTGCCTGACTTAGGCTTCTTGCTTGGTGGCGATCCGTACACGTCGATAGTTGTGGTTGGCAAAGGTGTCTGCGTAGAAGGCTGGATGGGGTTGAAGGCTTTCGTCCCTTCCGAAGTATGCGTGAAGGTCTTCAAGTTGCGGTACTCCTGCTGGGATACGATCGATGTACTGAGCGTTAGCCCACGTAGCACTGTCGATGATGTAGAAGGTGTGGTAGGGGGACGCTACTCGATCGTTGCGGTATAAGAAGACTTGGTAAGCTGCGACGTCGACGGGATATTCCACTGATCCACGAAGGGACAGTCAATAGGTAAGTCACGGGGATTCCCTGGTCTTAAGGGGATATGCCAGACACTCACTTAAGAGGGTGTGAACCTCTTAGCAAAGACGAGTAGATGGTGGTGGTATTGGAAGAAGACCAAGATACCGTTCTTGGTCTTCGCACTAGTCTACTTATACAGTTACGCGCGGGCTTTGAAGCGCCGCTTGAATACTAACTAGCCAATAGCGTAAGTACCGTGAACCCTAGTACAGCTATCCTAGTTATGAGTCACTACGAGTCATCCGAGATCCGATCCGTTATCGTACAATCACATGTGCCGGAGCTTACCCGGCTGACTGATCCTACAAGTCCATGACGATATTCTGCTGACGGCGATGTCATAGTCAACGCGTCAGTGTCCACTTCCCGGCCCGAGGCGCCGATCGATCCGAACCGTAACATCACCCTCTTCTTACGATCGAGCCCCAGCTCGACCCCGCTGTACCGCCGCCTCCCTCTGCGCCGCAACCTGCTGCCCCGCTTCCAGTCCGGGGCGATAGGAGTCTCGTTCCGCCTCGATACGCGTGATCGCGTTGGCTCGTTGAAGGCGAAGCACGCATTCGCGCCTTACCCTGGCGATCTTGTCCAACTCCTCTGTCAGCCGTGCCAACTCCGCCTCCTTCGCCTCTACCCCCGCCTGGGCACAGCGATAGCGGTGGACCTCCGCTGTCAATGTGAGGTCTTTCATGCCCGTGAGGGCGCGGTCTACCGACTCCCGCATGATGCTGCGCTGATCTAAGAAGATCAGGTCGTCGTCGCAGTACGCGGTGTCTCGGGGGTAGTCGTAGTTGGGGGCGGCGTGCACCGGTTTGCCGTACTGCTGGTCGCTGCCCCTCCTGTAGGCGAGGACGAAGGGGTCCGCCGTGAGGATGAGCTGCGTATACCGAGCTGGGTGCAGCCGGTCTTGAGCATCGCGGATCTGGAAAGGGATATAATGTACTCCCCTGTTGAATTGGAACCCGATGGGTGGAGGAGTCTCCACTTGGCGTCGGGAAATCGGACTGTGTTCTTCCGCACGATAGATGCGGACCTTGGGTCGAGCAGCTTTCGGCATACGTATTGGCTCCCCGTCCGTGGTGCATAGCGGAGGGGTTTCGTTGTGCGTGGTGGTGAGGTGGTTGCCGTAAGTGAGGTGTTGGTGTAGAGGGCAATGTTCCTCTGATAGGTACCGGTCGAAGTCCTGGTCCTCTTGAATCTGAGTCTCGTCCGTATCGGGTTCTGCGGACGTTGACATGTGTGTCGGCGAAGGATCTCTTGTACCAACTCTTGTAGAGGTTGGTGAAGGAATGAGGGATGGTAGGGGGGTAGGTGGACGACTGTCTCCGTTGTGAATGGACTGGGGAAGCGACAGGGGTGATGGTGGTGCGTTCTGAACGATGAGGGTAGGTTGTACTGAGATTGGGAGTAGGTCGTCGAGGACATAGTGCACTTGGACTGGGGATGAGGACATGAGTGTATGGGAGAGTGGATGAAGAGGATGGGGACGTCTCTTGGGATTTCCCTGCGCTTATATGTGTTTCTCTGGCGGGGTTTGAACGTTTGAACTCCCGAATTGCTTCGTCAGCGAACACGTCATCCTTGGAGACCCACTGATTGTCCGAGTCCGGGTATCCGCGCCATTTGACCAAATACTGCAACTTCTTTGTCCTGCCGAATCGCCGTGAATCTAGAATCTTCTCGACCTCGTATTCTTCTTCTCCATCGATTAGATCCGGTGGTGGGTGCTGGTAATTTGGTCCATGTGTGGGAGTTTCTTTGTACGGAGTAAGGAGGTCCGTGTGAAACACTGGGTGGATGCTCCACTGCGTGGGAAGTTCTAGGCGGTAATTGACTGCGGACATCACCTGAATGACCTGGAAGGGTCCATGTCTTCGGGGAGCGAGTTTTGCCGTTGGCTGATTGGTACGTAGGTGGCGCCCTTCGAGCCATACGAGGTCCCCGATTTGGTATTTTGGGGTGTCCTTGTGTTTGATCCACCCCTGCTGTGCTTTGATCATCAGTTCTTGGGCGCGGGTTCTAGCCTCTTTGAATTGCTGCGCCCGCAGCGCTACTTGCGGGATAGGGGATGGTCGATCGATCCAATCAGCGCGTGGGTTATATCCCATGAGGACGTTGAACGGAGATTCCTTGGTTGATTCGTTGGGCCAGTTGTTATGCGTGAATTCCGCCATTGGTAGATATTGCGTCCAGTCGTCCTGTCGTTCATTGACCCAGAACCTTAGGTATTGCTCTAGCCACTGGTTGGTTCGTTCTGATTGGCCGTCGGTTCTTGGGTGATACGCAGTGGAGATGTTCTGTTCTATGCCGAGTATTCGGCACAGTTCGCGGATGAACTTTGATGCGAATCTAGGGTCCCTATCGCTGATGATACGCGCTGGCAGTCCGAATCTGGGAAAAACATGTGTCACGTACAGGGCCGCAGTTCCTTCTGCGCTTATTTCCTCCAGGCACGGGATGAATACTGCCGCTTTAGAACAGTCGTGGTCTGTTACTGTCAGTATAGAGTCACAGCCGTTCGATTGGGGTAATTTGGTAATGAAGTCTAGGGCTATGACTTCGAATGGGGTTGCTTCCGGTTTTGGGAATATTGGTTGTAGGGGTGCGCGTGTTGGTCTGTTGTTGACCTTGATTCGTTGACAGTCAGCGCATCCTTTAACGTAATCCTGTGCTTCCTGCCGGAGTCCCGGCCACCAATAGTATCTCTCGATTAGTTTGATGGTTCGATTGATTCCCGGGTGTCCGTATGCGAGTGTGTCGTGGTGGGCTTGTATAATACGCTTCCGTTCGTGAGCGTCGCCTGTGACTACCCTTCGCCCTTCTTTGTACCAGGTGCCTTCGATGCGTTTGAGTCCGTGCGGGTCTGTCCATTTCGTGATAATATCGTTGTCCTGGGTGTATACTGGGTACGTGGGCTGCATTTCCTTCACCTGGATTGTTGTGCTCATGCGTGTTGGGTTGTCCGTTGTGTCGATTGTTGCAGCTCTGACGAATATGTGGTCCGGGAGTACTGTGACTTGTTCGTTGTCATGCTCTCCTTGGTCGTAGTCGGGTCTCCTTGATAGGGCGTCCGCTCTTCCATTCGCCGTTCCCTTGATGTGGTGAATCTCTATGTCGTATTCGGAGAGTTCGAGCACTTCCCTTGCTACCCGTCTGCTAATCTTTTGTGGGGATCTCCAGTATTGCAGGTTCATGTGATCGGAGAATACTTTGATCTTGTGGGGTGATCCGGCGAGGTACGGTCTCCAGTTCCTTAGTGCTTTGACGATGGCTAACAGCTCCAGGTCGTAGATGTCGTAGTTTCTTTCTGCTGCGTTGAGGGTGTTGGAGTAGTAGGCGATTGGGTGTCGTTTGTTGTCTTTGTCGCGTTGGAGCAGTACTGCTCCTACCGCATATCCCGAGGCGTCGACTTCTAGTTCGAAAGGTTTGTCTAGTTCCGGGTGTTTGAGCACCGGTTCTTCCGTTACGAGGGTTTTGAGCTTGTCGAATGCTGTTTGCTGTTCTGTCCCCCATTGCCATTCCGCGTCTTTGCGTGTGAGTTTGTTAAGTGGTCGTGCGTGATTGGCGAATCCTCGGATGAAGGCGCGGTAAAAGTTGCAAAATCCTAGGAATGATCGTACCTGTTTGACGTTTTTGGGGGTCGGCCATTCGCGGATTCCCGAGATTTTGACAGGGTCCATGCGAATCACCCCCTTCTTAATGATTACCCCCAGGTAATCGAGGGTGTCTGAGTGGAATGTGCATTTGTCCAGTTTGAGGTAGAGGTCGTGTTGTTCCAGTAGATCCAGGATGTCGTGGACGGCGTCCGTATGTGCTTCCTTTGTTGTAGCTGTGGCTACTCCAATGTCGTCCATGTATACTCGAATGATGGTCCCTTTCTTTTCGTGATATTCAATGAGGGGTGCGAAAATCCAGTTCATCATGCCCTGGAACGTTGCCGGTGCGTTTGTCATTCCGAAGTACATTACCAGAGGTTCGAAGAATCCTCGTTTGGTTTTGAATGCCGCTTTGTGTTCATCGCCCGGTTTGATCCTGATGTTAGTATATCCCCACCGGACGTCGAACTTTGAGAATATCCATCCCCCGCTGAGGTCTGCAATTAGCTGGGGTATGAGCGGTAGGGGGTACTGGTTGCGTATGGTCCATGCGTTGAGTTCCCTGTAGTCCTGCACCGGGCGTAGTTTTCTGTCCTTCTTTTTGACAAAGAAGAAGGGGGCTGCGTACTGCGATTTAGATGGTCTGATGTATCCTTTTGCCAATTGTTCGTCCAGGAATTCTTCTAATGCTTTGTCTTCCGCTTGATTGAGCGGATAGATTTTGCAGTTGATATGGTCTGGGGCGTTTGGTTTAAGGTCGATGGCGTGGTCCCAGGGTCTGGGCGGTGGGAATCGATGGGATTCCTCTTCGCTGAATACTTTTGCGTGTCTCTTGTATTCTTCTGGGAGCTCCTTCTGTTCCGCTGTTTCGTGTGCCGCTATCGCTAGGTCGGTTGCTGTTGTTCGTAAGTGTATCGGGATTGTTTCTTCTAGTTCTTCGAAGGCTTGCATTCGTTCGTCGTCCTGCATTTTTGTGATAATGCTTCGAAGTTCCGCTTGGACTATTGTTTGGGTTCGCGGTCTGTTGGGGTTGGTGGTTCGTATGATGATAGGGTATTGTTTTGTATCCATGGTGGCCGTAGCCCATTGTATCCGTGGTTGAAATGTTGCCAACCAGGGGTAACCGAGGATGATATCTTCTCCTCCCACGTTGGTGATTAGGAACTGGATGGTTTTAAGTTTTCCATCAGTTTGTATGTTTAGATCGACGTAATGGGTGATTTTTCCCCCTTTGTTGTGTGTCCCGTCGATGTTCCATATATTGCGTGGGTTTGGTAGTTCTTTGGTTCCCAGATGCATTCTTTTGACGAAGTCCGGGTGTATGAAGTTGTGAGTGGCTCCAGAGTCCACCAGTGCTTTCTTGTCGGCCATGAAGTAACTCGTGCGAATCGAAACTGGGACGTGCATAGATCGATAGTGCATGATAAATGTTGAGTTACAATTTAAAGCCCTCACCCAGGCCGTTGGGTTCAGGCGCTCGGAAAATCCTGCCTTCCCATCATTTCCCTCATGAACATTCCTCTCTGTTCCTCCGGTAGTGCCACGACTTGAGTTAGCAGATCGCCTACTTGAGAGCTGGCGGCGCCCCTGTTGCCTTGGACTGGTTCGTCCAGGTCGATGAGAGGTTCCTCCGCTACACTCTGTGGTGCGGTAGGGACCTCTTCGATGTATGCGCTTCTTCCTCGCGCCCTTCATGGCTGGTTGCAGTCTCGTGAGAAGTGTCCCTTCTGGTTGCAATTGTAGCAAGTTACGTCCCTTATGTTCAAGACTCCCCGTCCTCCTCCTCTTTGTTGCATGAATCCGGCTCTTGGCGGGAATGGGGGTCTTCCTCCTGGGACCCAGTCTCTCGGGTTTTCCGGGTGGTTTCGATTGACGTCCCCGATTTCGGCGACTCTTGCTCGAATTCTTCCTGGGGTGGTGTCCATCGCGTCTGGGTGATTGCGATATTGCTGCCATCCTTGTTGACCTCCCTGTCTTTGCGGAGGTTGGAATCGGAGCGGTTGGTTTGGGCGTGGGCGTTGTACAGTCTGCGGCTGTCTCCCGAAGCCGCCTTCTCTGGCTTTCATGTGCAGGTATCGTTTCTGCTGTTCGATGAGCGCGCTTTTCCATTGGGAGTAGCTGCGCGGATTGTGGAATTGATAGGCGTTTTGGTACAGTTTGAGGGGAACTCCTCTGGTGAACTTGTCGAGAACAAGTGGTTCGTCCAGTCGATAATCAGCCTGTCGAACTAGTTTTTCGAATTTAGTGACGTAGCTGTCAATGTCCTCGTTCGTCATTCTGAACCCTTTGTCGAGTTCTACTCTTGCGCGATCCTTTTCTAGGTTGTCGCGGAACTGTCCTTTGAACGCGAGTTCTACTCCTGCCCAGAGCCACGGGTCGTTTCTGTTGGCTTGGGCGTCGAGCCATTTGGCCGTTTCTGTTGCCCATTCGTCGACGAGTGGTCCCTGGATATAGGTGAGGAACATCATTGCTTTGATGTAAGGGACTTTGAGGCTTTTGTTGGCGGCGTTGACTCCTGCGAATCGGTTCCATTGGGCGAGGAAGGCTTCTGCTTCGTCATGATTTCCCGTGAAGATTTTAGGCTCTTTCCCGATAAATTTGTCGGTGTCAGGCATTATGAATGGTGGTATGCCTGTTTCATCTTGCGGATTACTGTCTGGGTCGCCTCCGGGTGGTGCTCCTCCTCCTCCTCCTCCTCCTCCTCCGGGTGGTCCTCCGGGGAGTGGTTGGTACCCCTCGATGTCTTTGCCTAGTAGGGCTGTTCGAGCTGCGGCCATGGTTGGGATAGTTATGGACATGTCAGTGGGGATCAACTCAGCGATTTGTTTTAGTTGTTCCTCCTCTTGTTCGTCTCTGATGACGATTTCTTCTGGGTTGCTTCTGATCAATGGCGATGGCGCGGGTGTCTTGGGTGTTGGGGACCTGATAGGTTCTTCGTTCTCTCCGTCGATTATTCCCCACTGGTCTCTGGTGACGACTTCTGTTTGTTTGATGTCTAGGTTGAGGATTGAGCTTGCCGGTCTAGTGGCTTGGAGTTTCTCTCTTCCGGCGTCCCAACGGACTTCTACCCAACAGTGATTGTCGAAGTTGAATTCTACTGGGATAAGTTGTGAGTTATTTTGTCAATCGAAATAGTAAGCGACGTAGCCTGGTGTCTCTGCGTCGTCTTTCCAAAATGCGGATTGTAGGTATCTCTTTGGGACGTTGCGATCTCCTCTTCTGTCGATGTAGTAGGGTCTGAACGGGACCCAAAGGTCTTTGGTTGTAGGATTGGCCACGGTGGGATCTTGGTCTTAATGTTACGTCTACCACGGACGTTTGCCTGACTTAGGCTTCTTGCTTGGTGGCGATCCGTACACGTCGATAGTTGTGGTTGGCAAAGGTGTCTGCGTAGAAGGCTGGATGGGGTTGAAGGCTTTCGTCCCTTCCGAAGTATGCGTGAAGGTCTTCAAGTTGCGGTACTCCTGCTGGGATACGATCGATGTACTGAGCGTTAGCCCACGTAGCACTGTCGATGATGTAGAAGGTGTGGTAGGGGGACGCTACTCGATCGTTGCGGTATAAGAAGACTTGGTAAGCTGCGACGTCGACGGGATATTCCACTGATCCACGAAGGGACAGTCAATAGGTAAGTCACGGGGATTCCCTGGTCTTAAGGGGATATGCCAGACACTCACTTAAGAGGGTGTGAACCTCTTAGCAAAGACGAGTAGATGGTGGTGGTATTGGAAGAAGACCAAGATACCGTTCTTGGTCTTCGCACTAGTCTACTTATACAGTTACGCGCGGGCTTTGAAGCGCCGCTTGAATACTAACTAGCCAATAGCGTAAGTACCGTGAACCCTAGTACAGCTATCCTAGTTATGAGTCACTACGAGTCATCCGAGATCCGATCCGTTATCGTACAATCACATGTGCCGGAGCTTACCCGGCTGACTGATCCTACAAGTCCATGACGATATTCTGCTGACGGCGATGTCATAGTCGACGCGTCAGTGTCCACTTCCTGGCCCGAGGCGCCGATCGATCCGAACCGTAACAAGGGAAACACCTCCGAACCAACCAACCGACGGCCAAACTCGCGGCGAGACGCCACGGCCCCTTCCGAATCACACGAATCCTGTCACCAGTCAACTATCAACTCGAACTTCCCACGCAGTGGAGCATTCACCCCGTGTTTCACATTGATTTACTCACGCCCTACCGAGAAACGCCCATGCACGGTGAAAATTTCCAACGCCCGCCACCGGATCTAGTGGATGGGGAAGAGGAATACGAAGTGGAACGCATTCTAGACTCTAGGCGATCCGGCCGGAGCAAGAAACTGCAATACCTCGTGAAATGGAAGGGATACCCAGACTCGGAGAACCAGTGGGTCAACAAAGATGATGTATTCGCTGACGAAGCCGTAGCGGAGTACGAGCGGAGTTCAAGGACTGCCAGAACACATATAAACCAAGCAGACAACGCTAAGTCTCACCCATCAGCTCAAACTGGATTCCGCACTTACTCCAAAATGTCTCTTCCCGCTCCCACCTCTACCTCCGCTCTCACTGGTCGCATCACCGACAACCTCACCCATCAAGAGCTCTGCGAAGCCCTCGCCACCGCCAGGTCCATCATCGACCTCGAAGACCCCGAGCAGCCAGCCACTTACTGGCTCACCAACAGCCGGGGGGAGCGCTTGTCAACGGCGCCGTACACCAAAGCCGAGATTGATCGGCTTCGTGCAGCTGTTGGAATCGGTGAGAATTCCTCACCTCGACTTGTCGCCACCCAAATCGAAGAAGAAGAAGAACAAAGCCACGCTCAGGTGGGAGGATTGGATGAAGGCCAGGTCGTGGAGGGAACCAGCAGAGGAGTGGAGGCAACGGCAGCTCGCCACAGCAGCAGCGAGGAGGGCCGTCATCCTCATACGACGCCGACAACACACCGAGATGCTGAAAGGGCTGTATATGACGCAGTAGAAGGGTCACTGAGGGCATGGTACCCAGCTGAGCAACCATACCTCATCACCGCAACCGACACTGACGACCCCCGTGAAACGCCTTACGCATGCGACACCATGGGACGCCCCCTGTACCGAGCAGGCGTGGTCGTCGACACCGAAACCAGCCCCATGCCCGCCGTTCGCCTCCGATACTTAGGAGGCACCGCACGCACCGCACCACATGGTTACAAACACAATCGCGGGGACGATTTCGTCCACTACCCCATCACCGACGCGCAGGGAGTGACGCGTCAGGCCACCTTCGTCCAGGTGGTCGCGGGACCCGACCCCCTCGTCCTGGGACTCGTGGACAACAGCGACAAAGTATACAGTCGCCCCCTTTACGCCGAGCCACACGTACGCGAAGAAGGCAAGCCCCACTACGCCCCTGAAGACATGTACGCCTTCGTGGGCGGACACAGCAACCAACACCGCATGGATCGAGCGGTGAACGAGCTGAGGGACGTGGGGTTAAAAGCTGAGTTGACCCGTTACCGCACCTACAAGCACGAGGCTGAGCGCATGGAACAGCGACTTCACGCCCTCGCCCAGGCTCTCGGGGGGGTACAAGCGGAGCTCGCGCGCTGCAAGTTCAGGCTGGAGATGGCAAACACATTGGACAGAGTCACAGAAAGGCAGGAGGCTTGGGTTGGGGGGATCGGTCCCACTCGGCGCCGAGGTCGTCGCGGCTGAAAAGGGGGTGATGTCATGGCACGCGGGAAGGACTCTTACTTACGAATGTGACCGCGTTAGTAAGTAGTAATGTGTCATGGACAGGAGGATCAGTCAGCAGGAGTAGCACAATCACATGCCGACGAGGCATGTACTTATCACATGATAGCCGTAGTAGGGTTCGAGCTACTTACGCTATTAGTCGTACGGATTCAAGAGGAGCTTTAAAGCGTCCTCAAACATGTATAAATAGTGGCCTGGCAAGACCAAGATTCGCCATCTTGGTCTTCTTCAATCACCACTTTCTCCTCATCTCTCTCACGCGTGATTCACTTGCCTCCTCGAGCAAGTCGTCTTCATCGATCGAGTTACCTAGTGGCACGACTAGCCCTAGTGTGTGTTTAGGTCACGTGCAGAATAAGCGCCGTGTACCTCAGGATCACGTGCTCAATAACCGCCGTGTGTCCCGCGATCAAGTCACGTGACCCTCAGGAATATTTCGCTAAGTCGTGAACGTCCTTTTGCAGTCCAAGTCGGACTAACGCCAGTGGTGGCGTTACAATAGTAGGGTTCGAGCTACTTTAGCTATTCGTCGTATGGATTGGAGAGGAGCTTTAAAGCTACCTCGTATATGTATAAATAGTGGCCCAAGGGGACCAAGATTCGCCATCTTGGTCTTCTTCAATTCACCACTTCTACTCGTCTCTTCACGCGTGCTTCGCTTGTCTCTCCCCGAGCAAGTCGTCTTCATCGATTATAGGATTACCTAGTGGCACGACTTGCCCTAGTGTACGTTCAGATCACGTGCCCGTAAGCGCCGTGTATCCTGAGATCAGGTCACGTGACCTCGAAGAGATATTCTGCTAAGTCGTGAACGCCCTTTCGTGTCCAAGTCGGACTAACGCCAGTGGTGGTGTTACATGTCGCAATCGTAGAAACGGACTCTTACTATACAGATATGACCCCTTAGTAAGTAGTAATGTGTCATGGACTTCACAGATCAGTCATCAGTCGTAGTATCACATGTTAAGTACTATGACTCGTTCCTAGTAGTAGCTGTAGTAGGGTTCAAGCTACTTACGCTATTAGTCATCTCGGATTGGAGGGGAGCTTTAAAGCTATCCCGCAAACTGTATAAAGTAGGGTACGCGGAAGACCAAGAATGCCATCTTGGTCTTCTTCAATCACTACCTTCATTGACTCGCACTTTGCCTTTCGCTTGTCTCTTCGAGCAAGTCGACCCCTGTTACGCCCAGTGGACTTGAGAGTACCCTGGTGCCTCGAGAGCCGATCACGGATCGCGCCGAACTTCGCATTCAAGTCACAAGACTTGAACCCTTCACACAATTAGCTAAGTCATGAATGCCCTTTCGCTGTCTAAGTCAGACCTAATGCCGGTAGTGGCGTAACAAAAGGGTTAACATAAAATATAATACAGCAGTGACACTACTACTTGCTAGGTATGCTATGAACTGACATCGCTACCCTTGCCATTGGGTTGGAGCAGTGGTCGCTGTCCCCTTCATCATCGTTGTCGTCGTAGGGGGTGTGCACCGCAAGGGGCCGTGGGTGCGCAGAGCCGGCATGGGTGCATCACCATCATCGTCGTCGATGGCAGGTGGTGGGTAGTCCTGTGGTTGCAAAGCGTGTGTGGGGTCAGGGCTGGTAGCAGAATGCCCTCCATCACAGCCCTTGTCGTTGCCATCATTGGGGGTGTGCGGGACCAGCGTCAGTGGGCACAGACTGCCCTCCGCAAGGCCCATGTCATCACCATCATCAGGAGTGCGTGCTGAAGGGGACTGCGTTGGCAGGTGGTCCCGTCTACTGTAGTCATCATGATTGCAGTCCCATCATTGTTGAGGACGTGGGTGGGTGGTTCCATCGCTATCCCTGCCATCATCGCTGTTGAGGGGGCGCGGGGCTGATGATGGCAGCGGACTGTCCCCTGTTGCAGTACCCAACTACCCATTGTTGTCGTTGTTGTCGAAGGCGTGTGAGGGCGGCGCTCAGGTGTGTCTCCCAAGTTGTTGTCAGAGGTGCTTCGGTACTATCCAGGCTGCATAGGGTGCTTACAGTCATCAGAAAGTCCAAAGTCATAGATATTTTTAACTTACACATACTTCCTGAGAGTGAGTAATACGTGTGATTAATACACTGGCGACTCGGTTGAGTCATTTTCCATTGTTTGTTCCGGGCGTGGGAAGAATTCTTTCCGCTTGCATGCCCATGCTTGCATGTTTTTTTCTTGTCCAAGTCGATCTTTCAGTGGTTGTTAACTGTCGTGTGCGTCCTGCCTCAAAGCCTCAAGCAATGAAGAAACAACAATTTCAGTGAGTACATGTACATTTATAACACCCTGAGCAGGGCCACCACACAACCCCTCCCACTGCCCCTGCCATGCCCACCCGCAACTGCCAACAGACCACATGTTGGTCTCACCTTTCTCAGTCATTGCTCACAGACGCTCTGTCAAGTCTCTCTGCAAATGCATTCTCGAGAACAAGTCACTACGACCACCTGGACTTGTGCCGTCCGTGCCGAGTTTGAGTGCAATTGGTACGTTGTTTTTCCCTTCACCCTTTCTCCCAGTCGACTCACCCTCCCCTCCCCCTTTCTTACATATGCTTCTCCTGCTGTGTTCCTGGGATGAAAACAACAACAGCGACGACGATGGACAGGCTGCGATGGAAGGCACCCTGCCCCTTGCCCTGCCCAGCTGTGCTCACCCCAGCAGCCGATGACAACGACACTGGCTGTGACAGAGGGCACTTTTCCCCAGCACCAGTCCCTCGCACCCATGCAGTCGCCTGCCACGTGCACCCCCTACGACGATGATGAAGGGGACGCAACCCCATTGCAGCCGCCCTGAACTGTGCAGCCCAACAATGATAACAACAATGATGGTCGCGACGATGTCAAAGGCGACAACTGGTGGTGCAGATGGCAGCGACACTGTTGCTGCTGCCCTGAATCCTGTGCGCTTTGACAACAACTTGGCCGTAGAACATCTAGATAACACTGTATTGTTTGTAGCTCATAGGCCATCAGGAAAACCATGTATTTACTTATTCATACTTTTCCATACTTTCTCATTCTTTTCAGAAAACAAGTAGAAAAAGTAAGAAAAAGACATCCCTCTTTCTTTTTTTTTTACTTGCTGAGCTGCCAAAAAAAGTACAGGATAAGTAGAGTACCAAATGACCAAAAATTGACAAAATAAAATGTCCAAAAATGGAAATATTGGACCAAACTTTATTTTTTGGTCCAAAAATTACCATATATGGTAATAAATTGGACCAAAATTTCAAAAAATCGGACCAAAATCAGACCAAAATCCAAAATTTCCCCAGAAATATGCCTAAAAAGTAGGAAAAGTAAAGAAAAAGAAGAGGGGATTTCTTTTTTTAAGTAGTTGGTACTTTTCTGAAAGGGTCCTTTTTTCCCTTGCTAAAAGAGAAAAAAGAACAGAAAGTACAAATAAGTAAAACATGGGTTTTCCTGATGTAATAGACATTACTGATCCTTATTTCATGACAGAGAGTCTAAATTCAATCATAAAAAATTTATACAGCGCCATGCAAGCCAACTAATAGGTTTTCAGGTTTCAGTATGTTTTAGCCATTTTGGGGGTTTTTCCTGCCCTATTTACAAATAGGTTTTTGCAAAAATCATCTCAAGTTTTTAGGATTTGATGTTTTTGCTGTTTTTCACCGTTTTAGGTGGTTGTTTATGGTTTTTCATGGGAAAAAACCCCCAAAAACAAATTATTGCAAGTACTGATGCACTCAGCTTGAAATATGCGATTCTCCCATTGCCGTTGTGAACATACATGTGTTGAGCGAGAGCGAGCGAGTGTGTGCACTGCGAGCCGAGTAATTGGCGAGCGCCACAACGCTGAGCCACAGGCTTGGCCACAGCAGTGAGCTGTGGCCTCGCTAGTACGAATCAGAGCGCAGTGAACGTGCTCGAAAGCGCGTGCATGAGAATTCGTGGGCAGAGGGTGGTTATAAGAGGAAGGGGGGTAAAGGAAAAGAAGGGCCCAAGGTCTAGATCAAAGACGAAACGCGAGAACGAGCGAGACTGAACAAGGTGGCTTTCCCAGACCACGGGAGCAAGGTAAAACCGGAACGTGTACGAAACGATCGTTACACGCACGGATTCAGTCGGGACTGAGAGGGAAAGAGACAAGATGAGGGAAGTAGGGAGAGGGATACGAGGGAGAAAGGAGAGCGAAACGCGCGAAGGCGGAAGTGTGGAGGGGTCAAAGTCGCAAATATGGATGAAGAGGGAGAGGAGGCGAGATTGACGAGAGTCGGGTTGAGCGCGAAGTCGAATGAGTTGAGGGTGTAATGGAAGGAGACAATGACGAGTCAGGAGAGGTGGAAGAGAGGGGGCTTCGAGAACGCGCGAAGGCGAATGCGCGAAGTTGAACAAGGCAGGGAGTCAGAGGAGGCAAGTCGAATGATAGGAAGAAGTCTTCTGTGAAAGTCAGAGCGACAATCAAAGAAATAACCTAGAGTCGAGGAGGAACGATTAGTAGGATAAACTCGTGAAGCAGAGAAGAGAATCGATTTTGAGGAAGGCGAGAAAGAGACGAGCGAAGGAAACAACAAGTCGGGTGCCCTTACACTTAGGCCTGACCTTGAATAGTTGTTGAATCACACGAGGAGGAAGAACGAACGAAGGATAGACGGGGGAAATCGACTGGTTTATTGAGAGCGCGCAATCCGAAGCCTTTATACATCCGATCAGTACCTAAGGCAAAACGAAACGAAACGCGACTAAGTCGAAAGTTGCGAGGGATGAAATGTGAAGTGGGGGAAAGTCAACAAAGAGTTGTAGGTAGGAAGAGAGTCGAGGGGTGAAAACACGAGGCCGACGTGAGGTAAGTAACACGAGTCCGAGGTAAAAGTAGGGTGTTCGGTGAGTAAGGGCGCGTGGCCGAACGACAGCGCCGGCGATAACAACGACGCGCACTATGAGTACAAGCAAGAGGTCAGAAAGTGGTAAGTAAGATCAAAGAAATAATGGGCGCGCCTGTGCCCAAGACAGAGAGCGTGAACTAGAAGGACCCATCCAAAGAACGAGGCTTGAGGCACGACGACATGAAGTCGATCGGCCGAGGGTGAAGGCATGGGCGGTGGACTGGAGAAGACTGAAAGGATGAAAGGGAAGTGGGTGAAGGAGGCGTGGAACACTTGAGGCTGTCGGTGTCGCAGTTCGAGACGAGCTTAACCCGACATGGGTAAGCTATGGGTGATCGAAGGGTGTCCGACGAGGGCGGGGGAGAGAGGAATATGACGAGGCAAGGAACGACGAGTTTAGGGATGAGATGGTGGGGAAAGGATAAGAGATGGAGCGAGGTGAGACGAAGAGAATAAGGACGAGTAGGTGAGTTGGTGGCGATGGCCGAGATAAGGCGTGATGGGTGACGACTCAGCGGGAACTGAAATGGGTGGAAATGGCCGGTTTCGGGCTCAGGGGCCGGGCTACCGTTACAGTGGACAGTGTCTGCACTCAGTTGAGTGGCCCTAGGCCTTTAGATATGATAGATAGTTATTTATATAGTGTTCTGAAGTGTATATAAGACACCAAGGACACACCCAATAAACTCAGTTCATTCAGAACAACTAAGTAGTTGTAAAGTACAGGCCTCACAGGTAAGCTAAAGTAGTACGCAATATACCGTTGCTCCCCATGCCTGCTCCACAGGTTATGGGCCCTGGGGCACCGTCTGCGCCTTCAATGGCAGCGACAGTGCACTCTTAATTGAGTTGCGCACTGTGTGCTCTCTGGCTTGCCAGGCAATGCGCCTCAATGGCTGCAGTGCCATGTGCAGTGCACCTACATGGCTGAATGATGCCCAAGTGTGCGCCCTAGTGGCTGCCACTAATCTAAGAGTTTCCTGAGCATTCTAAAACACTTTCTGCATGTGCCCGGTCGTCGCATGGTTGCTGACACTCGGTTTGCCCTCACAGAAACATAATATGTCAAACACCCTCACTTCTCTGGTCCCGGTGCTCAATGGCACTAATTACCAAGAGTGGGCACAGGCGATGGAAGCTTATCTCATGTCCATGGACTTGTGGGAGTATGCCAATGGAGACGAATCTGAACCTGCAGTCTCTAACCCTCCTACCGATGCTGAGCATGCTGTGCACAAGACTTGGAAGAGTGGCAATCAAAAAGCCCTTGCCAACCTTATCCTGCGCATCAATCCCACCATTAGGGAAGAAGTAGCCTCCCTGAACAAAGCAGATACGATCTGGAACCGCCTCAAGACTCACTTTGATGTCGTCCAGCCCACCACTCTGTTCAAGGACTTCAAGGAAGCTATTTCTATCAGGATCGACGCTAATAAGCACCCCTTGCCGCAGATCAACAAATTGCAGGCTGCAGTGCACCGTCTGTCTACTAATGGTGTGGCCATCCCAGAAATCATCCAGGTGATGATCTTGCTGTCTGCACTCCCACCCAAGTTGGAGATGCTCGTCTCCATCCTCTGCACCAGTTATGACCTCGCCAATCTTAACCTCAAGCATGTGCGCGAAGCCGTCATGGGACAGTGGGAGACTGAGAGGAACAAAGGGAAGCCGCAGCAGAGTGCACAGAAGCTCTCCGCCGTCAAACGCAAGCGTGGCGACCCCAACTACAGACAGCAGCACAACACTGGCTATGGCGGCGGCTCTGGGAGTGGTGGCGGCAACACCCAGCAGTCTGGGCAAAGCCAAGGCAATGCCCAAGGCAAGAAGAAGCGTGGCAAGCGCGGTGGGAAGAAGTCCCAGTCGCAGCAGCAAGGTCAAGAGACCCATGACCACTCTCATCTCGCCAGTGAGGCTGCCCTGCATTCCCCAACCTCAGCTTCGGTTGCACACTTCGCCCCGAGTGGCAAGACTGTGCGCACTGTCCCTGGACACACCAGGCACCCTTCTGCCACCGTAGGACCGTATGCCACACTCAACAAAGCGCGCAAAGTTGTGCGCGACATTGGAGTGGCTGGCACCTCCAACACCCTCAAGACTCTTGAGCAGTGCATCACTGCGCCCAATCCAGAGGACTCTGACGATGACCAGTGCGTTTCCAAACACAGCAAGTCTTCCCCCGAGCCCTCTGACCATGAGGACGAAGGAGACGGTCTCCTCACCCGCTCACCCTCTCCCGACACTCAGCGCCAGTCTGCTGAAGACTGTGTCAGTCTCGGAAACGATGACTGGGACCTAAACGCTATGGTCTGCGACGCCGCTGGCCTGAATGACCTCAGGTCTGTCCCGTCCCTCTTCCTGATGCCTCACAGCACTCATGAACGCCTTGTCTCACAACTAGCTATGAAGCTTAAGTACAGTACTGTACATGGTTGTGTAGAATCGTTAAATAAATGCACACAAAGTGGTGCACATGGCGTGGACACTGCTGAGTGTGCTAAGTGCAAGGGAATGAGAAAAGACGATGGCAGCACAAAGTGGCTTCTAGACTCTGGTGCATCTTCGCACTTTACCTATTCAATGAAAGACTTCATAGACTATGAGGACATCGGGACGCCTATCCCTGTGAAGACGGCCTCAAAGCCAATCCACATTAAAGGAAAGGGCGCCGTTCTCATTAAGCACAAAGTTACACACAATGGGCACACTAGGCAGCATACTACGCGCCTTTACCCCGTTTTCTATATCCCTGAAATCACAGGAAGATTGCTCTCTGTGGGCGAGTTCCTGCAGCAAGGCCTGTGCGTTTATGGGGACGCACAGACTATGGTATTGTGCAGAGAACACACCACAACACCACTAATGCAGTGTGTGCCAACGTACCCTGGCCACACTATCTACTGGCTGGAGTCTGTAATCGCAGATGCGAGTGCAAACGCCACTGTGTATGCAGTGGATTACACTCTTATGCACAAGCGCTTCGGTCATCCCTCCAAGGATGTGCTTCGCCACACTAGAAACCACACCAAGGGCTTCCCAAAGGACCTGGACTTCCCTGTGGAAGTGCCAGTGTGTCCAGGATGTGCGCAAGGCAAGATGCCTTCGCAGGCACACTTGCCATCTAAAACGCGTGCCTCTGCACCCTTCGCAAAAGTCCACTCTGACTTGAAGAGTTTCCCAGTGGAATCTTACCACAAGTACAAGTACTTTGTCAGTTTCATTGATGACTTCACGTCGTATGCTTGGGTGGTGTGCCTGCTCACCAAAGGTGCTGCCATAGGCACACTCAAACACTTCATCGCACTCATTAAGAATCAGTTTGGCACCACTGTTAAAGAGTGGATGTCAGATGCGGGTGGCGAATACAAGTCAGACAACTTTATTACCACTCTTAAGGACAATGGGATACGCATACTGCAGAGCGCGCCATACACTCCTAAGCAGAACGGTCGCGCAGAGCGCTTCATGCGCACCTGCATGGACAAGGCACAGGCTATGCGCCTCGATGCCTGCCTCCCTGAATCCTGGTGGGAATTTGCGGTACTACATGCCGTACATGTGTACAATAGGACTCCTGTGCGCCGCCTGCAGTGGCGCACGCCCTACGAAACACTACATGGCACAGTGCCAGAAATTTCGCACCTTCGAGTGTTCGGCTGTGCGGCATATGCCCACATCCCTGAGGAATGTCGAGCGAACAAGCTTGCGCCTAAGTCTGAGCTGATGGTCTATATTGGCCACACTGAAGGCATCAAGGCGTACACATTCATGCGCCTCACTAAGAACACTGTGTACACAGGAGCAACTGCTCTCTTCGATGAGAACATGTTCCCTAAGTGCAAAACCACTCGAAAGCGTGGCTTTACTCGCTTGGAAGAGCCAGTCGAACAACATGGTACACCACCACAGTTTACTCCTTTCAATGGTGATGATGGGGACACCCCACATCGCCCTCCTCCTTCCAGACCAATGGAAGTGTCTCAAGATCCTGACGAGGGTCTGGCACCACCACGGCAGCCTAAGCACACTTCGCCTTCCCCTGCACCAGTGCCAGAGCGCGAGGATGTGCCTGCAGATGCACCACAGCCGCCGCCACTCCCCAGACGCTCTGGGCGGGAAAGGAGAATACCATCACGACCTGGTAATGTCTATGGGGAAGATAGGCACCCCGTTCAGCAACACAGAGACGTTCAGCGGATGTGACAGTGGAGAGATATTGTGGGGGATGCGCCGGGTCGCTCCCAGCCACCCTCCAACACTCGCCAGAGGCAGGTTCCTGGACCTAGCACTGGCCATCCACAGCGCGATGACTCACCGCTGACACCCCTACCAAGTGATGTAGAGGTCAAAGACCTACTCCTGGCACAGCTAGCCCAGGAAGGGGGAGTAGAATTTGTCAATTACCTGCTTGCCAAAGCGGTACCAAACGATTCACACTTAATGCACACCACTTCCATTCGGGAGTGGACTTATAAAGACATTCTGCGACTGCCTGAGGCGCAGAGAAAGGAGTGGAAGACCGCGTGTCGCAAAGAGCTAGAGGCACTTCACAAATGCAATGTCTTCGAGCTTGTGGATCTCCCCAAGGGGAGAAAGGTCATTAAGAACCGATGGGTCTTTGACCAGAAAACAGATGGCCGTAAGAAGGCTCGTCTTGTGGCCAAGGGCTTCTCTCAGATAGAAGGCACCGACTTCAATGAGATATTCTCTCCTGTTGTGCGCTTTGAGTCAGTACGTCTCATGCTCGCCCTAGCGGCACTTGAGCAGTGGTATATCACTGGCTTAGATGTTAAAAGTGCCTTCCTCTATGGGGAATTGGACGAGGAGCTCTATGTGGAGCAGCCCGAAGGTTTCAAGCTTAAAGGACAGGAAACTAAAGTACTGCGCCTTAAGCGTGCACTCTATGGACTTAAGCAAGCAGCTCTCGCGTGGTGGCGAGTGCTGGACAAATCCATGGGTGACATTGGCTGTAAACGCCTCCTCTCAGACTCTGGACTGTTTGTGCACACGTCCAAAGGCTCTACAGTAGTGGTCATAGTGTATGTAGACGACGCGCTCTTCATGGGCAGCAACAAGACACTTGTGAACACACTTGTAATGTTCCACCGGACATTCTTCTTGTATTGCGGACAAGGCTACCAAGACGACCTAGCGATCACCAGATATGTCAAAGTCACGTACTTGATCTTCTACTAGCTCGCAAACGAGGCGTAGTAATGTTCCCCAAAGGATACAAAGGGATGTGAAGAGAGTGAGCTGAAGTAGATGTGGCAAAGATAGTCGGCAAGACAGCGCGACTTAGGAGATGATGCAGCACGTTCCTTGAACGGCAAGAGTAGAGAGGAAAGGAAAGGATAGGGGCCTCACGGTGATCCCTCAGCTAAGGACTAGGAGTTAACAACCAAAGTCTATTCAGTGCTCAACTGGCAAGATAGCGCAGAAGAGGCAAGGCGTTTGGGTGGTATAATCCAAGAAGTCAAGCTTAGGTCTTCAGCGACCATAAGCCAGAGCCTATATACATGTCCAAGGAGGTTTGAACCCCAGCTTGGAACTCTGAAACCCTAATACACGGATCCTAGGAATGAGTCACAATCGAGTCAGAGATAACAATCGACCAATGGCAGTAAGGTGCAAAGGTATGAGTCAGAGATAATCATCCGCAGCTGTATGAGCGCTGCTTCCATCCAATCAGAACACGAACGTGGTACAATCTATCAGAATCAAGGCACAATCGATCAGGCACATACGAGTCATCACAAACATGAGGCAGTCGAGACCGGTCCAGGCACAAGCTCATCTGGATCCTTCTGGTGCAAGTCTAGCCAGGTCACGTGCCAGGGTCACGTGACGGGCGCTTGATGTAAGATCACGTGATCCTACTCCCAATATTCTTGAGCGTTTCCGAGGTAGGCGGGAAGGTCACGTGACTTAGCTGGTTTCTGGGTGTGTTCAGCCACAAGTCTCATAACTTCAATTTCTTCTTCGGCATATTCAGCACGTGATCGCTTCACGGCAGTATTCTGAGGTCTTGCAGGGGTGTTCGGGGGACCAGTTATGGGTGAAACCGTAACAACACTGAAGATGCCTTTATGCGCAAATGGGAGTGTCGTGACCTTGGTGAAGCGAAGGAGTTCTTGCGCATGCGCATACTTAAGAAGGATGGCAACATCTGCATCGATCAGACTGTCTACCTCAATAAAGTGCTGCAGCGCTTTGGAATGACGAACGCTAAGCACACAGCAACACCGCTGCCCGAGGGATATCACCCCCTACCAAACACAGACACTGTGGACACTACACTGCGCACCCAATACCAGCAGATCATCGGTTCGCTCATGTATATCATGCTGGGCACACGCCCAGACATTGCATTTGCT